>CM076575.1:632025155-632625155 GCA_034641835.2 Pinus albicaulis
GAATCTTTATTGTTGAATTGGAATATTGTATATCTCTGTTGAAAATTTGATGAAAATCTAATAGAAGAAAATTTTGAAAGGGTTTGTTGAGTCAAATTATAGGCTTATAATTTGTCAATCATAAAATTTCAACCTACGGTAGGTAGGCTTATGAGATGCGGCAAAAAATATATGCAGGTGTTACACCATTTTTTGGTCATCTAACCTATTATCATTAGATGGACCCAAGTACACCATGTAAGACCAATTTTACCCTAAGTAAAATTGCTTTCACTATGTAAAATAACTTAATAAACCACATTTATTAGGTTGTTTATGGTATAAATAGGAAACCCCAAAAGGAAATATTAAACAAACCTATATTTGTTTGATTTTCCTCATGGAATAATTAATTAAACCATAATTTAATTATTATTCCCAGTCATGTTTAACCCAAAAACAAAGAAATTAATTAGATAAACCTTTATTTATCTTATTATTTTATAGGAATAATTATTTAAATCTTATTTACATAATATTCCTTGTTAAATATGACCAAATCACCCACAAATAATTAAATAAATCATTATTTATTTAATTATCTTTCAACCACTTCCTTAAATAATTAAATAAATCATTATTTATTTGATTATCTTCTAACGGCTTCCTTAAAAAGATAAATAAATCATTTATTTATTTATTTTTAACAAATTAAGGGATTTGACCCAAGTCAAATACCTTTTCCCTCCAACAAATATAATAAAATATTCCATAAAAGTGGATCTAGATCTGGTTAACCCATGCACCAAGATCTAGAATGACCCAATATTTTGTTATAAATAGGAGGGTTTTTCCTACCATTCTTCACCTTTTGTTGCCTATTAGATCACTCTGGATCTATACACTTGGTCGCATTTTTCCATCATTTGCTCTGTAAGCTCCCATTGAGCTCTATTCTTTGCATTGGGTTTTCTACACCAACAAGAGAGAGAAATCTTAGATCTGAAGTGCTGAGGACTTCCAAGAACCCATCCCACTGAGGAGAATTGGATACGCCTTCTTGTTTTCCTCCCAGGTACCCAATTAATATAAAAATTATTTCAAAAATTGTTCTTGTCTTGTCTATTGGTATATGGAGCAAACCCTTGTTTTTACTGCTTAATGTCTTTTCATGCATAGATCTGGTGTTTTGCAGCTCTTTTCTTGTTTAACTAACTGCAGATCTGAAGATATTGGCAGCCACTTTTGTTGTTAGGGCTATTAGTTATGCGTAGCTAAAGTGGTCCTTTTTTGTACGCTTCGACAAAGGATTCATACTAACAAATGGCGACTCCACACGGGTTTTAAATTACGACCGCTGTCGTTTTTCATATTCCTGCATATCCAGCTACTTCAGACCCTAGGGTTTCTTTTCAGCTGTTTATTTTCCCTATTTTTATGTTGTTTTTCTCACATAAAACCCTAAAACATTAAAATTTCTCACTTTCGCGTGTTTCTAGCCCTATTGCGCAGGTAAGCGACACCAGCCGCAACTGAGACGGCAACTTTTCTGAAAATCTGTCGCCGAGACAACCAGAACGGGGGGTCGCACTTTTTTGCCCATAACCTGCGACCTGGACCTCCAGGTCGCACTTTTCTGCCCCTTTTCTGCGACTTGCACTGAAAACAGGTCAGAAACTACGACCTGCCATTTTTTCAGTGATTTTTCTGCAATTTTTTTGGGTTCTGCTGCAGCTTCTGTCAGGGTCTTCCAGCCTCTGTCTCAGCCCGCTTTGACCAAGTTCTGATCTTTTTTTACTCATCTAAGTGGGAACCTAGCCCCCTAGGGCTTTAGTACCCTCCACTTTTTGTGGAAGAGTTTTAGCTGTTTCAGCCATCTGTTTTTCAGAGTTTCAGCCTTCCTTTTTTCAGATCTGGAACC
Organism: Pinus albicaulis; assembly: GCA_034641835.2. Classification (NCBI taxonomy): domain Eukaryota; kingdom Viridiplantae; phylum Streptophyta; class Pinopsida; order Pinales; family Pinaceae; genus Pinus; species Pinus albicaulis. The sequence goes on from CM076575.1 coordinate 632,027,056, forward strand.
TCCTCCTCAGATCCCTTTAAATCAGCCTTCCTTCCTTTCAAATCACCTCTTGTCATTTTGTTTGGACCTCTCTTTAGGACCTCCTCCCTGTCCTTTCCGCTTTTTGCTGATTTCTTCCCTTTTTTCCAGCCACCTTGCCTCTGTCTCTTGGCTGTGATCTGCACCTCTTTTCAGCAGCTTTACCCTTTAGATCCCTGTCCCTTTTGACCCTAGATCTATTGGCCTCTTTTTAAGTGTGTTTTGACTAGATTTTTGCCCTTTTTTACATTAGTTTTGAGCGACCCGCCTTCTTGGGTTGAATCGATGCAATAGTAGCTGTTATTTTTCTGTTATTTCAGCATTATATACTGTTCTCTGCAGATTTATTTTCAGTTAGGCAACACACATTTTCTTGCTCTCAAAATGGAAAGGGTTTTAAAAAATTAAAATTAATGCACACCACACACTGACCCTAAGTGAAGAAGCGCTTGGTTAACACCGCCTGGCAAAGACTCTAAAATCAATTGTCACTGCACATTTTCTGCCCTTGACCTCACTTGATTCTGTCCCTGTTTTCCCTTGTCGGTTTCCTTCTTCCCGTCATCATTGCACCCCCAAGGCGCCTTTCCCGGAGACTTCTTGGCCTTCACCCTCAGTTTCTGGTTGATCGACCTTCTTCGTCCCGCCATCGTCGAGCCAGTCCTCCTCCGAGTCCGCCCTCCGACTCCTCTTCTGATTCATTGGGTTCTCCCTCTCCTCCTGGTTCTCCCCCTGTCACCTTCACTATGTCTGGTCCAGGGCCTAACGTTAGCGGTGCTCCAGGCCCTAATGCCGGAACCACTACTAGCGGAACCACCACAGGAACTACCTCGGCCATACCCTTTCTGCCGTACATTGCAGGCCTCAGCCTCCCCAATTTCAATCAGTTGATCAATGATCCTATCTGCCATGATGTTGGTTGACCTGCTATGCCAACCAAGCTCCCCTCCGACATCCCTAAGTTCGAAGGCCTTGTTGGAGAAGATCCAACCAATCATGTCCGATCTTTCCACATGTGGTGTTCCTCCAATTCCATTACCGATGACTCCATCCGTCTTCGTTTGTTCCAACGCACGCTTACCGGCGAAGCTTCTAAATGGTATGTTGACCAAGCCACCTCTTCCCATACCACCTTTGCGACCCTTGCCTAAGCCTTTCTATCTTATTTCCATCTCCCTCTCCGATACGATACTGGCACGGAGCTCTTGACTTCATTCAAGAAAACCTCTTCGACCCGCCTTTTTTCCCATGTCCAGGAATGGCGACGAAGACGGAGCTTATGTCGAGCCCCCCCCTTCGAAGATCGGGTTTACATGGACTGGTTCCTTCGCACCCTCTTAGCTCCTATCGGCAAAGATGTCGCCTCCCATTTTCCTCAAACCGAAGAAGCTGCCCTCCAAATAGCCTTGAAATATGACCTGATCTACGCTCAATCTGGTTATGTTTATACCGTTCTTCCTGACCTCCCCAGGCCCGGCGGCGCTAACGCCCCAGGGGCATCTCATTCTACCGACGGTATCGTTGGAGCCCTTTCCCATCCGTACGCTCAGCCTCCTATGGGCTATGGTCTCCCTCGGGGAGGGGCCAGCACCTCTAGCACTCTTCCCCCTCTCGGTAGCATGTATCCAGGATACGACATGCCTCCTCCTTTTGCCCAACCTCCTGCTTACCTCAATGTTGCCCAACCTAACCATTACCTTTATCCGCAGCCTGGTGCGCCAGCTCCTCCAGCATATGTGCTTCCATCTCCCTTACCTCCTCCAAACCCGCAACAGCACTTACAGCCCCCTCAGGGCAAGTATTTGCACAGCAGGGCGCGACTAATCCCCCTTCTTCTCAAAGAAGGCGGAGAGGCAATCAAAACCAATCTGCCCCTGGTACCCGTGGACCCAATCCTGGTGTGGACCCTAACACTGCCAACCAACAATAGGGCACTCAGCTCAAGCCGGATAGGCTGCTTCACACAAATAAGCCTTGTTCGTGTTGCGGTGTTTATGGTCATTACACTCACGATTGTCCCCTCTTACCCCAGATGCGACAGATGTGGGAGTCTCAAGCCACATTGCGCGGAAAACATGCCTCCCCTCATGCTCCTCCTAATGTGGCCACTACTCAACCAGCTGTGTTTACTGATCCTTTCCCTCAGCAAGGATTCGTGGCTACCCAACCGCCAGACAGCCAGGTCGCCACTCCCCCTTCCCTTCTGGTTCCTCTGATTACCAGATCCTTATGATGCACTCCGATCCTTCCCCGACCGTCGACCTTCACCTTCAAACTCAGTCTCGCCAGTACCCCAAGCCTCCTGCTCAGTCTGCCCCCAAGCCTCCTTCTTCAGGTTCTACAGAGCCTCTTTCGACATCCAGCGGCCCCTTACATATCCCTCAACCCAAAGTTGAGGTCCATACCAAGATTCCTAAGGGACCATTACGTCGAAACGCTGCTTCTGGTCGAGCTGCTCATTCGTATAGTATAGTAGATGATTTGGCGCAATCCCCTGCTGCCATTTCCACACTGGAACTCCTCCAGTCGTGCCCTTCCCAAAAGAAGGCTCTACTATCTGCCGTGGGCGCTGTAGATCCTGCTGATGACCAAATGATTGTTTTTGACGCCACTCAATCGGACCATCCTCCTCTCCCTCCTTCCGTCGCCTTCCAAATCCCAGTCAAAATCCGGAACGCCAACGTTTCTCGGTGCATAATTGATGAGGGGGCATCCACCTGCGTGATGTCCGCTTCAGTTTGGAAGCAACTCGGATCCCCTGAGTTGGCCCCTTCCACGATCACCCTTCGAGTGTGGGACGGCCATGCCTCCCAGCCCATTGGCCTTTTTCGTAATTGCCCTATCACCCTCGCCGGCAAGACTTTTTGCGTTGACGTTGAAGTCATCGATGCCCCGCTAGATTACAACATTCTATTGGGGCGAAGCTACACCTATGCTATGTCTGCTGTCCCATCCGCGGTCTTTCGCAAGATGTCTTTCCCCCATAATGGAAAGATAGTCACCATTGACCAGTTGACATATCATGAGCCAAAATCTTAGACCTCCCCTGAGACAACCATCTCTTCTGTAGCCAACAAGCAAACCGTCGATTCCTTGACCAGTGTCTCCCCCGACGTTTACAAAGATTCCTCCCTGCTTGGAACTTTTCCTAATCTCCCTCCTCCTCCCATCATTGATCCCAGCTTATCGAATATTTGCATGATGCAATCGTCTCAGGCTGCCCTTAAGCGGCCTGCCTCGGCTAGTCAGCAACCTCCCCCTCGCCCTCCACAACCCGCTCCTAGCCATTCATCTCAGCCAGCCGAACCTCCTCCTTATGGCCCTCCCCCTGCAGCTGGTATCCCTGAACCCCTTTATCCTCCTGGATCGGTTCCCCCAGGCCTTAACCATCTCGAAGCCGTCCCTCCTGGTCATTACCCTGCTGGGCAGATACCTTTCCTGGCTCCCCCTCCCGGAGTATATTCTGTCCCCGTCATGGCCACCCTCTCTCTCCCTAACCTGACCTTGGGTATACCAGTCTGGTACCTTGATCCTCCAGCAACTACCCCTCCCGGTCACCCCAAACCCTATATAGCTCTAACACCGGTTCAACTAGTCCCCCTCACTTCCTCCATTGCCACTGTGCCCCCAGCACCTCCACAGGACCCTTCTCCTGTCGTGACGGCTTTCGGGAAGAAAGGCAAAGCTCGCAAGGGGGCACCCAAAGACAAGACCACCACGACTGACCCGGCCCCTCCTCCGCCCGCAAAGCCTTGCGCCTTGTGTGATGTCGCCGGTCATGCCACCCATGCTTGTCCCGAGTTGCCCCGTATTCAGCCCATGGTTAAAGTCGCGTTCCCTGAATCTACGGTCCCTGAAGCCTCCATTCGTTCTTCGTCCGTAACCAAGAACCCCAAGACTCTCCGCACCAATAAACCCTGTGCTTTGTGCGGTGTTCATGGCCATTACTCCCACCATTGTCCTCACCTGACGCATTACCGCGCCTCTTTAGAGGTAGTCCAAGAGTATGAGGTTGAACAGAATCAATCTGCCTCTCCCATACTCGCGCAGTATGCTTCGGGCCAGCCTGAGGATCCCCCCGCCCCCATCGACATTCCCCCCCTGATGTTCAGATGATGGAGTCTACCACAACCATTCTTTACCTATCCTCCTCTGCGAGACATTCGGAGCCCAGTCCCCCTGCATCCTCCCCTGTCATTTTGCCTGACCACCTTTTTTCTACCCATACACGAGATCACTCCACCCGTATCTCTGTTGACGTCCACAGCCCGAGTCCTCGCCATACCTTCGATAGCCCTCATATACCACCCTCTAGTTTGTATATGAGTCATAGTCATCCTGCTCACTGCACTCCCTCCCGGAGTTGCCGCTCGATGTCTTCTGTCCACTCACGCTGCCGTCATTGTCTCCCCTCCCCTCATTTGTTGTCTTTTCACACCATTCCGCAGGACCCCCCATCCACACCCTTTATCGGTACTGCCGATGGTGCAAGTCGTTATTCCTGGAATCTAGCCTCGGCAGGTTGGGCCATCTTCACCCCCTTGCATGCCCTTGTTCTCTCCAACGAGGTCTGCATTGGTTCTGCCACCAACAATCAGGCTGAATATGATGCAGTTCGTGGTCTCTTAGTCGATGCCCTCTTCCATCGCATCCTCCATCTGCACGTTCGTTTGGACTCCCTACTTCTTGTCATGCAACTAAATGGTGTTTATCGTGTCCATAACCCTGTGCTGTTTAGACGCTATTTACAAGTGAAACTCTTGATACGTGCATTTGAAACCATAACTTTCAACCATGTACCTCGAGAACAGAATCATTATGTAGATAGTATTGCAAACCATGTTCTAGATTGGCATTTATCACACGCATTTCATACAAGAAAATAACATTTATAATCATTAAAAATGATGCATATCCATAATATGTGTTGCAAAACATGTGTTTAGAGTCCATCTACTCTAATACATATGACATGCCCATAGCATGTTACAAAAAACCCAAAACAGGGGGCACCACCTGCCCCTACATACACACTAGGGGGCACCACATGCCCCACACCTACTCACTATCTGGCGGATCCCGAGCCAATGGCTCTGCCCCTGCAGCCTGTATCACGCATCCCCTGACCGGCCATCGCCATGCGCCGCATGACACCTCGCCATTCCGAGGGTAGACCAATACATGGCTCTATGTACTGGTCGTCTAAGTCCTGCCACTCGCGCTCTGATACTCCAGTCAGCAACCTTTGACATCTACGGCGGATTTCCTCCAGAAGGGCGGCTGCATCCTCATTATGCGCTGCTCTCGACCCACTCGGACCTGCAGCTCCAGATGCTGCCGGTCGTCCCATATATCCGGCCGGTTTTACCGGAGCTATATCTGCATACCAAAATTACATGAATCAGTACCCTATCTACTATTCAAAAACTTTAACATGCCCATACAAGAATAGAAATCTGTCACTTACCATCGGGCCCCCATACTCGACCAGGCGGAAGTGGCAGGTCCGGATCTCCACAATAACTCATCCCACTATAGGGATAGTCGTCTATGTATAACGGCATTTGATCCCAATGGGCAAAGAACTCAGGTCGAAACACTCGCCCGACCACCCCTCCTCCTCCTCTGCACAGTAGCCGCCCCCACCGGTGCATCCTGGGCTCTCTCGGGCCCCCATCTGGAAGCTGTATATGAGGCCACAAGGTCGGGATCTTCTCAAAGAAGAAGGCGCACAATAAAGTCCCATATGAGCAATCGTGGTTCACTTGCCGCTTGCAGAGTGACAACTGTCGTTTTAACGACACCAGCATCATTTGGGCCCACCCATAGTAGGTCCCACTCAACACATTCTCTACAAGCATCATCTGCCCCTCGGTGATGTGATGGAACGCTTGCCACTGCACGGGTCTCTAGCCTCTCTAGATCCCCGATCGGTATCTGAGTCCCCTTGACTTGGAGACCCGGTCGACAATGTCGTTCCACAAACTCCATGATATGCCGCCCCCGCGGTAATACTGGCTGAGTGTTTCCCACCATCCCCAGTGGTGGGAGGCCCGTCAGGAAATACACATCCTGGACTGTCAGTTCGATCCTGTGCCCCTGCACTACAAAGACCTCATGCTCTGGATCCCAGTAACTGATAATCCGGGCCAACAAAGGCTCTCCTGGCCTCATCAAAGGGTTCTCCAAAAACTTTAGAACCCCAAACCTGGCCAACACACGACGGACACCCTGATCCACCTGGATCTCTGCCCGTAATGTACCCAGGTCTCTCTCTCTCCAGTTAACCCGTAAATCTGCCATACCTACACAAAAACATCATCTTTATCAGCATACAGATCGGGAATACCATAACCAAACACAAAAACCCAACTCTCAGCCATAAAACAGCACCAAAACCCCTTCATCTTCCAGGTCGCAGTTTTCTGCCCAATTTTGGACCAGGTCACAGTTTTTGCCCTGAAACCTGCGTCCCAGGTCGCACTTTTTGGCCCAAAAAGTGCGACCCGGCCGTAGAGATGAAGGAGGGTCAATTTCTGAGATTTTGGGCCCTAAACTGAACTTTCAATCCATCAAAATGAAAGAGTAAGGTTAGGCCTCTTACCTGCAACTGACGGATCTCGATTCCAACGGTCGGTTTATCCGCTACACTCGCCGCAAGATATAGGGCCTTCTCTCCTCTCTACATTCACCACAGCAACAATAGCAAATGAGTGAATTTGGAGGGAAAACTGCCTTATTAAAAGAGAACCCGTGTTTCTTCTTTCGATTGCTGCGACCATACCGTAGCCTCGTTTGACAAACCGTCTGCACCGTTGGAAAGCTCTCACCGAGCCTCAAATGGGTATCTATTAGTTTTTTGTGATTTTCTACTTCACCAGGACACATTTTTTCCACGAAGGGTCACTTCACCCATCCTTCAAGTCGAATTTCCTCACTTACGACACTTGTACTTGGGGCACCATCTTGCCTCCTTACTTGTCTTTGTTCGTGTCGATTTTTGTCATGAGTTACCATCTTGTACTCATGTTTTTATGGTCCCCCATTGGGCCTTTACTGTGTGGTAGCACCATCGAGTCGCCCTTGTTTAGAGCATCCAAGTTGAGTCATCATCGCATTCATGGAGTCTATCCCGAGTCCCTTTGTACCCCGCTATAGCCCTCCATCCTTCATTGCTTGGTCCCTCTCTTGTGTCGCACTTTATGACCTTTATTCCCACTGTCCCCTATCCCTTATGATATTGTGCCAGTCGCTGCCATGTCATTCATGGCCTTTATGCTCTAACAAGGGAAGTCGTTCATTCGCTACTCAGTCCTTTCCACTTCACTATCACCATTAATGTCAGTCTGTCCGTCGCTCTATTATTTTCTCTCACGCCTTAGTTGAGGCTCTCTCATCGCCTCACCTATGGCGGACCTTCTTCTGTCGACATTAGCTCATTCATTCCAGAAGCCAGGTCTAGAGGGCGGTGTACCTTGGTTCTAGCTTCCACTCTTGTTCGGTGCCTCGGATCAGGCAAAGGTATCTCTCATTTCCCTTTGACTTGGTTGTTTCTCCACGCCAGCTCCTTTCAGCATGACCGAGATCCGTATACTTGATGGTTCAGTGATACAGCAGCAGCTCTTGATGATTCCCGGGTGTTTGTGAGATGTCTCAACCCTCATGAGGGGTGGCCCTGCAGGTAGCCCCCCACATGCCCGGATGACCTCCTCTTTGCAGCCTTCGATGCAGCTCCAGATATTTGACGATGTTGGCCTTCGCCACTTGCAGCGCCTCTTTGATTTGCATGTATCAATCAGATTTTGTGAGCCCTTCCCCATTTCCAGGGGGAATTTGGGTTGTATTTGTATCTCATGTACTCAGATATTATTGTACAAGTCCTGGCTGTTATCCCAGGCACATCATGTATATGGGATTCCTCATTGTATTTTTATCCGGCTCATGATTATGCCGGCTGTACTTTATGGTTCGGTCCCTTGTTTACTGGACACACTATTCTTTTGTACTTTGTCTCGGCGGGCATAGGTATGCCTCCCCCGCCGCCTTCAGCACAGGTACCCTCTCATAAAAGAGACTTGTTGCACCTGCGAGTCTCGTCTCCTCCGGGTCTAGTCCTTCAGCACACTATCTACCTCACCTTTCTCTCTCTGACTTCCCTTTTGTTGTCTAGTGATCGAGTTCTTACAACGTACTTCGGTCATACGATTTGCTCCTGACACTCGCACGCTGGGGGGCAATCTGTTACACCATTTTTTGGTCATCTAACCTATTATCATTAGATGGACCCAAGTACACCATGTAAGACCAGTTTTACCCTAAGTAAAATTGCCTTCACTATGTTAAATAACTTAATAAACCACATTTATTAGGTTATTTATGGTCTAAACAGAAAACCCCAAAAGGAAATATTAAACAAACCTATATTTGTTTGATTTTCCTCATGGAATAATTAATTAAACCATAGTTTAATTATTATTCCCAGTCATGTTTAACCCAAAAACAAAGAAATTAATTAGATAAACCTTTATTTATCTTATTATTTTCTAGGAATAATTATTTAAATCTTATTTAGATAATATTCCTTGTTAAATATGACCAAATCACCTACAAATAATTAAATAAATCATTATTTATTTAATTATCTTTCAACCACTTCCTTAAATAATTAAATAAATCATTATTTATTTGATTATCTTCTAACCGCTTCCTTAAAAAGATAAATAAATCATTCATTTATTTATTTTTGACAAATCAAGGGATTTGACCCAAGTCAAATACCTTTCCCCTCCAACAAATATAATAAAATATTCCATAAAAAGTGGATCTAGATCTGGTTAACCCATGCACCAAGATCTAGAATGACCCAATATTTTGATATAAATAGGAGGGTTTTTCCTACCATTCTTCACCTTTTGTTTCCTATTAGATCACTCTGGATCTATACACTTGGTCACTCTTTTCTACCATTTGTTGTGTGAGCTCCCTTTGAGTTCTATTCTTTGTGTGGGTTTTCTACACCAACAAGAGAGAGAAATATTAGATCTAAAGTGCTGAGGACTTCCAAGAACCCATCCCACTGAGGAGAATTGGATACGCCTTCTTGTTTTCCTCCCAGGTGCCCAATTAATATAAAAATTCTTTCAAAAATTGTTCTTGTCTTGTCTATTGGTATATGGAGCAAACCCTTATTTTTTCTGCTCAATGTCTTTCCATGCATAGATCTGGTTTTTGCAGCTCTTTTATGTTCAGCTAACCGCAGATCTGAAGATATTGGCAGCCACTTTTGTTGTTAGGGCTATTAGTTATGCGTAGCTAAAGTGGTCCTTTTTCGTACACTTCGACAAAGGATTCATACTAACAGACCTATCTTCATAGGACCTGCTTCGAGTCAATAAAATTTTGATGATAAGCTCCCTTGACATGTTGGAGGTATCTAGCTATCCAAGACTGCCATTAAGATGCTCCAAAACCTTTAACAATTTCTTGCTACGAAAACAGGATAGTTTCGTAGCGAGTTTTGGTAGCATTGAAAAAGTGGCTTCTGCACCCAATAAATTCACTCCTTTGCTATTCCATGGTGTCAATCAAGTCATGACACATCACCACCATCAATCTCCCTCCTTGAAAACTGTAAAAAGTGAATTTAGAGGGAAAAAGGCTACTAGAGGTTTTTTCGTAGCTTTTTCCTTGCTTTAAGCCTAGGGAACAATACGAAACTGTGTAAAAGTGCAGAAATTTCATATTTCGAAATAGCCTTCACAAACTGTCCTCCAGCTGTAAAAACTTGATTTTCTGCATGTAATGAACCCTCTAAAGCATATTCAATCTCAAATTATGGCTCTTGTGGTGTTTCCTCCTCATTTATGATCAATTGAGCAATGGGCTCATCAACCACAGTCATCTTCAAACCTTTCTTTTCTAGCTCTTCATGAATCAACTCCAATTGTTGCTCTATGTCTTTCACTTGATCCTTCAGTGTCTTGTTCTTGGCTTGCGAGCGTATATTACCTTTTTGATGTGCTTGACCTCTCCTCTTAGTGGCTGAGTCCACTTTATCAGTTTTTCTGAATTGTCCAAGGTCTTTGAGACACTTGTGACTTGATCCTCCCAAATCTTTCTCATTCATTCAAACTGGACCCTTTCAACTCTATGCTTCTTTGCCTCTTTCTTTAGGACTGATATCTATTCCCTTGCCTCTTTCAACTGCTCCTTAAGGGTTTCTACCTATGAAATTTCAGTGATTTTCTCTTTGCCCTTCTTCTGTTTTATGACCAAATCTTCTTTTGCAGGTGAGGAGAGATCTATGATGCTTGGTGGTGGTTGAGTAGTTTCACCGAAATTCTAAGCCTCTTTACTGATTTCCAAGACCTTTCTTGCATGCCTAGTCATTGGTTTTCCAGGTTGAAACATGAATCCAACATCATCACCTGCAAACTCCAAATTTTTAGTTGTTTTACCTTTTTTAAGCTTCCTTCCTCCTTCTTCAACATCTTCAGCTTGGAAAATGGGAGTTTCTTCAATATTAATGGCATGCAAGATGTCCTCCAAGTTACCTTTAACCACTGTTTGGATTCTTGTAACTCTCTTGCTGCCATTTTTGCTAACTGTTGGCTTATTTTTTTCAGGTGTAGCTTTGGGTGTGTCAATCTTTTGCAAAGGCTCTGTCTCCATGCTCACTTGTTCTAACTGCTCTGCCACTGAAGGTGATGGAATATCTCTAGGTTTGGGAACTCTGTTAGGAGTGACAACTTCTACTTCAAAACCACCGATGAAAAAAAAAGATGTCCAATCTCTACCTAATCTCTTTAACTCCTCTAACACCAACAACTTGATCAAACCATGGCGAAAGAGAGAAGTTTCATTTCCTTATTTTTTAACTTGGACCTTATCTGACATTTTAGTTAGACTTCTGTGTAAGTAAAAGGGAAAATCAAGAGACCTCTTACCCACAAAGTGCAGCAAAAGCCTAAGGTGGTAGGAATAGACCATGTGAAACCTCCCTTCATAGGTGAAGTACTTCTGAATGATCAATAACAACTTTGAGTAGTTCTCCTTCATGTAGCTCCTTGGGATAGCATTTGTGAGATCAATTTCACTATGCTCTGGTTTGACGAATTCTTTGCAGTCCTGCATGGTGTTGGGTGCCAGTTTGGTACACTTTTCATACATTTGTTTTCCCTATTTTTCCTCATAACTATAACCAATGGGAGTATCTTTGCCTCTTTTTTCTATCTTTCTACCCTAACTTGTGATGTTTCACCTTGTTTTTATTACTCATCCAATTCACCAATTATTATGATATATCGTGCCTTTTATGACTAATTGATGGTGAATGTTTGGACAAGATCGATGGTCTTTGTGTTGTATTTTCAAATTTCATTTATAGCACCAAATATCCCGAGTACGAGTTCCACAAGAGCAGTTAAGAGGGTGCTGTTACACCTTGTTTTTACAAACCAGCCGAAAAACTACTATTACAAACCCGCTGGCAAACCGCTGATACAGTTGTACCGTTGACTGGATCTCATCAACACTTGTTTTTGATCTGTCCTCTAGCTATTACACTACAACTGTGATTCTATTACAATAGCTATAGAAGTTTTTTATCATTGTATTTTTTGGATAACAGCCTAAGGGTGGTTTTTTATTGTAATCTATAATTTTCTAGTCAGAACTTTAGTAGGAAGTGGTTATAAATATATGTGTTCTATTTCGATTAGCATGAGAATCATAATATTCTCATGATTGATCTATCCCTTGATTTTCTGATGTAAGCACTATATATTTCTCGGCCCTAGAGGTCGAAAGGTTAGCGGAGAACAACATTATTTTGGCTCTATAATTGTGTTTAGAATAATACAGATTATCCTGTTATTGTTGTTACATGCGTTATTCAATTTGGTTTCCGTTAAGTTCTTTCTCTACCTGTGCCCTGCTAGGGAGGAAGGGCCCTCCTTATTAGCAGGGATTGTAGTGATTAAAGTAGTTGTGTGTATGTATTTGTATTTCAGTTTATGTATCAGTAGAGTGTTGTTGCTGCTATTCAGCTGTGAATATATTCGCTTCAATTTCAATACTTTGTATGCTGTTACACATATGATATTAGAGACACCAGCTGGATACTTTTTGTGTGGCATGCTAGAACATATTAATTGAAGTGTGATTCCAATCTTGTAGTTCCTTTTACTTCTACATGAGTGATTTGCTTCCAAAATTTACTTCAGCAACAATTTCTTTTCTTTGGAATTGCTTTTGGTTGGTGTATCGACACAGATAATGCAACTGTCATTGGAATAAACAGATGTCCCTAGATTGATAACTAACTAGTGATGTTTAATCATTTAACAGTGATTTATATACACCAACATTTTGGCGTCGTTTCCAGGGATGGCAGTGACGATCCAATCAATCAAAGTTGATTCTTAGAAGTGAAATTTCCATGTGTTTTCATAAGAAGAGTGTCTCCAGCGACACAATTGCCGAGCAGTAAGACGAGAGGTAAGAACCTATGTAGCGCTCTAACAAACTTTGGCGGGCTCACCAATGTCATTTTGGGACACTTAGGAGATTGAATTTCTGGGCATTTTGTTTTTTCGTAGAGTGTCTCCAATGACACAATTTCCGGGCAGTAAGATGACAGGTAATAACTTGTGTATCACTCTAACAAACCTGAGTGGGCTCACCAATGTCTCTTGGGACACTTAGGAGTTGAATTTTGGGTGTTTTTTTAGGGTGCCTTAAGCTATATAGTCGTTGGGCGGTAAGACGAGAGGTAAGAACCTGCACATCTCTCTAACAAACTTGGGTGGGCTCATTGCTATAGAAACTGAAGCACTTTTAGGATGAATTGATACACATAGGGCCCATCTGTGCCGGTAGGACAACAACAAAATATACAAACACCCCCCACTATACTGACTAGAAAAAATATGGGTCGTAAGAAGGAAAATAAGAGTGCAGATTTGGGAAGAAATATATTCTTTGGAGATCTAATTTCAAGTGAAGAAAAGGAACAGTCCACGTCATATAGAGATAATAGGAAGATAGGACCACAGAAATAAGCTACCATATCAAGGCATGGACCGTTAGTGTCTTCCGTGTCTGGACCTCACCATCCTTCGAACAACATATCCACTCCCGATATCAAAAATCTAGATTCAAAACAACAGTGGAAAATCATTGATTAGGATCTGAGAATTGAAGGACACGAAGAGACTAGTGGGGAGCATCAGGGACCTAAGGAACAAAATTCATTTGATCATCAACAGGACTTTGGTAGTGTTGTTAAACGGTTGGTCCTGGAGAAACCTGATCCTTTAATTTGTCAATCTCCAGTACAGTCCGAGGTCAGTTCATCCCATCAGGAAGAATCAACCATGGGGGACGAGAATATCAAGACTGATAGCTCTGTTAATTTTGAATTCCCAATAATAGTAACATGGGATGAGGCTCCTATGAAGAATATTCCTTTATCATCCCTACCATCCTTTCAAGGGATGGCTATTGAAGACCCTGATACATTTTTGTTCAAATTTGATGTGTTGTGTAGAGGTTATGACTACACTTCAGATCCCCATAAACTGAAATTATTCCCTGCTACTCTGAAGGGAGTAGCATTAAGATTGTTCATGAGACTGGGTGTTAGCACGATTCGAACCTGGAATGACATGAATGAGGCCTTTCTATTAGAGTATCAAGATTATTGTCGAACTAGGGATTTGAAGCACGAGATTTTTAGAATTGCACAGAAGGAGGAGGAAAGCCTGGAAGACTATTTGGACTAATTTCACTACAATTTACAAAGGTCTAAGTTCAGTAACTTAGATCCAGAAATTCTAAAGCCAATATTTTTAAGAGGTATAAGAGATGATTGTTTGGAGCATCTGAACCTATTAGGAAAAGGAGACATATCGCAAGAAACATTTGATGAGATAATGAAGCTTTTCCTGCGTAGCTCAAGAGGATCAGTCAAGGGAGAGTTTTAGTTCAGTACCCTTCACTCCGGATACAGAAGTCCACAAGTGGATGAGTAACCAGAGAAGAGATCAAGAACTTATTTGAGGATTTTAAAACTGACCTCCTTAGCACTCTCTCTGCCTAGATCACTATGGTACAAGTCAAGAAAGCACAAGAAGAAGCTGAAGCATCCTTAGCAATATTCTATCCCTGACGAAAAAAGAAAAATTTGGAAAGAGAATGTGGAGAGAATATTGTCAGCCTGTGTAACATCTGTGAGTTGGCGCACTCTACGAATCAGTGTCCTGAGTTGCCTAGACTGAAGGCGATATTTTAAGAATCAAGCGAGGATGTTCAATATTCTTATTCCATCGGATCAAAGAGACCATGGCAGCCACGACCAACAGGTATTCCTTCAGAGGTTTCCTCTTTTTATCCTTGGAATAAAGTTTATAATAGTCAGCAATACCCATGGCAGTATCCTACTCCTTCCTCAACACAATTTCCCTCACCATGGAACCAGTGGCCATCTCCTCCACCAATGTAATATCCTTCATCACAACCCAATCCTTGGGGTCAGAACTGGAGAGGAAATGTCCAAGGTCCAGTACCCCCTCTGATACCAATGCAACAGTAGCAGTTACAACTGCCTTCTATTAAAAATCCTACACCTTTTGTCTGACCCCCAATTACCTATGCAACTTAACCCCAATCCAAATAACAAGGCAGCCCAGAGCATGGATGCTCTGGTTACCCTCCAGAATTATCTTATTACTCATATTGGACTTAACGAGGTTCAGCTTCGATCAGGGAAAATAATCAGATTTGAACATATCCCCATTATTACCGAAGAATGTGAATCACCCAAGAAGGATATGGATGATTATGAGGCAACTGTTCAACTGATACAACACCCGATGTTATATCTGTAGCAGCCAACTTGGGAGGGTATTCTGTCCATACACCAGCTAATTTGAGTAAGGTTGGTACATTTGTGATAGCTGACTCAGCTGTTAGCATTCAGAACCCCCCATACCCTCAACGATTAATTGAAACTGGGCTGGTCTCACAACCTGAATCCAAATTCCTCAAGGAGCTGCAAAATTTGTATGTGTGGATTCCACTGTTACAAGCTCTTAAAGAAGTTCCTATATATGATAAAATAGTGAGGGATATATGCATCAAAATACCTGGAAGGAAACCTAAAGACCCTGCTACTATCCATGTCATGGGGAAATTGTTTGATCTTATGATTGATCAGCCTTTGTTGACTAAATATAATGACCTAGGGAACCATACAGTGATTTTCCATATTGAAAATCATCCCATAACTAATACTTTGATTGATCTAGGGGAATCTAATAATGTCATGAATAAATATCTCTTCATCTCTCTAGGAATTCATGGACTTAGACCTAAACCCACAGTGCTTGAATTAGCAGATAGGTCCCATATCAAACCCGAGGGAATTATTGAAGATGTGGTTATCATTGTGGCTTCCTCGAACTATCCGGTTGACTTTCTCATTTTACAAACCAAATCCAACCTGGGGGGTCATCCTTTAATCTTGGGAATATTGTGGCTAGCCAATGTAGACGCAAATATTGGATGTAGGTCCGGATCTATGGTGATCTCAGATGGACAGGCCACTTAGAACTTAAACCTTTGTCCCCCAGAAAAAACTCATATGGATTTGAGTAGTGCCTAGCAGGACGAATTTTCACCTGAATCTGATCTTTCTCTACCTCTTCTCGTGCTTGGAAAAGCACAATACTTTAAGGATGAAACAAAGGATGATATCATTAATGGTTTTATTAGTAATTCAATCCCTATTGCCTCCATTAGAGATTTGGGATAAGAAGATGAGGAAGATGATGCAATTATTGAAAATTTGAAATCAAATCCACATACTATCAACAATCCTGTTGAAATCAAACCTGGAAAATGTTTAAACATCAATCCTAACCCGATTGCTGAACAAAATAGATTTTTGATACATCTGTTACAAAAATAAAAAAAGGCATTTGCATGGGACCATAAGGATATGAAGGAATCCATCCTAGCCTATGCACTCACCGCATTTACCTTAAAGAGGATTGTAAACCAGTTAGACAACCTCAGCACTGAATGAACCCTGCACTTAAGGAGATAGTGAAAGAAGAATTGTAGAAACTCCTTAATGCTATTTTCATCTACCCTATTTCTGACAGTCAGTGGGTGTCTTTGCTTGTCATAGTTTCGAAGAATAATGGCAAAGGGAGTGTCTGTGTTGACTATAAAGAACTTAACAAGGCCACTCAAAAGGACCATTTTCCTTTACCATTCATTGATCAGGTCTTGGACACTCTTTCTAGAGTAAAAAATTATTTTCATTTCTATATGGGTTTAGTGGCTATAATCAAATACATATTTCCCTAGAAGACCAATAAAAGACAACCTTTACTTGCCCATGGGGTACTTTTGCATACAGAGTCCTTCCCTTTGGCCTCTGTAATGCACCAAAAACCTTTCAGAGGGAAATATTGGGTATTCTTTTCTGATCTTTTGAATGATTGTCTTGAAATCTTTATGGACGATTTTACACCCTACGGAGATGCCTTTGAGACAACATTAGCTAACTTGGAAAAAGTGCTGGAACGTTGTGAAAAAACTAATGTTGCTCTGAGCACGGAAAAATGCCACATGATGATGACCGAGGGAATTGTGCTGGGACATTTGATTTTAGCAAAAGGAATCAAGGTAGATCCTACAAAAATTGAGGTAATCTAAAAAATCCCGACCCCTAAGACTCCAAAAGAGGTACGTAGTTTTTTGGGACATGCAGGATACTATAGGAGATTTACAGAGAACTTTTCAAAGATTGCATCTCCTCTATTTTCACTACTCATGAAAGACGCAGAATTTGTGTGGACGGGGAAGTGTGAGCGGGCCTTTTTAAAGTTGAAAAACTTTGTAATAGTAACACCTATTTTACGAGGACCAAACTGGGAATTTTCATTTCATATTGCTACAGACGCTTCTGACATGGCTGTGCGTGCTGTTTTGGGGCAGCTGGAGGAGAAGAAACCTTATGCCATTTACTACATTAGCAAGAGCTTAAATCCAATAGAACTCAACTACACTGTTACTGAGAAGTAATTCTTAGCAGTAGTGCATGCTATCAACAAATTCCAGCACTACATCACCAGGTACCAAGTATTTGTACACACTGACCATGCTGCAATTCAATTTTTAATGAAAAAGCCTGTTACTAATGGTAGAGTTACACGATGGTTATTGTTGTTACAATTATTTGATATTACTATTTTAGATAAACCCGAAAAAGATAATGTAGTTTTTTATTTTCTTTATAGATTAACTATAAGTGATGACTGCATTGCCACTGAGGATTCTTTTCTAGATGAATATATTTTTTCCATCTCTACTTACTCACCATGGTATGCAGATATAGGCAATTACCTTGCTGCAAGAAAATTCCCACACCAATTGTCTTCCAAGGAAAGAAGTAAGATTATACAACATAGTGCTACCTACTCCTGGATAAAAGACAATCTCTATCACACCAGGCCATATTTTCAGATTAGGCAATGTGTTAGAGAAGATGAGGTATTTGAGATCTTAAAGGCTTGTCATGAGGAGCCTTGTGGGGGAAACTTTGCTGATAAGAGGACATGACATAAAGTACTCTCAACAGGGTACTACTAGCCAACTATATTCTAGGATGCCAAGGAGTGTGTGAAAGGATGTGATAGCTGCCAAAGGATGATCTAGCCTCTAAAATCAGATCAGATGTCATTACAGCCTTGGATAGTGATACAAACATTTGAGAAATGGGCCCTAGACTTTGTGGGGAAAATTAATCCTTCATCACAACAAAAATCATACATATTGGCCTACATCGATTATGTCACAAAATGGGTCGAAGCAATGGCACTAACTAGAGCAACAGGGCAAGTTGTTTCAGACTTCCTATTTCAAGGTATTTTTGTTCACTTCG
Source organism: Pinus albicaulis (assembly GCA_034641835.2). Classification (NCBI taxonomy): domain Eukaryota; kingdom Viridiplantae; phylum Streptophyta; class Pinopsida; order Pinales; family Pinaceae; genus Pinus; species Pinus albicaulis. Next base: position 632,045,027 of record CM076575.1, read on the forward strand.
GGATACCCAGAGAGATAATGACAGATGGGGGGCCTCAGTTCACATCTCATTTGATCAAGAAATTGGTTGAAAAGTATGTAATTCATCACAAAATCACTATAACATATCACCCACAAGAAAATGGTCAAGTATAAAGCACCAATAAAGTCATTGAGGGAATCTTAACAAAGACAGTAGCCAGCCACCGAAGAAATTGAGCCGAGAAAATTCCAGAGGTACTGTGGGCTTATAGGACAACATGGAGGAATACTACAGGCTTCTCACCATATGAATTGGTATATGGTAAGAATCCCTTTTTCCCCATAGAGTTTGAAATAAATACATTAAGAGCAGAATTGCAGGTCTATCTAGATTTGAGTACAACATAGACTCAAAGACTGAACTAGCTCAATGAGTTGAAAGAGAAACGACTGGATGTCATTCAACAGAAAAATATCATTTAGTAGCAAAGAGCTAGATGGCATGATGGGTTAATTAAGAAGAAAAATTTCCAGAAAGGATGTTGGGCTCTTTTTTATGATTCAAGGTTCAAATATTTCAAAGGCAAGTTCTGCACCAGATGGCTAGGTCCTTACGAAGTAGATACAGTCTTTGACAATGGGAATATACAATTGGTCACCATTGTGCTAAGATGTCGTTACTGGTTAATGGGCACCGTCTAAGGTTATATTATCAACTCCTTCGAAGGAATCATTTGTCAATATTTCCGGAGACTCTGATCTTCATGTTACGACATCATGGGAACATTCTCCTGTGCAACCTTAAAAACTGAAATTCCAATAAGTGCATCAGTTGAAAACCACCTTTGTGGCAGTTTTTACACCTATTTAAATCTCTCTCTCTCTCTCTCTCTCTCTCTCTCTCTATATATATATATATATATATATATAACAAAATAAAAAGAAAAATAAAAATAAATCTAACTGTGAAAACCCCTTTCTGGGGTGCAGTCAGACAGTCAGTAATAGCTGAAAATCACTCTTGTTGCGGCTGTTACACCCATGTTTTTCTTCCTGAAACATCATCTTCCCTTTCTGATCTATTTTATAGGATCATGGTATTCATGTAATTTCCTTTTCTGTACCAATTTATCCTAATTATTATGTTTTTTTTAAAGAATAATCTAAGGGTTGTCTTGGCTGTTACACATGTAACAGCCGACAGCCACTAATACTATTTCTTATGATTCATTCCATAAATAGAAATAACCGTGATAACTAAACGAAACAACACGAGCGCTACAAGAAGGACATTGTCAATTCGAATTCTTCCTCCATGTCACCTCAGGTATGTCATTAAAAGGGTAAATGTTGTCATTTATGATTCAGTGATTAATTGGCGAAGTAATGATATTCCTATGACGACCGTGGGCGTCCGTCACCATTAAGGTGGGGGAGGGGATATGTCTTGAAATCATTGCAAAAATCCGTAATCATAAACATATATCAAATATGTATACACCTAATTAATAATAGAATTGCCAATGATGACCGAATCGGGTTGGAAAATAGCGTGTGTACTAAATCCCATTACTTTCCATAACGAGCCATTTATGAATATTAGTGTGAGGTACGATTCGGTAAATCCGTAAAAGCCATCACCTCTCATCAACCTCCTCAACTGAAACCTTGCATCCTCATTGTAAACTTGTCGATTGGGGATAAGCAGAGATGCCGAGAAGCAGCGAATTCAAAAACACAGTGATATTACAGTGGGGCTGAACAACAAAGAAGTGAATTCAGAAACGCAGTGATATTACAGTGGGGCTGAACAGCAAGAAGCAAATTTAGAAACAAACATCATAGATGGGTGGAGCAGTAGTCAGGCACGAGCCAGATTCTATGGACGCCTTGTAGAATTGTCTAGAAGCCTACCATATATTCAGAGATTATGGATGGATTGAGTATTTCCACAAGCTTGAAGGCTCAGACGAGGTGGTGGCAATTGAATTTTCTCAGAACTTGAACAATAATCAAACCCGAGTAAGGGGCATGCAAGTGGAGGTGACTGACAAGGTAAGTGCCAAGGTAAATTCATTACCAGCCGAGGGGTGGAGGTGGTTTAACAAAAAAATCAATGACCCCTCCTTGAAAGAAGAATTCCTGGAAGGGGAAGAAAAACTGGAGAAGAAAGGGAGAGGAATTGACAGGTTGTAACTTCCTCATCCTTGGGAAGATGTTGCCCTGGGTTTAATTAAATATATAACTTATGAGGGAAGATCCATGATAGTGTTCAACTATCACTTTCCTATGCTTAATCACCTTCGGCACCAACAAAGGATTAATCTTCCATTCTATTTGTTAGGGAACATCAAGCATATTGTGGCAACAGTAAAAACATCAGCACGCCCAAAGGCATGTGTGACTAATCATGGACTCATCAAGCTAATCGTGCTAGATTCCCTAGGCCAACAAGGAAAAACTTGGGAAGAATTCAAGCGAAAGAGGCCGAGGACAAGCTGGGGGAAATAGACCACGACTTTAGGAGGAATTCAGGAAGAAGTGGAAACCCAGACTTGGCTTGCTAGAGTTAGGATTGGGAAAGAGCCCATTGATGAACCAGTTGGGGGTATAAGGCCAAAACAAAGAGTGAAAGTCAGCATACCTGCAGAACCTTTGCCTACGGCCGGAAAGCAGACAGAAGTAGAAGTTTTAGAAGAAGAAAGGCAACCCTCCTCATCAGGTAAGGACAAAACCAATGCCCTGTTTTTAGAACTCAAAAATATAAGAAAGGAAAATGAAGAATTAAAGCGGAAATTATCTGAGAAGAAGGAAATTCCGGTGTCTGTATGCATGAAATGTTTTCAAGATTTAACATTAGCGGGATATAAGGTCTGTAGAGAAAATATCAGCCCAATGGAAAAAGAAACATAACAATAGGAGGCTATTACACAAGAACCTACTGATGATACTGTTGTTACACAAGAACCAGCAGTTAAAGCAGAGCCTCCTATAATAATTGACCTAGAAGCCCACCCACAAGAACTTGTAGAGGCCACTCCTATTGTAGAAGAAACAAAAATGGACATAGAGGTTACTCTAGGTGGAAAAAAAGGGGCTAACACACAAGAACCCATCGAGGAAGCTACTGTTACACAAGAAATAGCAGCAGAGGTGGAACAACCCCATCTAGCAGAGGCTACTACACCCATTATTGATGTGGATATTGAATGCAGAAGAACGCCAAGTCCCATCTCGGGATGGAGTTCTGAGAAAATCCTGTTAATTTATGAATTACAAAAGTGGAAACAAGAAGCAATCTCCCTTCGGGAGGGCATGATTTCAATAAAGGAACATCAGAGAGAAATAGACACTTTACATGAAAGATGGATGAAAGAAAAGTTGAATAAAGGGTGGGAGAATTACAAGAAGAAGGAAGCTCTGAAGAAACATGATCCAGGTGGACATTGGTGGTCACCCGCCTATTCCACTTGGGGCTCCACCATTGTCTCTTTCAGTTTTTCAGTTTTGGCACAATTTACTATTTTTAGCAGTTTTTTGGGTCCTGAACTTCCGGAGCCGTTTTGAGGCCCTAGACAACGTTTTTTGGGAAAACGGAGAGCAACATGGGTCCATGGACTGATGTTGCTCGTTCCAAATTTGTATTCCTCAGATATATCTTTCTAACGAGGTATGGTACATGTCAAATGGAGATCGTATGCCGAAGTTATGCCCCTGGGAAGTTGAAACACCAATTTACCCAAACGGGGCCCATAGTTTTGGCGCTTCATCTCCTAGGGTTAGGGTTTTGGCTGTTTAGGATTTCCCATTGTTTCTAAATAATAAATAGGCCCTCGAGCCTCATTGTAAATCAGTTCAGAGGCCTGTAGCCGCCACATCTCTTCTCAGAGATAGCTACCAGCGCCCTAGCTAGTTTTATTTCCATTCTGTCTGTAAGCAAATTTCAGTTCTTTGATATTAATGAAATGAAGTGTTATTTCCACTGCATCTCTGTATTTATGTTTATATGTTTATTCTGTTGCGTTCCTGCATAAATCCGGATCAGTGGTATCAGAGTGGTCTACTTTTTCTCGATCCTTCTTTGCATGTCCCCAACGAGGTCGGGGTATAAGGAGCTAGGGCTCGATCTGGTGGAACCTTTGCAAGATCAGCCTTGCAAACCTCGACGGACGCCCATGGGGGACGAAAAGAAAGATGAGGGAGCAGGAGATCCTATCAAAATATTGCTCGAGGAGGCCCTCGAAAAACAAAGGAACGTGATGATGGATAACTTTGTTTAGATCCTTCAATGGCTACCCACCGGCGGCGCATCTGCATCCAGCAGCCACTCTCGAGGCGCGACTCCTTTTAAGGTACAAGTAAATTTTGACATTCCCATATTTGAGGGTCAAATAGACGCAGATGCTGTAGATAAATGGTTGAATCTGTTAGAAGGATATTTCTGGGTTCATGACTTTTCAGACCGGGAGAAGATTATTTTTGCACTCCTCAAAGCTACCCCCCATGTTAAGGACTGGTGGGAAACCTACTGTGAGAACAAGGACCAGACAGAACCCTCTCTGTTCTCGGCCGTACCAACTTGGAATTATTTCCGAGACGCCGTCAAGGAACAGTACTATCCCGTGGGGAGCTATGAGGACAAGTACATAAAATGGACCACGCTGTGACAACAAAGGGATCAAGATGTGCATGAGCTGACGAATCTGTTCCATACCCTGCGCACAAAGTTGGGTATCAAAGATTCAGAGAAACATCTGGTGCTAAAGTATCGCAGCTGTCTGCACAAATACATTCAGGAGGAAATGGGGTTCCTTGACATCTCCTCGCTTGGTACGGCATACCGGTATGCTGCCAAGATTGAGCAGAAATTCAAGTAGAAGAAGCGAGACTTTGGATCTGCGAATCAAAAGCAAGGGAAAGGTGCTTCCAAACCACAGAACAAAGGACCGAGCCAAGGCATGGCGGCTAAAGACAACTCATCGAAGCCACAAGAAAAGAACAACACCACAAAGCCAAAGAAGGACACGGGAAAGTGGTGTGAGTTCCATAAGAGCTCCACTCACAACACAAGTGAGTGTCGGGCCAAGCAGTCGCTAGTGGCTGAGATGAGGGCTTCTAAGTCAGATGCATGCTCCGACTCCGAATCAGAACCTGAAAAGGGGAATGAAAAAGGGAAACAGATTATTGATGCGGAGCCCAACGCCACTGTTGCCACTACAAAGGTCCAGAAGGAGGAACCGGAAGATCCAGAGGAGGAGGAACGTCTCTTCCACTCCCAGATGTGGGTAAAGGGCTCCCCTGTACAGTTCATCGTCGACAATGGGAGCCAAAAGAACCTCATTTCAGCAGACGCCGTGAAGCGGTTGGGCTTGCCGACCACAGCTCACCCACATCCATACACCATCGGGTGGCTTCACCAAGGACGAGATCTCCGCGTCAGCCAGCAGTGTCGCCTTCCCTATAGCATCAAGCCCTTCACGAATGAGGTATTATGTGACTTTGCTCCTATTGATGTTTCTGATATATTATTAGGACAACCATACTTGTGGAAGCGTCATGTTGTGTATGAGTCTCGACCTCGTGCTGTTATTGTTGCTTTGGGAAATAAGTTGTACAGGATACCAGAGGTACCACCTCCTGCCGCTATCTCTTTGGTTACTACAAAACAATGCAGTAAGCTCATTTCCCAAACCAGGAAATTTGTTTTCCTGATGATTCGCCCCCAGCGAAAGAAGAAGATTGTGGCCACGACCTCCAGACATGGCTCCTCTGCACGACAACAAAAAATGGATAAGGTTGTGGGGGAGTACGAGGACATATTCACCTCACCCACAGGGGTTCCTCTGCACTGTCAGGTCAAGCACCCGATTGATCTGACCCCAGGTGTGCCTCTACCTAATGGTCCAATCTATCAGCACTCTGTTATGGATAATGATGAAATCAAGAGGCAGATTCAGGAGCTGTTGCAAAAAGGTCACATCAGACCAAGTTCATCGCCCTGTGGGAGCCCGATCGTGTTGGTACAGAAGAAGGATGGGACGTGGAGACTCTGTATTGATTATCGGGCCCTGAACAAGATCACTGTCCGGAATAGGTACCCAATCCCACGGATTGATGACCTTCTGGACCAACTCAAAGGTGCAAAATATTTCAGCAAGATCGACCTGAAGTCTAGGTATCACCAGGTACCAATTGAACCCTCTGATGTGTGGAAGACTGCCTTCAAAGCCATGGAAGGCCTTTTCGAATGGCTGGTCATGCCTTTCGGGCTGACGAATGCTCCCGCAACCTTCATGAGGATGATGTACGACATCTTGCGGCCATTCACCAACTCATTTGTAGTGGTGTACTTGGATGACATTCTGATCTTCAGCTGGACTTGAGAAGAGCACCTTCACCACACACGACAAGTCCTCTAAACACTGCGGCAACACACGTTGTGTGCCAATTTGGAGAAGTGCACTTTTGGCATGACCCAGGTTCAATATCTGGGATACATTATTGATGAAAGGGGGGTGCATGTGGATCCATCCAAGATCCAACTCATTCGGGATTGGCCAGCCCCAACCACTATAACATAGTTGCGTAGCTTTCTGGGTCTTGCTAATTTCTACCGGAGGTTCGTGTTGGGATTCTCTCATATCACTTGGACTTTGAGTCAAGTCACTAAGGGAGGAGCGAGAGAAAAATTCTTTTGGTCGGAACCTCAACAGAAGGCATTCACAGAATTGAAAAATCACCTTTGTTCTGCCCCAATGCTCACTTTACCAGACTTGCAACAGCCATTTGAGATCGAGACAGATGCCTCTGACTATGCTATTGGGGCTGTTCTTACTCAACAGGGACATCCAGTGGCATTTCACAGTGAGACATTGTCTAACACAGTTCGCAAGTATCCCACTTATGACAAAGAAATGTATTCCATTGTGCAAGCTTGTCGACAATGGAAGCATTACATTTTGGGGAAGGAAACAATTATCCACACAGACCACCGGCCCCTGCAGTTCATACAGACACAAGGGAAGTTGCAGAATGATCGCCATCAGAAGTGGTCCACATATCTGCAACAGTTTCATTTGAACATCAAGTACAAGAAGGGTAGCACCAATCATGTTGCAGACTACCTCAGCCGACCACCGATCGTGGCGCTCACCACTGTGCTCAACTCTTGTGGGCACGAGACTTCTGATTGGCCGCTTCTCTATGAGAGTGACCCAGAATTCGGCCAAACTTACAAGGCACTCTCGGGGGGTACGCAAGTTCCAAATTTTCACCTCCAAGATGCACTTTTATGTCACATGGGACACCTTTGTGTTCCTTCAAGCGAGCGTGCCAAGATGATATGGGAAGCACACTACAATCGAGTCGCTGGGCATTTCGGGGTCGAGAAAACAGTAGCAATCCTGCAGAAGTATTTCTATTGGCCGAACCTTCGAAAGGATGTCGAGAAGCACATCAGATCCTGCACTGCTTGTGCCATTGCAAAACCGACCATCAAGAAGCAAGGCCTATATACTCCTCTACCTACCCCTAGTCGACCTTGGGAATCCATCTCCATGGATTACATGTCGGGCCTGCCTTCTACTAAGCAGGGAAATGACCGTGTTTTTTTGGTCGTCGACAGATTCTCGAAGATGGCCATTATGGCGGCCTACAAGAAGAATATCACAGCAGAAGCCACTGCTAAACTCTTCTTTGAACGAGTGTGGGTGCACTTTGGGATCCCACAGTCTATCATATCAGATCGGGATAGTAGGTTCCTCAACACATTTTGGTCCAGCCTCTGGTCAATGTTGGATACCAAGCTCACCAAGTCCACAACTTTCCATCCCCAAACAGATGGCCAGACAGAGGTCGTCAATAGAATGATTGTACACATTCTGCGCATGTACAATTCAAAGCATCCACGCACATGGGACGAGAGCCTCCCCTATGTACAACATAGTTATAATCAGGCTCTCCACAGTTCAATCGGCCATAGCCCCTTTCAGGTGGGCTTGGGATTCCAGCCATTATGTCCCATTGACGTAGCCATGCCATTTGCAACTGCTCAGGCCGATTCAGCTCATGTCCAGTCTAAAGTTGACAAAGAAAGTAGCTTCGTCGAGCGCATTCAACACATCCGCAAACAGGTTCATGATATATTGGAGAGAGCCAATGCCAAGTACAAGCAATGCCATGATCAACATCGGGTGCCACACAACTTCCAGGTGGGCGACAAAGTATGGCTACATTTGCAGAAGGAGCGCCTCACTGGACCCTACCGCAAGCTTCGCCCACTCCGATACGGGCCGTACACCATCACCAAGGCTGTAGGGAACAATACCTTCGAGCTCAGTATTCCACCATTCTTTGGTCTGCACCCAGTCTTCAATGTGGATCGCCTTCGTCCTTACTTCCCACCTCTATTGGACACCTCGGACATTGCAGAACAACTCACACCAATAGAGTTAAATCCAAACTGCATGGAACAGGCCACCACAGATTGTATCATGGACATGCAAATAAAGAACACTCGCCAACAGAAGATCCAACTATATCAGGTTGTCAAAGCTGGCCAACTCCTGCACCAAGGAAAGTGGTTCACCAGGGACCAAGTTCAGCAGAAATTTCCTCATCTCATGGAGGAACTTAACGCAATGGGGACCATTGCTTCCTAAGGGGGGAGGAATGATCCAGGTGGATATTGGTGGTCACCCGCCTATCCCACTTGGGGCTCCACCATTGTCTATTTCAGTTTTCTGGGCTATCAGACAAATGCTACTACTTAGCAGCTTTTTGGGACATCCCAACTTCCTGGAATGCTTTGAGGCCCTAAATGACGTTTTTTGGGAAAACGGAGAGCAACATGGGTCCATGGATCAATGTTTCTTGTGCCAAATTTTTATTCCTCGGATAGATCTTTCTAACGAGGTATGGTACGCGTCAAATGGAGATCGTATGCCAAAGTTACGCCCCTGGGAAGTTGAAACACCAATTTACCCAAACGGGACCCATAGTTTTGGCGCTTCATCTCATAGGGTTAGGGTTTTGGCTGTTTAGGATTTTCCATTTTTTCTAAATAATAAATAGGCCCTCGAGCCTCATTGTAACTCAGTTCAGAGGCATGTAGCCACCACATCTCTTCTCAGAGATAGCTACCAGCGCCCTAGCTAATTTTATTTCCATTCTGTCTGTAAGAAAATTTCAGTTCTTTGATATTAATGAAATGAAGTGTTATTTCCGCTGCATCTCTGTATTTATGGTTATATGTTTATTCTGTTGCGTTCCTGCATAAATCTGGATCAAAACAGGAAGAACAGTTGTTGTTGTTACAACAGCAGATTCAAGACCTCAACATAGATAAGAAAAAACTTCATGACCTTGCCCTCAACTTGCTGGGTTGTAGGCGGCCTTCTCCATCCTATCCTATATTTCTATGGGAACGTTACTTCATGTTCCAGATGAAAGCTGTTAGGAGGACAAACCTTAGCTATGTTATTCCACTCGTACATTTCTAAATTTTTTCCGTGCCTCAGATTTTGATGAGCAAAGGTTGTTGTGTGAGTTATTCTTACACAATATTATTTGTGAACATGTGAGTATGCAGATGGTTGTGACAATATTCTCCTATATGGGAGATCTTCAGTTGAGAGCTTTTGTGTCCTTCATGAAGAATCATATTGAATGGCATTTGGCCATCAAATCTATGGAGACTAGTGAGGAGAAGATGGCATTGTGGGTTCGGGCAGAACCAAGACGGGCTGCCGAGTTAAGACGAGAATTCAGGAGAATTATGAGTACCCCTGGGATTAAAGAACCGGCTGCCACTTATAGAAGAATAATTGTGAACTTATGCCTCAATCAGTTCTCAATGATGAAGAGTCGAGATTTGCATTAGGGGAATTTTGAGGTCTAAAATGGGCCTCCTAAGGAAATTATAAAATAATAGTGGAAAAAATCAAATAAGATTTGATGACATCATCAAATTTTAGAGGGAAAAATGAAAAAACTACTTTTTCAACTGATATTTTCAACTTATCTCCCAAATTTTTTACTCAAATTTCGAGCGGGAGTACTCATTGGATGTGAAATTTAATTCCTCATCCAAGGAGTACCCATGTTGCATACTTTCGATGGGTCCTACTACACAAAAAATGAGAAATACATAAAAAAACGTGATTGTAATCACGTTTTTTTATGTATTTCCCATTTTTCATGTAGCAGGGTTCATTGAAAGTATGCAACATGGGTACTCCTTGGATGAGGAATTAAATTTTGCATCCAACGAGTACTCCCACTCGAAATTTGAGTAAAAATTGTGGGAGATAAGTTGAAAATACGAGTTGAAAAAGTAGCTTTATTATTTTATTATTTTTTAATATTTTTACCCTTTTATTTAAAAAATGGTAAATCATCCCCCATGGTTAACATCATCATCTTGAATCCTATTGGTTGTTATAAAGTTTATTTTTGTTGTACATTTTTCTTAGGAGGCCCATTTTAGACCTCAAAATTCCCCTAATGATAGGGTGCTTGAAATGCACAAAAGCTAGAAATGCTGAGCTATTGAAGGGGGATCCATTCTCATTCCAGAATTTCGTGGTGGCTGTTACACATGTACTAGTTTATGCATATATTTTACAATCCCTTGATGCTTTGTGGCTAGGATTGAGATTCAAGTTTCCTTTGATTTGGCTTCCAATTGAGGATTATCAGATCAATTATGAATTGAGTAAGTACGAGTCAGAGTCCTAGGTACGACAGTTGAAGGCCAATCAGGGGTACAGGTCTGCAGACGAAGATACAACTGGTGCTTATGATCTCACCGACTTGCACTGAATATATTCCCATGAGAGATGAGTCTGCATCAGGACATGAAAGTATTTCAGTCAGGGGGAGATGTTGGGTGCCAGTTTTGTATACTTTTCATACATTTTTTTTCCCTATTTTGCCTCATAACTATAACCAATGGGAATATCTTTGCCTCTTTTTCCTACCTTTCTACTCTAACTTGTGTTGTTTCACCTTGTTTTTATTACTATGTTAATTCACCAAATATTATGATATATCGTGCGTTTTTATGACTAATTGATGGTGAATGTTTGGAGAATATCGATGGTATTTGTGTTGTCTTTTCAGATGTCATGTATAGCACCAAAGATCCCGAGTATGAGGTCCACAAGAGCAGTTAAGAGGGTGCTATTACAGCAAAGTGATGTTGTTACACCTTGCTGTTACAGACCCGCTGGCAAATTGTTGTTACATACCTGCTAGCGAACCACTGATACAGTTGTACCATTGACTGGATCTCGTCAACACTTGTTGCTGATATGTCCTCTAGCTATTACACTACAACTGTGAATCTATTACGATAGCTGTAGAAGTTGTTTAGCATTGTATTTTTGGGATAACATCCTAAGGGTGGTTTTTTATTGTAATCTATAATTTTCTAGTCATAAATTTATTAGGAAGTGGTTATAACTATATGTGTTATATTTCGATCAGCATGAGAATCATAATATTCTCATGACTAATCTATTCCTTGATTTTCTAATCTAACCACTATATATTTCTCGTTCCTAGAGGTCGAAAGGTTAGCATATAAAAACATTATTTTGGCTCTATAATTGTGTTTAGATTAATATAGATTATCATGTTATTGTTGTTACATGCGTTATTCAATTCAATTTCCATTAAGTTCTTTCTCTACCTGCTCCCTGCTAGGGAGGAAGGGCTCTCCTTCTTAGCAAGGATTACAGTGATTAAATTAGTTGTGTATATGTATTTTTATTTCAATTACGTATCAGTAGATTGTTTTTGCTGTTGTTCAGCTGTGAATATATCTGCTTCAATTTCAATACTTTGTATGCTGTTACACATATGATATTAGAGACACTAGCTGGATACCTGTTGTGTGGTGCGCTAGAACAGATTAATTGAAGTGTGATTCCAATCTTGTAGATCCTTTTACTTCTGCATGAGTGATTTAATTCCAAAACTTACTTCAACAATGATTTATTTTCTCTGGAATTGCTTCGGGTTGGTGTATCGGCACAGACAGTGCAACTGTCATTGAAATAAAAAAACTTCCCTGGATTGATAATTGATGTGTGTTGTTTAGTTATTTAATAGTGATTTATATACACCAACACATGGTGAACTTGATGCCTTTAAACCAATGTTCCCCTCCTCTAGGGATTCCTATTGCTGCTGCAATGGTTTCTGGTGTTACTGTGAGGTTTTACATTCCCACCTTTGAAACTTTCCCATTTAAATTAATAGAAAAATCCTTAGAAACTTGTAGATGAGAACCATGTAGCCTTTGGAAAAATTGCAAACAACCTGTTCTTCTGAACATCTCCAAGGTCGTTGGGTCTTCATTTAAAAAATTCATGTCCATGGGCTCATATCTAAGGAAGTGACCACCTTTATTAGTCTTCTTTCTTACAACCATGGTGATTTTATATCTTCTCAGGCTCGCTTAATTAGTGACACCTGAAACCTTTGAAAATGCCAGCAACCAGCTTGGCTCGGTGAATCAGCTCTCCGGAAACTCAATAACATGCAAAGATGAAGAAAATAATGACAAAAAGACTCAATTGGGTAATGTTTTATGGTTTCGATGACAACTCATGCCTAAATCATGACACATGCATGCTAAAAAGGGTAATGATGACCTCATACATGACCTTTGTACCTTGATTTAACCCTAACAGACTCGAATGACATCCACCCTAACTCCTCCAATGATGAACTGACACTTCACCTCAGGTTTGACAAGACAGACAGAAAAACGTATTTTTGCATCGAATCTAGTTCAATTTCTGACAGTTTCGCTACGAAACTATTAGGCATTTTCGTAGCGAAAACTGTTGTTTCACAGTGTAAAACACTACCGAAAGATGTAAAAGTAGCTTAAGTTTCCTTTTTTAATTTGAACGCTTTGGAAATGTAATCTGACGCCTAATGATGACTGATAGGACTTGATATGACCTAAATGGAGGTGGGTTTGAACCTTAGGATAGGTAAAAGATGAAATTTTTTTAAATTTTCCTATACCAACTTGTGACAAATGAACTCTATGAACATACCTTTGAAAAATGAACTCTATGACCATGTCAAATAATGTTTCACTTTTTCTGAGTGATAACATGTGGCACAAGATGTACACAAGGGATATGTCGATCAACATAAAACACACAAATATTTAAAATTTTGGGAGCATGTATACTTGTGATTTAGGCCTAAGAAAAATTTCTCTAAATTCAAGTCATGTTCCAAGCTAGCACCACAATTTTGTGGGCCAATTTAAGTGTTTGAAAGAATAGGGCCAATAGCCTATAGGATAGCCTTTCCTCCATAAATAAAATTTCATGATGTTTTCCATGTTTACTTGGTTAAAATATATGTACATGATGCTAATCATGTGATTGAGTGGTTTGTGCTATAGGTAGAACCAAAAGGAAGATTCTATTCAGAACTTATATGCATCTAGGACCAGAGGCAGCTCATGCTCAAGAATAGAGTAATAGAACAAATCAAGGTGCAGTGGAGGCACTTTGGGAACGAGGAAGCCACATGAGAAATGTATTATCAGAAGCTAGTAGAAAATCCATTTATGTTTGTTGAATAAAGCAAATGTAAATAAAATTTTAAATAAATTGTAAAAATCATTGTATATAAATCTCTATATAAAGTTTTTTTTCCATCTTAAAGCTTGTTTTTTTAATTTTTTATGTTTTCTTATAGAACACTGACTACGGTGTTCCTCTAAGGGGGGTGTTCCTCTAAGTTGGGGGGGGGGGGTTTGTGACAACCCTAGAAAATCTCCCCTTATTGTAAATATTATATCTACTTTTTCAAATTAAAAATCACTGAGAAATTAGGAAACTAATTCCAGAGTTTGGGGAAGGATAATTTTCTTGAGGAAACCTGGTTGATATTAATTACAGACCATGCTATTTTAAATCAGTGGCATATATAATAAATTTTATTGAAAAAGAAATGGTTGGGAACCATACTAACTCTCTATATAAATTGCAAGCGAGAGAATGGAAATTCAATGAATGTATGGTTGCGTTGGAAGGCTGATAGGGGCAACGAAGAGGGTGCGTCCACTCAACCAAAAATGGTGGCTGTTGTAGCTCCTAGAGACAGCCTAGAGTTGTGATAGAACAGTGCCTAGGACATCTTAGCATAACAAGGAGCATATAATATAATGTAGGAAGTTGTCAGCTTCAGCTCACATGCTATCTCCTGTAAATAGGGAAATGAAATAGAATGGGACCAAACCCTCAGAAACTGACACAAGAAAAGAGATACTGCAGAGGCAAGATGCAGAACTCTAGTACAAAAGAAACAGACAATTCAGAGACAGTTTACTGCAAAGCGGGCCGATTTAGAAATACTTCACAGACATAAATTATCAGAATGTGTATGTAGTGAAAGAAGTATTAAGAAGATACTAGTTAACATTGAGCTGATACCTAGATATACAATACCACCATGCACGGGCTTACCAATCTAAGAATCCATACATGATAATAGCATTTTAAAAGCACCCTCCCAAAGCAACTAATATAGCATAAGTATGGTTAGCTGAATAATGGAACAGAATATCATGCATGAGCCATATTTAAAGTGCTTGACTGATCCGGGCATGGGCATCAACTAGGATGAATCCATACCAGAAATCAGTGAGCCACTCGCATTCCAAAACATGATACAAGAAAGATGGGTGAGATGAAATGATATATTAAATAATACATAAAAGAGAGTTATAGACTGTGAAATACCAAAGACCAGAATCCTCTTTGACAGATATAACTCCTCCTCACTGAGACCCTATGGGCTCTGAGCCTTCATACAAAAGTTCTACAAAATGTATACAAAATTCCTTTCACTGCGTAATTTTCTGATAAAAATCTAGAACCCTTACAATGCGTTTTTTCATGGTTTTTATAAGAGAAACTAAAACCTAACAAAAGAGGTAGGTGATGAACATTTAATTGTATCATTAAAACAAAATGGTGGAGAAGTGCCCGCCCATGCTGCTGAATGACTGTGTTGTGTTGTTTGTACTATGTGGCCTGCTAACTGAAATAAATGCACTGGGTAAAAATATCTTCAGGAGCACGATATAGTGATGACCATACCGACATTTTGTCCTTTCCTGGAGAGAAAAGTCTGTTGAAATAAAGCCTTGAGGACATTGTTTTCTGTGTATAAATCTTCCGAATGATGTGCAAGATCTTCAATTTGGTACTCTGCTTCAAAAGGCTAAGACAAGGCCCTCAAAATATTCAGCTACCTACCTTTAGTTCTCTGCTGAACACAGATATTCTTCATCTGCCCCATTAATATCTCCATCTGTGAAATTGGCGCCTTGAATGTCCCTACAGGGTTTGACAAATTTGAACCCTGCCTCTTAAGTTGGAGTCTTGTCGATTTGGCTTCCGGGGACTTTTTTCATAATTCTGCTCTGAACATGGTCCTTTGACGTGTGCTTGGCTCTTGTAATGGGTGCGGCAATTTATGATAATTTTCCATCGTTGTCAACCTGCAAAACACACAAAGCTATGAAGAAAACAAATGCATGGAAGACGACAATGCAATGGAAGCGACGTGATGAAGTGGTGGAGACATGCAGGGTGGCGACGAAGAAGATGCGGTGGAAATAATGGCGGAAGGGTTGGCCAGAGTTTATGATGTGGGACATTAAAATATAACATATGAATGTAATATATAAACGGTGGAAGGAGAAATACGATAACACGTGGGGTGATGACGTGGAGGGAGACCGGGTCAACTGCAGGGATGATGAAATCTTAGCCGTTCGATCTCAGGAGGAGATCGACGGTGGAAAGAGCATCGAAGGCGATGTGTAGTGGGCCAGGGGCGTGATTTTCTTGCGTTAATATTCGTGCAGCATTGGGGTATGATAATCGTCAGATGGAGGCTCTCAGATCGGACGACTGTGGTGAATATCACTACGTGAATTTGGTCGAACAATAATGCGCGATGGAGAGCGGTTTCGAGGCCGTACGCTGGGATGCATGGTGAGCGCTGAGTGGAATTGCTGGCCCAAGGAGAAATACCGCTTACCGCCGAAAGGCGGTGCGATATAAACCGCTGGTTTTGAACAGTGTTTTGGGCGCGGGGACCACCAGGACAGGCGCATCGCAGACCGTAGATTTATGATTTGATCAGACGGTGAAAAGGTGGGCTACGGGCGCGGCAGGGATGAGCAAACGCCATTCGATCTGCACAGATCAACGGCTTGGGATGCGCCTGATACATATTGGATAAGCGCCCGTAGGACTAGCGCCTGGTCTAGCGCCCAGGTTACATGGGGAAGAAGACAATGGGGCTAGGGCCGAAGGAGCTACGCCTTAAATATTTCAAATATGAATTTTCAGCCTTTTATGAGGAGTTTTGGAGGTGGGAAATGGCAACGATGGGCACAAAAATGATTTTTCAAGTCTGCAAGAGGAAATTCGAAAGCTTTTATGCCATATTTCCTGTGAAAATATTATAGGAAGATGATTATGATCAACATCGGCTCCACCTGGGGACGGCATGTCCATCCTTGGACGTGTCGAGAACTCGCAGACCCTCTGATCATCACGCATGCAGACTCTGCTCTCCAGCACCTCGATTTTTTACTTTATAATTCATCACAATACCAACATTATTCATACCTAAACAAAAAGGAAACTATCATACAATATAATACATCAGGCTGTGTTTGCCTGAATCAGAACTGAAAGTAGGGTTTAAGAAATTGACCATTTACAAGGGCATCGAGCAAGTCGCCCTGTAAATTCTCCAACCTGAAAGTATTATTTCCCCACTGTTCCACAATTTTGAAGGGACCAAACCAGAGGGGGTCAAATTTGCCATGTTTTCCTTTCTCAGCTCTCCGGATATCCCATCTGAGCACCAAATCACCAATCTGCAGTTTCCTGTCTTTTGCGTGCTGATCAAAAATGTGTTTCATTTTCTCTTGATATTTTATTAACCTCTGATTCACTTGGCCTCATGTTTCTTCTAATTCCACCAATTGATTGATTCTCCTGATCATATCGTCAGGTTCCTCCTAGCTTTCTTGCATGAAGCGGGCCACTGGTAAAGCCAACTGTACAGGAAAAACTGCTGCTCGTCCATATACCAATTCATAGGGAGATTTCCCAGTTTCCCTTTTGCTGGTGATTCTATTAGCCCATAGAGAAAAATTCAATTGGGAATCCCAATTCTTCTGATTTTCATTGATAGTCTTTTTCAAGGCCCTCACCAGAGTTTTATTTGAAGACTCTGCCAAGCCATTACCTTGTGGATAGTAAGCTGTAGAGTGACTCAGTATGATATTGTATTGCTGGCAGAAATTCATAAATTTCGTAGACTTGAAGGCCTGTGCATTGTCAGTCACTATTCTAGCAGGACAACCAAACCTAGATATGATATTCTCCTCCATGAACTTTATGATCACAGTATCTGTAGCATTCCTTGCAGGTATGGCTTCCACCCATTTAGTGAAATAGTCAGTGGCCGTTAAAATCCACTTATGTTGACCACTTGATGGGGGTTGTATTTCACCTATAAAATCAATAACCCATTGTTTGAATGGTTCATCCACATGCATTGGAATCAGGGGAAATGGTGCAGATTTCTATCTCTCAGCAAATTTCTGACATTTTTCACATGCTCTAACCTGGGCAAAAACATCTCCAAAAAGCTTGGGCCAATAGAAGGTAGCCCTCGAAATTTTGTGAGCAGTGGCCCTCCAGCTGTAGTGACCTCCACAGATCCCTTCATGAAATTCTGCAATAATGCTCTCTACTTCATTTTCTGTGAGACACAGGAGTAAGATACCTAAGGGATCTCACCAATATAGCCGGCCATTGGCGACTATATACTTCTGTGATTTCAATCTCAGTGCTCTGTATTTAGTTTTATCACAACTCAGAGGGCAGCTGAGTGTAAGGAGATATTCTACTATCTCTTTGTACCACGGACTGGTGAGGTACTTTAGATGTGTCTCTGGAGTAGCTACTCCAATTCCATGTCGTTCTTCTTTCTCCTCAGATTCCTCACTTGCTATAATGGAAAAATTTATGCCTAGGGCTTGATAGTTTGATTCAGATAGCATCTTGGCAAGCCCCTGTCCTTTGATTAGCTTAGTAGGGCGAATGTCTAAATCATACTCCTGTATCTTAGCAATCCACCTGCCCCTTTTTCCTTCACTATCCCCCTGAATAAGGATATCTTTTACAGCAGCTGCAGGCACAAATGCAGTGATGCGGGACTGTAAGATATATACACGGAATGCTTTGAGGGATTTCACTAGGGCGTATGCCTTCTTTTCCAATATGTTGTATTTTAATTCTGCATCATGGAGCACCTAACTGAAAAAGGAAATAGGCTGCTCATAACCTTCCTCATTTTTCTGCAATAAAACTCCTGCTATTGTATGAGGTGATGCAAAAGAGAAAATCATGTAAGGTTTATCATAATCCGGTCCAGCCAAGACAGGGGCTTCTGCAAAATCATTCTTTATCCTGGTAAATGCCTCCCGTGATTCTTGTGACCACTTTACCTCATTATTATTCTTTAGCATATCTGTTATATGCCTAACTATCTCAGCATAGTTAGAGATAAACCTTCTCAAGAAATTTATGCGCCCAAGGAATACTTGTACTTATTTTTTATTTCTAGGAAAAGCAATACTGTTTATAACTTCTACCCTCTTAGGATATATCTTCACCCCATCTTTAGTCACGATATGGCCTAAAATTTTTCCCTCTTCTAATGCAAATAAAGACTTTTGAGGATTAAGGGAGAGACCATACCTTCTGCACTTCTCAAAATTTCTCCGCAGATGCTCAATGTGCTCAGCATCATTCTTGGAAAACATAGTAATATCATCTAGGTAGACCACCAAGAATTTATCCTACTCCCCGACAAAAGAAATATCCATTGCCCTCTGAAAAATGGCCCCTGCATTAATCAATCCAAAAGGCATCCTGGAATACATAAATGTACCCCATGGTGTGGTGAAAGAAGTCTTCTTTTGATCCTCTGGAAGTACAACCACCTGGTTATAACCGGAGAATCCATCCATCATTGGCATCCTGGAAGATCCAACCACTTTCTGCAGGATGTAATCCATTATGGGAAGTGGATAATTATCCTTTAAGGATGCTCTGTTTAAATTTCTGAAATCCACACACAGCCTTATTTCTCCATTCTTATTTCTTACAGGGACAAGGTTTTCCACCCATTCAGAGTACCTCAATGGCACAATTATTTTGGATTTTAGCAACTTCTTGATTTCTTTCTCAATAGATGGCAGCAGTAGGGGGTTTATTTGTTTGAGCTTTTGCTTGTGGGGCTTCGCATCTGCCTTCAGTGGAATTTTGTATTGCATAATACTGATATCAAAAGTTTTCAAGTCCTGATAGGACCATGCAAACACATCTTTATAAGACTGAAATAATTTCTGATATAGCTCTTTATATTCTCCAGGGATTTTCTTGGACAATTTTACAATTTTGGGATCAGCCTCAGTACCCAAATTCAGGTCTTCTACCTGATTTTCTTCTACCACTTTGCTTGGCTGCAGTGGGACATCATTCTTATCAAATAATATTTCTAGAGGCACCAACCCTCTAGGTATAATGTTTCCCTTTAACTGCAACACTTTGTTTCCTGCCACTTTCTCCTCCCAATTTCTTTTCGAAATATCCTCAGACTCTACCTCTTCTCCATTATCAATCTCCATATTGGAGAATTCTCCTACCGTTTCTAGAAATCTCTTCATCTTCTCTTCATATTCAAACACTTGCCAGTGTTTGATATTATTCGGGATTGAAGGCCGATAACGCACCTCAACTTCATATCTTAAAAGAGGGTTCTGAGGTGGTCGAAATGTACTAGCAGACACAGCAAGGGAATCAACCATCCTATTATGTTCTCAGTGCATGAAATGGATATTAAATGCCAAGAAGAAATTCTCTACCATGTCCCAAACTTCATTCCTATAAGCCCTTAGCCTAGGATGTTTGGTCTGACACCGATTCTTGACCTGTCTGACTATTAGTTCTGAGTCTCCCAGAACCTTTAAACTTTGTATACCCATGCTCCTGGCTGTCTGCAGTCCCAGAAAAAGTGCTTCATATTTAGCCACATTATTGGTGGCTTCATACTCTAATTTGAAAGACAGTGGGATCCATCTTCCTGTAGGAGAGATTAATAGCACTCCAGCTCCATTTCCTTCTCTTGAATTTGCTCCATCAAAATGTAGTGTCCATATTCCTGCTCCCATGTTCTCCGAAGGCTGCTCACTCTTGATCTGGCAGTAGGATGGTTCATGAGCATAATCTTGATCTTCTTCCAGCATCAAGCATGAAAAATCTCCTTCCTTACTGTAGACTGGTGAATTTGTAGAATTGTCAGCCTTTGTCACCATCTTGACAAATCTAGTTTCCCTGTATAACCTCCTCTCTTGGCCCCCAAAAACTGGGACAGTGGCATATGTTAAATCCATCTTGAGTGATCCACCAATTTTTGTTCCCCAGGACCTTGACAGCAACATACCAAAGCGAGCTGGGATGTCAGCCACCACTATGTCCATTACCACGCTTTTTGTTGGGATCTGGGCCAAATTTACCACCAAATCCTTGATCATCCCTAAGCATTTAACTCTTTTGGAATCAAATGAGTAGAGGTCTTTATATGGATGTGTTATTTGCAAACCTAGTTGCCCCATGACTGACAGAGGCATAAGATTATGGGAAGCTCCAGAATCTAACATGCAGTTATGTAATAGTAGGTCATGGATTACTAGAGATACATAGAAGGGAGGAGTAGAGGGATCTATCTCCTCAACATGTGGGCCAAAAACTACCATGGGTCTCTCTTCTTGAAGGTTGAGACTATCTGGGATGATTGGTGCTTCTGGAGGGAGCATGAAAGAGGTGACTTGAGATTGATATGCTGGCTGTTTCAACAGTTCAGTCAAGGGGACTGGGATTTTGACCTTTTCGAGTTCCTTTTGCAGACTGAAACAAAGAGGGGACTTTTCTATCACAACCTCTTTTGATTCTTTATTTTTAGTTAGGGGCTTGACTTCTTTAGACACAGATTTGGTATTAGGAGGAATGACTACTTTTGGAGTGGAAGGAATTTGATCATTAGACTGCAAGGGTTTGTTTAGAGGGCCCTTACCTTTGTCTGCGACTTCCTGCATTGTAGCCTCCTTCTGAGCAGGTGCTTCCTTCTGGGGTAGCTCTTATTCTTGCTCTTGGGTACGAGTCCTCTTCCTAGAAGATCTGACATCATATCTTCTATTGAAATGTGCTTGCATGAAATCATCAAATTGTTTACAATAATGATCAAATTCTGCTTCATCTGTGTCTCTGGTCTTTTCTTCTTCTTGCAATGAGCACCCAGCTTCATCATTTACTTGCAAAGGGAATTCTTCTCCATCACTATTTGAAAAGGCAAGATTTGCATCCTCCAGTCCATAGGTAGCATCTTCAATGGAGTCATCTACTGGACCTTCCAAGTAAAATGGGTGTGGTACTTGATCTTGTTGTTCTTTTGATTCCCTTGGCAATATTTGCAAGGGTGGTTTCCTATACTAAGGATTGTAACCTCTGTTTGGAGCATTCTAGAAATTCCTGAAAGCTGAATTCTTGGCTTCCAATTCAAGCTTGACCATTTTCTTAACTAATTTTCTCATTTCTTCCATTTTTTCATTGGCTGAGTCCCTGTCTTGACTAGAAGTGGACACCTCCTCTTTGCCCCTTCTTCTGCTATCCTGCTCGGCTCTTCCTTTTGATTTTCCAGTGGAGGCAAAGTTTGCTTCCAACTTTAGTGCATCTGCCTGAGCATCATCCAGAGTAGCAGGCTTTCTTTCTCTGAGAGAGAAACCAAATTCTGAATCAAAGGCTGCTACAAAAACAACTTTAGCAGCAGTTTGATGGGGCTTCATATCAGCAGGGAGACTCAGATATAATTTATTAAATCTCTTGATAAATTCTGACACTCCTTCATTGTGTCTTTTCTTTAGTGTATTGAACTCAATGAGACAATTTCCATGATCTTTCTTTTCTCCCCATTTCCTGAGAAAAGTGTCTTCCATGTTATCCCAAGTAGTAATAGAACGGCCAGCCAATGTCTTAAACCATTTTCGAGCTTCACCATCTAGAGATTGCACAAACAGTCTTAGGACTACATCTAAATGTTCAACATTAAAGTTCTCTGCAAAGGAGCAGAAAGTCTCAAGGTGTTTTTGGGCATAAATCTCGTTTTCCCCATTGAATCTGGGCAAGATATTCAAATAATCTTGGGGCATATCATTCAACACTTGGGGTAATGCCAGGGGAGCATATTTATTCATCAAGAAGGCTGGAACATTAGCCATTGGAGGAGGTGGAGGTAGTGCAATAGTTTGATGAGTAAGAGGAGGAAGAGGAGGAGGAAGTGGAGTATGAATAATAATAGGAATATATTCAACTACAGCTTGAGGGGTTGAGGGGAAAAAAGGTCTGTTAACAGCAGATACTTCGGTTACTTCCTTGACCTCTTCAACCTCAGGAGTAGGATGAAGACTGTTTTTATTTCTGATACCCTCTCGGGGTGGACTATCTGAATAATAATAATATGTATCTCCCACAGTGGATTCGGGATTTGGCACTTGAGTTTCTTGAGAGGAAGAGGATGGAAAGTCTTCTGTAGACACTTCAGGAATTTGGGCCAATTTCAGTTTGCTTTCCTCCAATTCTTCACATACCTGTCCCGGGTCGGGAGTCGGACAAAGTATCTTTGAAAACTAAACCAATCTGGCCTGGGGGTATTTGTGAAAGACAGGGCTGAAATAGATATATCAAATAACAAATGTGGAGTTGCCGAGGTGAGGGGATCTGCTCTCAACTCTGACCTCACCTACTTAGAAGGTGAATCATGATTTATGAGGCCTATGGATTCAGTGCTATTAACTTGGTTTGACAGCAGCACCGGAGAAAATCATGACTCCTCAAAGAGACGATGACCCTAGAGTTGTGATAGACCAGTGCCTAGGACATCTTAGCATAGCAAGGAGCGTATAATATAATGTATGAAGTTGTCAACTTCAGCTCACATGCTATCTCCTGTAAACAAGGAAATAAACTAGAATGGGACCAAACTCTCAGAAACTGACACAGGAAAAGAGATACTGCAGAGGCAAGATGTAGAACTCTAATACAAAAGCAACAAAAAATTCAGAGACAGTTTACTGCAAAGTGGGCCAGTTCAGAAATACTTCACAGACATAAAAAATAAAGAATAATGTATGTGTGAAGAAACATTAAGAAAGGATACTAGTTATTGTCTAGTTTGATACCCGGATAACAATACCACCATGCATGGGCTTACACTAAATCTAAGAATCCATACATGATAATAGCATTTTAAAAGCACCCTCCCAAAGCAACTAATATAGCATAAGTATGGTTAGCTGAATAATGGAACAGAATATCATGCATGAGCCATATTTAAAGTGCTTGACTGATCCGGGCATGGGCATCAACTAGGATGAATCCATACCAGAAATCAGTGAGCCACTCGCATTCCAAAACATGATACAAGAAAGATGGGTGAGATGAAATGATATATTAAATAATACATAAAAGAGAGTTATAGACTGTGAAATACCAAAGACCAGAATCCTCTTTGACAGATATAACTCCTCCTCACTGAGACCCTATGGGCTCTGAGCCTTCATACAAAAGTTCTACAAAATGTATACAAAATTCCTTTCACTGCGTAATTTTCTGATAAAAATCTAGAACCCTTACAATGCGTTTTTTCATGGTTTTTATAAGAGAAACTAAAACCTAACAAAAGAGGTAGGTGATGAACATTTAATTGTATCATTAAAACAAAATGGTGGAGAAGTGCCCGCCCATGCTGCTGAATGACTGTGTTGTGTTGTTTGTACTATGTGGCCTGCTAACTGAAATAAATGCACTGGGTAAAAATATCTTCAGGAGCACGATATAGTGATGACCATACCGACATTTTGTCCTTTCCTGGAGAGAAAAGTCTGTTGAAATAAAGCCTTGAGGACATTGTTTTCTGTGTATAAATCTTCCGAATGATGTGCATGATCTTCAATTTGGTACTCTACTTCAAAAGGCTAGGACAAGGCCCTCAAAATCTTTAGCTACCTACCTTTAGTTCTCTTCTGAACACTGATATTCTTCATCTGCCCCATTAATATCTCCATCTGTGAAATCGGCGCCTTGAATGTCCCCGCAGGGTTTGACAAATTTGAACCCTGCCTCTTAAGTTGGAGTCTTGTCGATTTGGCTTCCGGGGACTTTTTTCATAATTCTACTCTGAACATGGTCCTTTGACATGTGCTCGCCTCTTGTAATGGGTGCGGAAATTTATGATAATTCTCCATCGTTGTCAACCTGCAAAACACACAAATCTGTGAAGAAAACAAATGCATGGAAGACGGCAATGCAATGGAAGCGAATGTGTAACAGAGCGACGTGATGAAGTGGCAGAGACATGCAGGGTGGCGAAGAAGAAGATGCGGTGGAAATAATGGTGGAAGGGTTGGCCAGAGTTTATGATGCGGGACATTAAAATATAACATATGAATGTAATATATAAACGGCGGAAGGAGAAATACGATAACACATGGGGTGATGATGTGGAGGGAGACCGGGTCAACTGCGGGGATGATGAAATCTTAGCCGTCCAATCTCAGGAGGAGATCAACGGTGGAAAGAGCGTCAGAGGCGATGTGCAGTGGGCCAGGGACGTGATTTGCTTGCATTAATGTTCATGCAGCTTCGGGGTATGACAATCGTCAGATGGAGGCTCTCAGATTGGACGGCTGTGATGAATATCGCTGCGCGACTTTGGTCGAACAATAATGCATGATGGAGAGCGGTTTCGAGGCCGTACGCTGGGACGCGTGGTGAGCGCTGAGTGGAAACGCTGGCCCAAGGAGAAATACCGCCTACCGCCGAAAGGTGGTGCGATATAAACCGCTGGTTTTGAATAGTGTTTTGGGCGCGGGGACCACCAGGACAGGCGCATCACGGACCATAGATTTATGATTTGATCAGACGGTGAAAAGGTGGGCTACGGGCGCGACAGGGATGAGCAAATGCCGTTCAATCTGCACAGATCAACGGCTTGGGATGCCCTCGATACATATTGGATAAGCGCCCGTAGGACTAGCGCCTGGTCTAGCGCCCAGGTTACATGGGGAAGAAGACAATGGGGCTAGGGCCGAAGGAGCTACGCCTTAAATATTTCAAATATGAATTTTCAGCCTTTTATGAGGAGTTTTGGAGGCGGAAAACGGTAACGATGGGCACAAAAATGATTTTTCAAGTCTGAAAGAGGAATTTCGAAATATTTTACGCCATATTGCCTATGAAAATCTTATAGGAAGATGATTATGATCAACAGTGGCTATAGAATTTAGTTGGAGGAATTAATGAGAAAAAAATGGCCTCTACGTACAAGGGAAGAGGCAACCATCTCTACACACCCAGAAAAGCCATGACTCCACACATCTAGAGAGGGCGAGCATCATAATTGGAAGGCATGACAAGATAATTAATTAAGAGATTGATGGTGGGAATGAAGGGATTTTTTCCTCTTAGACTTGAAGAAAAACTCATTCTGATAGAGAGAGTTCACTCTATAGTAGCATAACTAACGAACCCAATATGTGTGGCTTTCTAGTTAAGATAAAATAATTTACAGAGCAACGATTTTCCTTGAGGATGATGAAACCAATGTGAGTGACTTACTCAAGGTCTGAAGAACCCACTTGGAAATTTACAAATTTATGAACCTATTATCTAGGAGGTAAAGACACTTAGATACTTGTGAGGATGATGAACCACCAAACGTGTCCCTAGGCACGGAAAAATGGTGCTTGTATTCATTGAATAAATACCTAGAAGAGTGATCTCCACACTCCCATGGTAGCTTGCTTGTTGATAAGCCTTCCCATGTTTTAAAGGAACTCTTATCTTGGTGTAGAGTTGTGACTCCATGTACTGTAAGGAAACTCTACATTGATATTGAATAAAATAAAATCTCAAAGGTATAAAAACTGGAGGTTTTCCAGAAGGCCTGAGTGAAGTGGTTCCTTGATCATTATATTTGAATCCTAAATAGTTGGTGGGTAAAGGTGGTGTAGCCTTTGAATACCCTATTTTATATGAGGTGTTAATTTTATCCCTATAAGCACTCCTCCTCAAGCTTTGAAATCTGGTTTGGGGGTGACAATTGCAAGAAATATTAGCTACAACCCATCTAAGGTTTCTAGTTTCTAGTCTTCCGAATTTAATAAGATAAGTTTCTTACTTGTATACTTGATTCACTAAAAATGTGAGCGTTGTTGATGTGTGATGCATTCATATTTTAGAATTTTTAATGTAGGAATATGGTATTATTTTATGTTTATGATGAAATTCCTAAATATAGGGCCCTTTTTTACTATGGAATGCAGTTTGACTAAGTTGGCACAGTGTGTGTCAATTCCCTCAATGGGTAATCTAGTCGATGAGAAGTCTAGGTCGATGATGGTCTAAGAGGGTGGTTATTACACTATCAAACATTTATTAGAAAGAAGCTAAGGCAAAATTCGATGATGAGGAATTAGGTGTAGCTTCACTTTGGGTCGATCTGAAGGTACTAGAATTCTAAGGTCGGTTGAGACTCAAGTTGAGTCAACAAGTTGTTCCATGTGTATAATTATAAAGGTGTAAAACTTCCACGTTGACGCTAATTAGCCAGTGTGGGACCCATTGTGGGTGGACCCGAATTGTTGGTATGATAATCATTTGAGGTCATCAACTGATGAGGTTGTGGATTGGTCGCTACATATGTGTATAATTTTATTAGCACAGGACATAGGTCCTGAAGAGTCTGGGATACATTCATCACAATCGTCTGGGCAAAGGATTCGATTAGTCTTATGTAGTCCAGTGATTCAAATGGGTCGGGTCGATTAGACTGATATTATACAATCAAGGTAAGTCAATTGGTTGATTCATTCGACTAATTTTATCTAGTCGAGGTGAGTCGAATAGTGGCGTCGTCTTTGACTAACCTTGCCTAGTCATGCTATGTATAGAGATAATTATATGGCCTTATGACTGAGTAAGCTCAGGAAAGATAGCTCTCTTTTGTGTAGTTATAGACATGAATGTAATTCTAGTTCTGACCGAGACCATATAAGATCAGGAGGGGTAGGATTTCATCATAATAAAGTGTTGAGAAATAGTCATCGACAGAGTGTTACGGGCCTATGCTAGAATGAGAGAAAACTTAGATAAATTTTCTAAGAATTGTAAACACTAAAAAATAGACTAAGTTTTTCCTGTGAGACCTGCCAGGTCGAGGGTCGAGAAATTTGGTCAAAATATGTGACTCGGTGTTAATATGTACCCAACCAAAGAAGCAAAGTCAAGCTAGTTAGGTGGGAATTACTAGTCGGGGTTCAAGATTGATAGCATAATCGATTGGTACCGCCAAGTCGTGCTTGGTCAAAGTCATAGGTCGGGAATTCATGACTGTAGTTTTGTGTACAAGGTGGTTTCTCGCAGTGAGGGTTGACCTCGACTCTCTCTTAATTTGGGGCCCTTGGCTTGATCTGGTTGGGTGAATAGCTTCGTCGAGCTTATTGACTAGCCATTCAAGCTGGGGTTAGGGCTTTGACCAATGTCACGTATTGGGTTTTCGATAAAGTGGGATGAATACCGACTGTACACAAGTATGCCTATACCACATGGATTCATCCACGGTGGTAGAGAAGCCACGTAGGCAGCACATGAGATGCCACATTGGTGACATGTGGGATCATTGTTGATGTGGCAGGCTTAATGGGGCTAACTTGAAATGGCCTTATCTTTTGATCTGTAATTTAGATCGAGGAAAAAATAATATCACCGGAAAGGTATCAATGTAATGTTATGCAACCAATTTGAGACTGAATTTTGGATCATGTTGAAACCCTACATTATTTGGACCATATCTTTGAAAGTATAGCAAACAAAAATCTTAATGTTTTATACGAAGTTCACCATGATTTTGAATCCACATGGTAAATTTTTCTACTTTTGAAGCCTTGTAGAAAAAAATCTATAGCAAAAATACCAAGATGTCTTGTTTTAAGTAGCAAAACAATAGGATACAAAGCTCTTATACCAAATGTTATGCACCCATATCACAAAAACAGAAGGAAAGATAGATCAACGACTTGAAATTAAGCCTCTTTGATGGGGAAACCGCCTTTTACATTACATCAATGAACAATTATTGGATGATTCAAATGACAAAAAATCCTTACTATATATAGGATTCTAAGGGGGCGAAATATAATTAGCACTACATAACAATAATAATGTAAGGGCACAACAATAAAAATAGTGGGCTTCTCTGGGGCACAACAATAACAATATGGGGGATACACTAGTATTATTAGGACCTAACAATCAATGAGATGAATGTGATGGTATCATTTGTTCCTAGTTTCTATGTAGTTGAAAAATTAGAAATTTTATTACCCCATTTCCACCATTGAACCTTGGAGTTCCACAGTAATTTCATTCTTCTACCTTTAGTATGGGCTAGGGATAATAGGGGGTATGTTACATGCATCAAGTTTTGTCATCATATAGGGAGCTTCTTGTTATTTGTAAATTCTTGTGGTTGGTATTGTTAGAATTTTATTCTGGAAGATTATCCACAGTCTCTGTCATTTTTAGCAACCAACATTTCAAATCTATATCAATATTTATCATTATGATCTGATGTGGAGTGAAGAGCTACAAGGATGAGCCAAAATATATAAGTTAAGGGGATAGGAAACCTAAATATTTCAGCTAATAAATCCCTAAGGGAGAACTCCAGATAATTAAGGAAAGGAAAAATTCAATGCTAAAGTAGGAGAACTGGATAAAATATTAATTTGATTAAGATAATAAATCAATATAGTAAAATTAATAATTATAATATATCATTTTACTTAACTATTACTATTACAACAATTTATTTTTCATATCAAACTAATATTAATATGATGTGAATGTGTTTATGTCAAAAATTGCATGAACCAATATTTAGTAATATAAAGAAAAGAATGTAAACAAGACATACATAATGGGAGAGGAAGAAAAAAACAAGGAGACGAGAGAGGGAAGAAAAAGGAAATAAAATAGAAATAAAAATTAAATAAAATTAAAATGATATATAATTAAATGCAAGTAAAATTCAAGAAGGGGAAGGGGAAGAAAAAGAAGGAAAAGATTGGGGAAATAACACTAGAGAGAGAAGAGTAGAATAGAATGGGGAGGGGGAATGGAAGAAGGGAAGGAAAAAAGGGAGAAATGATATAGATTAAAAGAAAAAAACCAAAGTAATAAAGAGAGGAACAATAAAATCAAACAAACACATGGAACAAGGAGATCAAAATAATTTTGATATAGGGAAGGATGGAAGGAGAGTTGTAAAGACATAAGGAAGGTAGTGCAGGGACAAACCAAAATATAAGGAAGTAAGAGGAGGGAAAAAAATACAAGGGAGGGGGCCAAGGGGGGATGGGATACATGTATAAGGAGGAGGAGGGTAAGAGGACCAATTGGATAGGGAGGGGGGGGAGATTAAAATGTGAGAGAGGGGGGTGGAAAGACAACAAACAAAGGGGAATAAGGAAGGAACAAAGGGAAAGGAAAAATCATGAGAGTTGTTGAGTGAGTAAGTGTAATGTTCCAAATTTTTATGGAACATTAAATTTTGATAGGAGATGAATAAAATGGTTAGGGGACCCATTCTTTGCATGAATAGAGAATAAAAATCCTTTAAGTATGAAAGAGGATCTTATTTGGAGCTGGATTTCACACCTCCATGTGTGAAAGGAGGTTTTTGCATACATGCTTGGCCAAGGTTGACCAAGTCAAATTGCGTTGGCATGAGTTGGAAATCACTAAGTGGGACAACGTAGGAGGGAAGCTTCTAGAGGAAGGAAACCATAATTCAAAGTAGGGCCCATGGAGGGAAGGCTCACTTGTTTAAAAGAGGAGCAAGGTAGCCATTGAGATTATCTTTGATCATTTTACATTTGAGTCTTGGAAACTTGTTGCTGCCTCTTGCTGTTCAACAGAGCTGCAGTGCCTTCGGGCACGAGGGAGTCATGTTTAGGAATTCCTCTCCTTCTTGATTAGCTCATGAAGGATTTCGCTCCATTCCCCATATTCAGGCATTCAGGCCATAGCTTCAACCATCTACATCAGTGCAGTTTCTGCAGCAGATATTGTGCAGTGTTGTTGGGTGTTGCTGAGGAGGTTGCCACACACCATCCGGAGCTAGTTTTTCAGTGGAGAGAGGTTCCATCCATTGGGAGATCAGAAAAGGGGGTTTATGAGAAGATCCCATCATCTTTGGCATCAGGCCAACCACTTTCCATCATTGGCAGTGAAATCCCTCTCTTAGGAAGCGTTCTCTTTGGTGAATATTTATTGTGAGGGATTAGCAGATTTTGGAGGGGAAGTCTTGGGTGAAGGGATCAGCCTTTCACTTCAGATTTTCATTGGAGAAGGGCTCTTCATCTACAACAGCTATTTCAGCCTTCTCCATCCATTTCCATCTCTTGAGTTGCAGCAGCTACTGCAACTCCGACATTTTTGTATTATAGTGTTTCTGCATAGATTTCAGCCCACCCTCTTAAAGGATTGATGCTATGTATTTTCAGGGGTTGAGATATTTCTCCCCCTTATTTATTTGAGCCTAAATTGTCATATCACTGTATTTTCATTATTTGTGCAGCAGTTCCTCTCTATAACTGCGCAGTCATGGCCTAGGGCTTTCCTTATGCAGAAGTATTTCTCATGTTTCCTTGTACAACTTTCTTGAGGCTTGTTGTGCCTTTCTTGAGTGATCATTTTCTCAAGATGATGTATATTTTATGCTGCTATGTCTTAATATGATGGCCATTGTATTCTCTGGCATTTCATGTGTATATGATTCACTGCTATTTTCCATTTGATGTACTTGTTATTGTTGTAGCTACAATGTTGGGGTTATCTGAAGGGATAACCAATCTTGTTGTATTTCCCTATTAGGGATATTGTCCCTTGAAAATCACTCTATAGACAGAGTCTTATAGTGGGTCAGGTAGCCTCTAGAGCTCATCCTTTGTTTAAAGGTGAAAAATCCAGTAAATTCCCCTGCATTCTATCTCTGGAATTGATTTGCTTTGTCGATTAACAATGCTTTTGAAAAAGGAACATCACAGTGGTATCAGAGCATCGAACTGGCACAGCCTGTGAGTTCAATTTCAGAGGAGAATGATGAAGAAGATGAGCCTGAGATCATCTATTTTTGGAATAAAGAAGAACCTCCCTAAGGAGGAGGAGAAGAAAAGGGGAGAAGAGGAAGGTCCATGCACTTTCTATTCTCTTGAAGACCAGCATGGGAGACGCTTTGATTTCCAGATCTTAAGCAAGTACCTGGGTGACTATAAACACCATTCTGCAGTATTCAGGGGAGCTACAACATTCCCACAGTCTATTCAGAAAATGGAGGAGAGAAGGCCCTGTGGAAGAGGAGAAATAAGAGGCAATGGGTTTCTATTGTCTACATTTGATGGGGTTACTTAAGCTAGAGCTTGGGAGAAGAAGCTGGAGGCATTTTTATTGCTGCATCTAGTGGCAGAGAAAGAAGCAGTGGAGATGGCAGCATTGCACATGGAGGAGGAAACCTCTTTTTGGTGGTTCAAACCCTTGGTCCATTCAAGGGTGAGTTATTTTGCAGTCTTTGCTCAAAGGTTGATCCAAACCTTTGATGGAGAAAGAACAAAGGAAGAGAAGCTCACACCACCATGGGAGGAGGATTTCACCAACGCTGCTACAACTTTGAAGAAGCAGCCTTCAACATCTATGGATAAAGAAGCCATTGGAGGAAAAGCCATTGCAGCCACACAAGAAGGTCCCAAGATCCACCAAGGTATGAGTAAAGTTCCACTTTCTATTTCAGCAAATAATCTTAAGGATGGTGGAATTTCATATGAAGAGGTCCAAGGATCAAATCACATGGCCACTTCGGGGCCTCATGTTTGCACTGCGTTGTGCAAAGGGTTCAAGGAGGAGAAGAACCCTCATTCTCATACATATTTGATGATTTTCATTCAACCTTCAAGGTGGGAGTGTAAACTTTTGGAGGATGAAGTAAACCATGACACCTCCATGAAGAATCATGAAACAATTTTTGAACCAGAGGAAGAGACTGTTGCTACATCATTAGAGGGACCGGCAGCGCTGTTGAACATGGGTGGAGAAAAGACATCACCTCCATCACATTTGGATCCTCATAGATCCAACATAGTCATGGGTGAGAGGCCTTTCCTAAGAGGTCTCCAAGGAGCTGCATTTCAAACTCTCATGAAATGCAAAGAGCAAGAATTGGTTTGGGAGGATGGTAGCCCTCATGAGAGGAGTACCAAAAGGATGGGAAAGAGATGGTAGGGTACTTGCATCATTGAGAAACATAGAGTATGGATGCATGATGTTGATGTGATACTCATATCATCCATTGTGTCTTCATCACATGAGTTGTATGATGGAAGTATGGGAAGGTAGCAAAATACCTTGTTGCTTTGCTTGGGAGAGCAAGGGCATAATTGCTCTCATACTTTGCATGATGTTGCAGGAGGAGGAAATGGAATTCCCTCCTTGAATTTCAATGATAGAGAGGTACTTCCACTTTGGGAGGGGCTTCTTATGTATTGAAACATTATGAAAGATATCTTTGACAAAGAGCATGTCAAAGAATGGAGCTTGATATTGATGAGAGCCTATGGGTATAGGCCAACAACATTGTCTCTTTGGAGCAGTGACCTATGGATGAAGTGTGCCTAGCGGAAGTGTGGTGGATCCATAACCCATAGGTCATAGGATCATTTCATATTTTTTGCACTTGATAGACAAAGAGGAGGTGAGATGGATGAGGTAGTAGATGGAGTCATATATTCCTATGCTACATTCTTCTTGACTTGGATACCCAAGCTTGAGAAGAAGGATCTTCTTGTAGCACCTAGTTCATTCCTCTTCATGGGAGCATGCCAAACAACTATGGAGGGTTCATTCATGGATCCATACATCATCTTACTCCCGGTATATGGTAATAAATATGTTTTTACATTGGATGAATTGTGTAATCTTACCATTATTTTGCAGTGCATGGCTCTACAAGAGGGCAAGCTTTTCAGATTGCTCCATGGAAAAAATTGGGCCAATTCGTATGATGGAGACAACCATCTTTTATGTGGCCTTGGGCAAAGGTTTTCTCACTACATGTATGTTCAGCCAACTCATATACTTGACCATGTATTAAGAAATATTTTGCCATATAAATTTCTAAAGCAGCAGTTTGAAAAACTGCACTATTGCTGCTTGGGAGACTATTGGTGCCATCAAGCATCATGTAAAACCATCAGTACTTCCTCAAATTTTGATGAGGAGCATGTTTCCATTTGCTGATATTGTCCACATTATTGGAAGCATGATTGGAAGATTGACACGAGGTTGGTGTGTCCTTCAGGGAAGGTGATTCGCACAGTTTATGCATGGCATGTTCTAATGGGAACATGAGGAGAGACATGGTCACCACAACCACTTATTTGCTTCCTTTGGAGGTGGACCATGAGTCTGATAATGATATCCATCCATTGTATGTATATGGGCATGTATTTGATTTTGTATTGCTGAATCACTCATCTATTTACTATTCAGTAGTAGAGGTGATATTTTCTGTACAATGCTTGCCATGCTCTTTTCTGCAGCTACAGTGGGTGAGATTGCGTTGTAACCCTATGGGACATTGTTTGCATTTTACTGCACATGGTACAACCTACAACAAACATTTCATGGGGGAATTCTATGGTGATTTTGTCCTATTCATCATAGATGACATATTTTGGGCCAGTCAGATTATCATTGATGGAGGGGAGATCTTTGGGGGATTACTCTTCATTTTTCCACTTGAGGGCAATACTTTTTGTAGCCCAGGATCAGCATACATTACACACTTGTCATAAGTGGGGGAGAGGATAGCATGGGGCAAGTTATAGTGCTTGCCATGATCAGATTTTCAGCCCACCTTCATTTTTGGAGCTCAAGGTGGAGGGAGATTTTCCATGAGTTGTCTTGTTGGAAGGTAGCTTATTTTTTATGATTGATGGCTTGGGAATGAGAGATTCATATGGGGATGATAAGTCCCAGTATACATCAGATCTCATGCCTCAAGGAGGCCCTTAGACAACTCTTTGTTCCTTCATGAATGGTTGTTTCTACATGATAGCTATTTGGGGATGTTCACCCAAAGGCTAGACTACATATGACTAAAGGGACAGTTTGGAGACTTGATTGCTGAAATGCATCCTTTTCTTGAGGAGATCATCACATAAGGATGCTATAGGAGGAAGGGCAGATGAAACTCAGTCTATCCTTGCAATTTCTTGAGGGCAAGCAATATTTTGAGAAGGGAGGACTATAATGTTCCAAATTTTTATGGAACATTAAATTTTGATAGGAGATGAATAAAATGGGTAGGGGACCCATTCTTTGCATGAATAGAGAATAAAAATCCTCTAAGTATGAAAGAGGATCTTATTTGGAGTTGGATTTCACACCTCCATGTGTGAAAGGATGTTTTTGCATACATGTTTGGCCAAGGTTGACCAAGTCAAACTGCGTTGGCATGAGTTGGAAAGCACTAAGTGGGACAACATAGGAGGGAAGCTTCTAGAGGAAGGAAACCCTAATTCGAAGTAGGGCCCATGGAGGGAAGGCTCACTTGTTTAAAAGAGGAGCAAGGCAGCCATTGAGATTATCTTTGATCATTTTACAATTGAGTCTTGGAGACTTATTGCTGCCTCTTGCTGTTTAGCAGAGCTGCAGTGCCTTCAGGCACGAGGGAGTCCTGTTTAGGAATTCCTCTCCTTCTTGAGTAGCTCATGAAGGATTGAAATCCATTCCCCATATTCAGGCATTCAGGCCATAGCTTCAGCCATCTACATCTACACAGTTTCTGCAGCAGATATTGTATAGTGTTGCTAGGTGTTGCTGGGGAGGTTTCCACACACCATCCAGAGCTAGTTTTTCAGTGGAGAGAGGTTCCATCCATTGGGAGATCAGAAAAGGGGGTTTATGAGTAGATCCCATCATCTTTGGCATCAGGCCAACCACTTTCCATCATTGGCAGCGCAGTCCCTCTCTTAGGCAGCATTCTCTTTGGTGAATATTTGCTGTGAGGGATTAGCAGATTTTGGAGGGGAAGTCCTGGGTGAAGGGATCAGCCTTTCACTTCAGATTTTCATTGGATAAGGGCTCTTAATCTACAGCAGCTATTTCAGCCTTCTCCATCCATTTCCAGCTCTTGAGTTGCAGCAGCTACTGCAACTCTGACATTTTTGTATTATAGTGTTTCTGCATAGATTTTAGCCAATCCTCTTAAAGGATTGATGTTATGTTTTTTCAGGGGTTGAGATATTTCTCCCCCTTCTTTATTTGAGCCTACATTGTCATATCATTGTATTTTCATTATTTTTGCAGCAGTTCCTCTCTATAGTTACTACGTAGTCATGGCCTAGGGCTTTCCTTATGCAGCAGTATTTCTCATGTTTCCTTGTACAACTTTCTTGAGGCCTGTTGTGCCTTTATTGAGTGATCGTTTCCTCAAGATGATGTATATTTTATGTTGCTATGTCTTAATATGATGGCCATTTTATTCTCCGGCATTTCATGTGTATATGATTCACTGCTATTTTCCATTTGATGTATTTGTTATTGTTGTAGCTACAATGTTGGGGTTATCTAAAGGGATTCCCAATCTTGTTGTATTTCCCTATTGGGGATATTGTCCCTTGAAAATCACTCTATAGACAGAGTCTTCTAGTGGTCCAGGTAGCCTTTGGAGCTCATCCTTTGTTTAAAGGTGACAAATCCAGTAAATGCCCCTGCAGTCTATCTTTGGAATAGATTTGCTTTTTCAATTGACAATGTTTCTGAAAAAGGAACATCACAGTAAGGAGATCCATATGGATATTAGTGGCCACCCACCTATTCCACCTAGACCTCCAGTCTATTTCATAAATTTCCTTGTTTATAGCAACATTTACTATTTTTAGTAGTTTTTTGGGTCCTAAACTTCCGAAGCAGTTTTTTGGGTCCTAATCTTCCGGAGCAGTTTTAACCCCCTAAACCGATTTTTTTTTGAAGTTCGCAGCATACCCATAGTTATAGGTGGTCAGTGGAAAATCTTGTAGTACTCAGAGATATATTTCCAATGAGTTATCATACATGCCAAAAGGAGATAATATGACCAAGTTACGACCCCGAGAAGTTGGCTACCCAACTAACTCCAACGGGGCCCACAAACTCTTAGGGTTTCATCTCTTGGGGTTAGTGATTTTTCTTGTTTATGGTTTTCTCTTATTTTTCAATAATAAAAATTCCCTTGAGCCTCATTTTAACACAATTCAGAGGCATGTAGCCGCCACATCTCTACTCATAGATAAGCTACCATCGCCCAAGCTAGTTTATTTACATTATGTTTGTAAGCATATTTCAGTTCTTTGATATTAATGAAACAAAGTGTTATTTTTGCTGCATGTCTGTATTTATGGTTATATATGTACTTTTTTTTGTTCTTGTTTAAGTTTGGATCAATGGTATTAGTGGTATGCTCTTTCTTTATTTTTATTTGCATGTCCCCAACAAGGTCAGGGTATAAGGAGTTAGGGCTTGAATTGGTTGAACCTTTGCAAGACCAACCTCGCAAACCCCTACGACCTCCCATGGTGGAAGAAAAGAAAGACAAGGGACTAGGAGACCGTATCAAAATATTGCTCGAAGAAACCCTCGAGCGATAGAGGAACGCGGAGAAGGAAAATTTTTCCTAAATCCTTCGGCAGATGCCCATAGGCAACACATCTTCATCCGACAGTGACTCTGGAGGCACCACTCCCTTCAAGGTACAAGTCAATTTTGACATTCCCATATTTGAAGGCCAAATAGATATAAACATCATATATAGATGGTTAAATTTTTTGGAAGGATATTTTCAGTTCATGATTTTTCCAATAGGGAAAATATACTTTTGCGCTCCTCAAAGACACCCCCCATGTCAAGGACCGATAGGAAACCTACTGCGAATAGAGGGACGAGAGAGAACCCCCATTGTTTTCAGCCACACTCACTTGGAATTATTTTCGATATGCCATCAAGGAACAATACTACCCCATGGGGATATATGAGGACAAGTACATACAATGGACCAAATTATGGCAGCAGAGGGATTAAGATATACATGAGCTGACGAATCTATTCCATACCATGTCCAAAAAGTTGGGTATCAAATATTCAGAGAAACATTTGGTGCTCAAGTACATTAGCTATTTGCACAAATACATTTTGGAGGAAATGGATTTCCTCGACATATCCTCGCTTGGTGCAACATACTGATATGCTGCTAAGATCGAGAAAAAATTTAAAGAGAAGAAGTGAGACTTTGGATATGTGAATCTGAAGCAAGGGAAAGGCGCCCCCAAACCACAAAAAAAAGGAAAAATCCAAGGCAGGGTGACCCAGGACAACTCATCGAAGCTGCAAGAAAATAAAAACACCACAAATACAAATAAGGACACGAGAAAGTGGTGTGAGTTCCATAAGAACCCCACTCACAACACAAATGAATTTCGGGCCAAGAAATCATTGGTGGTCGAATTGAAGGCTTTTGAATCAGATGCATGTTCTGACTTTTAGTCAGAACCTGAAAAAGGGAAGAATATTATTGACATGGATCCCATTGTCACCATTTCCATCTCCAAGATCCATAAAGATGAGCCCGAATATCCAGAGGAGGGGGAGCACCTCTTCCATTCCCAAATGTTGGTGAAGGGTTCTCTGCTACAGTTCATTGTCGACAATGAGAGCCAAAAAAACCTCATTTCATAAGAGGTCGTGAAGCGGCTAGGCCTACCGACCACAACACGCCCGTAGTTGTACACCATTGGGTGTCTTCACCAAGGACGAGATATTTATGTCAACGAATAGTGTCACCTTACCTACAACATCAATCCATTCAAAAATGAGGTATTATGTGATATTTATCCTCTTGAATTTTATGATGTATTATTAGTCCAAACATACTTTTAAAAGTGGCCTGTTTTGTATGAGTTTAGGCCTCACACTATTATTATTACTCTGGGCTATAATTTTACAGGATACTGGAGGTAGCACCACCTACTTACATCTCTTTGATCGCTACAAAGCAATGCAGTAAGATAATTTCTCAGACTGGGAATTTTTTTTTCCTTTTGATTTGCCCTCAGGGAAAGAAGAATATTGTGGCCACCGCCTCAAAACAAGGCTCCCCTGTGTGGTAGCAGCACATGGAAAAGGTTGTGTAGGAGTACAGGGACATCTTTAACTCAACCATAGGAGTACATTTACACTGCTAGGTCAAGCACTCCATCGATTTTACCCTGGGAGCGTCACTACCCAATGGACCGATCTATCGACAATTTGTTCTCGAGAACGATGATATCTAGATGTAGATTCAGGATCTGTTGTAGAAAGGGCACATCAAGCCAAGTTCATCACCCTATGGGAGCCTGATCATGCT
Organism: Pinus albicaulis; assembly: GCA_034641835.2. Lineage (NCBI taxonomy): Eukaryota > Viridiplantae > Streptophyta > Pinopsida > Pinales > Pinaceae > Pinus > Pinus albicaulis. The sequence goes on from CM076575.1 coordinate 632,083,672, forward strand.
AATACAGAAGAAGGACGAAACCTAGATACTATGTATTGACTATCGGGAGTTAAACAAGATCAATGTTTGGAATAAGTATCCAATCCCATGGATCGATGACCTTCTGGACCAAATATTTCAGCAAGATTGAATTAAATTTTGGCTGCCACCAGGTACCAATCAAACCCTTCGATGTGTGGAATATTTCCTTCAAGTCCAAGAAGGGCCTTTTCGAATGGTTGGTCATGCCTTTCGGGTTGACGAATGACCCAGAAACCTTCATGAGGTTGATGGACGATATCTTACGACCCTTCACCAACTCATTCGCGGTGGTGTATTTGGATGAAATTATGATATTCATCCATATTTTAGAAGAGCACCTAGGACAACATAAGTTGTGTACCAATTTCTAGAAATGCACTTTTTGTATGACCCGGGTTCCATATCATCATTGATGAGCGGGGTATGCATGTGGACCCAACCAAGATACAAGTCATCCGGGATTGGCTAGCCCCAATCACTCTAATAGAACTTCACACCTTTTTGGTTCTTTCCAACTTCTACCACAAGTTCATGTTGGGATTCTCTCATATCACTTGGCCTTTGAGTCAAGTCACCAAAGAAGGAGCAAAAGCAAATGTATTTTTGTCTGAACCCCAACAGAAGTCATTTGCCGAGTTGAAGCATCGCCTCTACTCTGCACCAATTCTCACATTACTAAACCTGTAAAAACCATTTGAGATTGAGATAGATGACTCCAACTATACGATTAGTGTAGTTCTTACTCAATAGGGGCATCCAATGGAATATCACAGTGAGACACTGTCAGAAACAATATGAAATTATCCCACCTATGAAAATGAGATGTATTCCATTGTGCAGGCCTACTGACAATGGAAACATCGCATTATGGGGAAGGAAACAGTCATCCACAAAGACCACCAACACCTGTAGTTTATACAAACACAAGGGAAGTTGCAAAACGATCACCATAAAAAATGGTCCACATACCTAAAAAAGTTCCGTTTGAACATTAAGTACAAGAAGGGAAGCACTAACAATGTTGTAGATTTCCTCAGTCAACTTCCAGTCATGGCGTTGAACACTGTGATCGACTCTTGTGGGCACCAGACTTCAGGGTGGCCGACTCTTTACAAGAGCGATCCATAATTCAACAACACATACCAGATGCTCCTGGAAGGAAAGGAAGTTACATATTGTAACCTCTAGGATGTGCTTTTATGCCACGTGAGACACATTTGTGTTCCTTCAATTGAGAGTGCCAAGATTATTTGGGAGGTGCACTACAATTGGGTCGCTGGAAATTTGGGGGTAGAGAAAACAGTGGCAGCATTGTAGAATTATTTGTATTGGCCAAACCTTCGACAAGATGTTGGGAAGTACATCAGATCTTGCACTGTCTGCACCATTACGAAACCAACCATCAAGAAGAAAGGCCTATATACTCCTTTTCCTATTCCTATTTGACCTTGGGAATCCATCTCCATGGATTACATATCGGTACTTCCTTCTACTAAGCATGGCAACAACTGTGTTTTCATGGTGTTCGACAGATTCTCTAAGATGGCCATTTTGGCGGCCTAAAAGAAGAGTATCACAACAGAAGCCACTACTAATCTCTTCTTTGAATGAGTATGGGTACACTTTGGGATCCCATAGTCCATTGTCTCAAATTGGGACAATATGTTCCTAAGTACATTTTGGTCAAGTATTTGGTTGATGTTGATTACCAAGCTCACTAAGTCCACGACTTTCCACCCCCAAAATGATGGCCAAATAGAGGTCGTCAACAAGATGATCATACACATTCTACGCATGTACAACTCAAAGAATCCAAGAACATGGGATGAAATCATACCCTATGTCTAGCACACTTATAAAAAATCTCTCCATATCTCAACTAGCCACATCCCCTTTTATCTGGGGTTGGGATTCTAGCTACTATGTCCCATTTATGTGGTAATACCATTTAGAGCTACTCAGGCAGATTTGGCTCATGTCTAGTCTAAAGCTAATAGGGCTAACAACTTCATTGATCCCATTCAACACATCCAACAGTAGTTCCATGATAGATTGGACAGAGCCAATTCTAAGTACAAACAGTGACATGATTAGCATCAGGTGCCACACAAGTTTTAGGTGGGTGACAAATTTTGGGTACATTTGAAGAAGGAGCACCTCGTTGTGCCCCACCGAAAGCTTCACTCACTCCGATATGGACCGTACACCATCACCAAGGCTATAGGGGATAATTCCTTTGATCTCAACATTCCACCGTTCCTTGGCCTACACCCAGTGTTCAATGTGGACTGCCTTCGGCCATACTTTCCCCCATTACTAGGCACATACAACATTGCAGAACATCTCACACCACTAGAGTTAAACCCATAATACATGGAATAGGCCACAAATAATAGTATCATGTATATACAGATCAAGAACACTCATGAGTAGAAGATCCAACTATATCAAGTTGTCAAAGTATGCCAACTCCTTCACCAGGGCAAGTGGATCACCAGGGACCAGGTTCAACAGAAATTTCCCCACCTCATGGAGGCTCTACACACAATGGGGAGCATTTCTTCCTAAGGAGGGAGGAGTGATCTAGGTGGATACTGGTGGCCACTCACTTATTCCACCTAGATCTCCAATCGGTTTCATCATTTTCCTTGTTATAACATTATTTACTATTTTTAGCAGTTTTTTGGGTCTTGAACTTCTGGAGTAGTTTTTACCCCCTAAACGAAATTTTTTGAGTTCTGTAGCAGGCCCATAGCCATGGGAAAAGGCTTATAGAAAATATTTTAGTACTCAGAGATATATTTATAACAAGGTGTCGTATGCACCAAACATAGATAATATGCCCAAGTTACGACCCCGGGAAGTTGGATGCCCAACTAAGCCCAACGGGCCCCACAAACTCTTGGTGTTCCATCTCTTGGGGTTAGGGTTTTGGTTGTTTAGGGTTTTCTCTTATTTTTAAATAATAAAAATTCCCTTGATCCTCATTTTAACACAATTCATAGGCATGTAGCCGCCACATCTCTCCTCAGATATAAGCTACCATCGCTCGAGCTAGTTTATTTCCATTTTGTCTGTAAGCATATTTCATTTCTTTGATATTAATGAAATGAAGTGTTATTTATGTTGCATATATGAATTTAGGGTTATATCTATATTATGTTGTGTTCCTGTTTAATTTTGGATCATAAGGGAAGTCAATTTCTACTAATATCCAAACCTTCAAATATGTTGATATTGTTTGGGTGTTTCATTATTTCTAAGAATTCTCTATATCTCCTTTTGTATTGATGACATTCTTTGGCTAGTATTTTTGTGTTTTTAAGGCATATATGGGGTTTAGTTTTGGAGGAGTGTTCAACTAGGGCTAAGGATCCAATCCTTTCATGCTTTATATTCGCTCCATGCTCTTTTAGCCTAAATGTGAATGGCCTACCTATTTCACCAATGTGACATTTTCCACATGAGCAGACTATCTTGTATATTCCTTTAAGTTGAAGTTGGTTAACCTTATCTTTGATAGATCTCATATTTTTATTATTTTTATTAATAGGTTTGAATTTGGCTCTTAGTGAGACACTTGCCTTGGTGAAGAAGACACCTTGCTTTGACAACCTGATAGAATTGTATGTGTTACTGGTGGGTATCCTTTGTCTAGGTGTCCATGATCCGGTCCATTGTATATTATTCAATACGTTCAATATTTAGTTATGTGGGGGCCAATTTCTCTAATTCCTCCAACTCGATGCCCAATAGAGGTGGAAAATACGGTTGAAGCAACTTCGCATTAAAAATTGGGTGCAAGCCAAGGATAGGGGGAATAACAAATTCAAAATAATTTTCACCCACAACATTTATGATTATGTAGGGACCATATAGAAGTGGTTTGAGCTTCTTATAGGGGATTTCAAGGTGCTTTTTCTATAAATCTAACCACACCTTATCACCAACCTGAAAATTATGTTGAACCCTGTGTTGGTCATGTCGCTTATTGTGGTTGGCATTGGATTTATGTAGGATATCATGGACCTATTGTTGGAGGTGTTGGATCTGTTTAAAAAATTTTGCAGCCATATCTCCCTCAAGAGCATGGGAATATTTTTTCGGTGAAGGTTCAATGGGCATAGCTACATCAATTGCATCTAATGGTTGAAACCCCAAACACACCTAAAAATGACTTTGGCTAATAGAGTTGTGGATGTATTTGTATAAATATGTTGATATGGAAGGATTTCATCCCATGTACGTGGATGATTGGAGTTATACGTGCAAAAAATATGCACAATCATTTTGTTGACTACTTTATTTTTCCATCTGATTGGGGATGAAAAGAAGTTGATTTGGTCAATTTGGTATCCATTAGGAACCATAGGCTAGGAAAAAAGGCGTTGAAGAAATTATTATCCCTATCTGAAATAATGGTCCAAGGTAGCCCAAAGTGAACCCAAACATGCTCAATAAATAGTTTAGCAGTGGCTTCAAATATGATACTCTTCTTGTATGGTTCCAAAATGGCCATCTTAGAGAACTGATCGACAACCGCAAATACATAATCATTACCATGCTTGGTGGATGGAAAAACTGAAATTTAATACATGGATACTAACACCTGAGGCTTGTATAGGATAGGTAGAGGAGTGTACAAACCTTTCTTATTAATGGTTGGTTTAGAATTGGCATAGGTAGTGCATCATTTTATATCCCGCTCGACATCCCGTCAAATATTTGGCTAATAGAAATACTTCTCAAGTATTGTTATTTTCTTCTCTGCAGAAAAGTGCCGTAACACTTGATTGTAATGTGACACCCATATCAGCTTGGCATGCTCACTTGAAGGAACAAAAAGGTCGCCAAAGTAGCATAAGAGTGCATCCTAGAGGTGAAAGTCTAGAACTTGTTTTCTTGTGATCAACTTCTAGTATGTGGTAGATAAATCATATTCTTTTTGTATAATTGTGGTCATCTAGAGGTATCATCCCAAAAATATTTAAGGGTTGTGGTAGTGCAACAACTTGGGGTTGTTTGGGGCAGGTTGTGACATTTTTGGTGCTACCCTTCTTTTATTTGATGTTCAAGTGGAATTGTTGCATGTATGTGAACCATTTTTTATGGAAAAAATTCTATAACTTTCCCTATGTCTGCATAAATTTTAGAGGCCTATGATCAGCGTGGATGATTTTATTCTTCTCCTAAATGTGATGCTTCCATTTTCCTCAAGCTTGCATGATGGAGTACATCTCCTTGTCATAGGTGGGGTATATTCAGAAAATATTAGAGAGTGTTTCACTATGACAAGTCAACATGTGTGTTAATCTTTTTAAGTGAGGATTACACTCATAGCATAGTTAGAAAAATTTGTATCAATCTCAAATGGTTGTTGCAGGTATGACAGGGTGAGACTAGTGCAGAGTGGGGGTGATGTTTTAGATCCTCGAATGGTTTTTATTGTGACTCATAAAAAGAAATTTATGTTTTTTCTCCACCCTTGGTCACTTCACTCAAGGACCAAGAAATGTGAGAGAACCCCAACATGAACCTTTTATATAAGCTAGCAAGGCCCAAGAAGCTATGGAGCTTTTTTATAGTTGCGGGGTTGGCTAATTCCAAGTGACTTGGACCTTGGCTAGGTCCACTTGGACCCCATGTTCATCCATAATGTATCATGAGTATTGAATTATATGCATGCAAAACGAGCATTTCTATATATTGGCATACAACTTATATAGTCATAGGGTTCTCAAGGCCTTTTGGAAGTGTTGAAAATGTTTCACCGATGTTTTCTAAATATGGAGTTGTCATTCAAAAATAAAACCACAAAAGAGTTTGTGAACGGTCGTATGATATCATCCATCATCCTCATGAACATTGCTAGAGAATTAGTCAATTCAAAGGGCATGACCAACCACTTGAAAATGCCTAAGTTTAGATTTTGAATGTTGTCTTCCATGCATGAGTTATTCAATTGGAAACTAGTGGTAGCTAGACTTGAGATAAATCTTATTAAAGAACTTAGCACCCTTAAGCTAGTCAAGAAGATTGTAAATCTCGAGGACAAGGTATCTATAATTGATAGTGATTTTGTTTAGCACTCTATAATAAATATAGTGTCTCCCTGTCCCATCCTTCTTTTGCACCAACAAAATTGGACTCCCGCAAGGTGAGAATCTCGGTCGAATGTGACCCTTTTAGATGAGCTTGTGACTTTGACATTTTAGTTCCTCATTATCTAAGAGAGAGCATAAATATATTGGATATTAGTTAAAGGATCACAAGGTATCAAGTCACTTGAGTGTTTGACCTGGTGGTGTAGAGAAACCCTAGAAGTTGGAGAGAAGATATCTCTATATGTCTCTACAATCTTGTCCACTTGCTTCTATTGTGTAGTGAGGCATCATGTAGAGGTTGTGGTGGTTCTAGTGACCTTCCTTTCACCTTGTAACTGAACCATGAAGAGAACAAAATTTTCAATATGAGAGATTACCCTTAACATTGTTTTGTTGATATTAATGCAATTGTAGTAGTTGGGACTACTTCTTGTATCTTTTAGGGATGACCTCTGAGAGTAACAATAACACTATGAGGATGAGACTCATAAAAACATGAAATTTCCACATATAAGTTTGTACTAAATTAAAATAACAAACTTCAAGTGGTACAACATCACATAATACCTCATATTTGAAGGATTTGATGCCATAGGATAGGTGACAATTTTGGTTGACATGTATGTCTCACCCATGGCAACCAATGGTGTATGGTTAAGGGTGTGGCACTTTCGAATGTTTCAATCTCTTGATCACCTCGGTTGATATTAGGTTCTTTTGGATCCCATTGTCAACGATTAAATGTAATGGGGTCCCCTTTACCCACATTTGTGAATGGAAGAGGCACTCCCCCTCTTCGAGCTCCTTTGGATCTTCTAGTCGGATCTTTGTGGTCGTGAGGGTGGTTTTGGGTTTTCCATCTATGATCCAGTGAAAATTATATTCTAGTTACTGATAATTATTCTTCTATATCTGCATATTATTTTTCTTCTGTAAATCAGCTTATGACAAATACTGAATGAAAATACTACTGTAGTTTCACCAAAAATTAATCACAGAAACTAAGAAAATAACATAACATACAAATTTGACACCAATATTTTTGGAAAAATTAGTCCTTGGAAAAACCTCAGTGTGGGGAAATCCAACACTATATATGAGGGTTTATATTATATATATAGAAAATCAAGGATTACATAAATTGATTTCCTTTCACTGGAAAAGTTCTGACAATTTCCCTCTTCACTATAGCTAACCAAATAAAACTGGGAAATAGGGATTCTCCATTTGAAAAATAACTCAGCCTCTCCTAGGTTATTCACACCTCCTCCAACAACTCGCACTAGCAAATATTAACTAGCCTCCCAACAACTCGCACTTCCCCCTGTAAATCAATCTTGTGAGTAATATTTACTCCAACAACTTAACTAACCACCTCAAACTACATTTCAAATATATTTCCAACAACTCGTAACAAAAACAAGCCTCTTGTAATTCGCATTGGATAAACTAGCTACTCATAGTGTGTGCCTTGATCTTCATCCTACAGAATAATTCATCCTCTTCCTTGCTCTCAGAAAATCAGAATCACTGAGAAGAATTTCTCTGAAAAATATCTCCTCAATTTCTCTTTTTGAAAACCCCACTGCTGGTGTCTCCCATGCTATCATTGCTCCCTTGCTATCACTGCAAATATGTTTTTTAAATGATCTCCAAAGGTCCCACCAGTCTCCTCTAATAATCTCTCGTTGATGAATCAATGGCCATGATCTAACTCCATTCGATGGATAAGATCAATTTGACTTCCTAAAATAACTTTTCTAGAAGTCACTAGAGAAAAATCGATTTGTCTCAATTAATCCTGATTAATTAACCCATTTCCCTAAGTTTCACTTAGGAAAATAATTAAAATTATCTAATTAATTCTAATTCAAACATTTCACTTAGAAACTTTTTTTGGGTATTGGAGATCATTAATCCACCCATGTTCCTAGCCTCATAGACACCTTTTGAGAGTAAAACACCCATCCGAGCTACAAAAACTAATATATATTCTTTCCTTTACCCTAGTCTAAATCAAAATAAAAGCCAAAGTCAGATTCCTTTTCTTTAAGCTATGCTAACAATGATTGTTTCGAGCATCATTCATCATTGTTGTGTTAGTGGCTTTTAAGGAACTCACACCCTTTCCAGTGTCCTTTTTGACTTCCATTAGCCTTCTTTGTTTGTGACTTGGGTTGATTTTCTTAAGGTTGGATCTCCTTGTTATGTCCCATGTTTTACGAGCTCATATTACCTTTTCTAGGCTTTGGTTACAACGTTTGTAGACTCGAACTCCCACTTATTCTTGTACTTCAGTTTTTTCTCAATTTTGAAAACATATCAATCATAAAATCTTAATGAGGATATGTCTAAGAAATCCATCTCCATTGGATGTACCTTGTAGACCATTATGGTACTTCAAAAATAGGTTTTGGTTGGATTCTTTGATACCCAACTTTGAGCACAGGGAATGGAAAATATTAATATATTGTGACAATGTTTGATCTCTTTTCTATCATAGGGATTTCCATCTCATTTATTGGTCATCATATCTCCCTACAAGATAGAATTCCTCCTTAAGGGAATCAACAAAATTTTCAAGTGGACCATACCTTGAATATCACAGACTCATCTTCATGCATATGCACATAGTCACAACTTTGGATGTATAAGTCATAAAGACAAATTTTTATGTAAAATTAAACTTTATATATATGTAGCTGATGGATTAAACCCCAACTAAAATTTACTTCATAAAAAATACACCTTATAAGAGGGTAGTAGGAAGAGAGTGAAGCTCTGGAATGAAAGGTTCGAAAATTTTCCTCATGCACATGGTCCACAATTGTCCACATGAACCCCATGTTCATCCAAAATGTATCCAAAGTATTGAATTCTCTGCATGCCAAATGAGTATTTTCTCCAAACTTTCCATTGCCAACACAATTTTGGGTTAACCACATAAAACTATTATCCCAATCACTCATAGCATATTGTAATCATGATGGTACATTAAACCTAAAATGTGCACATTTTCTTTTAGCATGGCTAATTATGGGGATCATCATTTTATAAGGGGGGGAGGAATGATTTGGAATCTTAGGGTGGCTTATAGTCTCAATTATACATAATCCATTGATAAAATTGCAAGAAATGAATACATGAGAGAGACAGAGAGAGAGAGAGGATAATGATACAAATTTTAGGACCTCTCATTCCCAACCTTAACTCTCTTCTTACTGCTTTCTTACAAGGTGTTTTGGTGAAAGAATCAACTTTAATTAGGTTTTACTTCGTCAATTACATATCTATCAAGTTTTATTTTACATAAAAATATAACTTTATGACTCATACATCCAAACTTATACTATAAACCTCCCCTCCCGCCCCCCCCCACCTCCCACCATATAAAATGATGGTCCCCATCATTCACCCATGCTAAAAAAAGAAGGACCCCATTATGTTTAATGTACCATCATGATTACAATATGTTATGAGCCAATAAAGAGAAGGTTTGTGTGGTTAACCCATAACCGTGGGTTTGTGGATGACCCATAACCATCAAGATTACAATGTGTCAAGTGTCAATGAAGAGAAAGTTTTTGTGGGGCTTACCTATAATTGTGGGTTTGTGGATGACCCATAACTGCGGATACCATCAAAGACCCATTTGAGGTATTAAAGATACCTTTCCATTGATATAAAATACTTGCTCTATAATGATCTGTGGAGTGAGAAAATAATTCTTGAAACTCAAGTTACACGTGATTGTGTTTCTTTATATACATGTGACTTCAATCATTGATAACTCTCAAACCAAGAAACAAAATAAAATCCTGTAAAAAAACCCAATTGAGTTAACAACAAATTCTTTAAAATAAAATAGCATGCACCCTCTAAAGTTCTCTATATAGGTCATGACACCTACATGAAGTTCGTTGAAATTTTTTGACATATGTTCCATCCATTATTATGCTTCTATGGTGGCCATACCACTATGGGAAAGATGAGGAATGATTTAAATGAGGTTTCCAAAGCTTCTAGATGTTGCATATACATTTTTTAAGTTATGGCATGGTTGTATAAATCTGCAATAAGGGTGAATGTGAGAACACCAAGTACAAATGGCCACAAAGGATGCGAAGGGTTTGCAGAGCAACATCAGTTGTTGTATAGGTCATGGAACCTCTATGTTACAGACCAATGGATTTAGTGAATTCATGTAAATATGCTTATGTATTGATGAATGAAGGTCCAAGGTTAGAAAACCTTGTAATGTTTGAGGAAAAACTATGATAATTACAATGTAGGCCCAAAAAATGGACACTGATGGTGATGAACGGGGGTTGGATATTGAAAAAAAACTTTGAAATGAAATATGTTGCAAGCCCTAGTTCCCATGCAATGGTAACCTGAGTAGAGGTAATCATAGTAGGTTACTGCTCCATGGGAATCGAGGTTTGAAACATTTTGGTTTCAATTTTTTGCAACAATATCAAACCCCCTTTTGGCACCTTTGGGATCCGTTTTCTAGGCCATACACTATAAGTATCACAGTTGGTTCATAAGAATTATAGGGTATTCTAACCTTGGACCTCCATTCACCATTATAGGAGCATATTTACATGGATTCACTACATCCATTGGTATACAACACAGAGGTTCCATGACCTCTACAAAAATCGATATTGCTATATAAACCCTTGACATCCTTTGTGGCCCTTTGAACTTGGTGTTCTCACATTCACAATTATTGCATATTTATATAACCATTACATAACTTAAAAAGTATTTATGCAACATATGGAAGCTTGGACAACCTCATTTCAACGGTTTCTTAGCTTTCCCATAGGTGTATGGCTGCAATAGAAGCACAATAATGGATGGAACACATCTCAACAATATTCAACAAACTTTATATGGGTGCCACAACCTATGTAGAGAATTTCAAAGGGTGCATAATAGTTAATTTTAAATTATTTTCCGTTAGCTCAAATGGGTTTTTTTATGGAATTTGATTACATTTCCAAATTTGATAGATATTAGTGATTGGATTCACACATGTCAATAAAGCAAAACAACTACCATACCTTGATTTTCTCACTCCATAGATCAAATATTGTATGTCAATAGAAATATATCTTAAATACCTAAAATGGGTCTTCAACGGAATTTTATTTCATCACTTGTAGAAAAAGTTGCCAACAAATTTGCAATAAGAGGTCCATTGCCAGAAAACTTCAAAAAAAATAGAAGCCAAAATTATGGGTCATCCACAAGCCCATGATTATGGGTAAGCCATAGAAACCATTTTCCAATCTTACCATTTCCAACTCTGTTATGGGTTAACCACAAAAAGCCTTCTCTTCATCGACACTTGGAACATTGTAATCATGATGGTTATGGGTCATCCACAAACCCAGAATTATGGGTTAACCACACAAAACCTTTCTCCTCATCGACACTTGACACATTGTCATCATGATGGTTATGGTTCATCCACAAACCCACAATTATGGGTTAACCACACAAAACCCTTCTCTTCATTTTCTCATAGCATATTGTAATCATGATGATACATTAAACATAATGGGGTCCCTCTTTTTTTAGCATGGGAGAATTATGGGGACCATAATTTTTTAATAGGGAAGGATAGCCCTTAAAATTGGCCTCATTGCATGTAATGGTTATTCTTAATGAATTTCTTCTTTTCCAATTTTCTCATGTCTCTCTGTTTCGGATGTATTTAGTTATTACATTTTTATCAATGTTTGTGTGGTTAGTTTCATGGCAGATATATATGTTTTCTCTCCTCCTCTCTTGGAATTCAAGCCTCATGGATCTTCTCCTCCAAGATATGGATCATTATTGATTTGAATCTTGGGGGGCTTATTGTCCATTATTGATTTGAATCTCGGGGGGCTTATAGTCTTATTCTGGATGTATAAGTCACAAATTCATATTTTTATGTAAAAGGGAACTTGATAGATATGTGACTATGATGTAAACCCTAATTAAAGTTGACTTCATCAAGAAGACACCTTATAAGAAGGAAATAGGAAGATAATGAAGGTCAGGAAGGAGAGTTCCCAAATTTGGCCTCATTGCATGTAGGGGTTCTTCTTAATGGAATCATTTTTCTCCAATTCTCTCTCTCTCTCTTTATATTGTTTTGTGATGTATTTAATTCTTATATTTTTATCAATGTTCCACATGCACATGGTCCACTTTCACCCCACAATGGTCCACATGCACCCCATGTTCATCCACAAAATGCCCTACGTATTGAATTCACTACATGTCAAATGAGCATTTCTCCAAGCTTTACATTGCCAACATGGTTATGGGTTAACCATACAAAACCCTTCTTTTCATTGGCTCATAGCATATTGTAATCATGGTGATCATGATGGTACGCTAAACATAATTGGGTCCCTCTTCTTTTAGCATGGGTAAACAATGGGGACCATCATTTTCATAGGGGAGAGGATTGATCTGAAACTAGGGGGCTTATAGTCTAAGTTCAGATGTATAATACATAAAGACATATTTTTATGTAATGGGAACTTGATAGATATGTCACCGGCGAAGTAAACACTAATTAAATTTGACTTTGTAAAAAACACACCTTATATGAAAGAAATGGGAATAGAATGAAGGTCGACAAGGAGAGGTCCCAAAATTGACCTCATTGCATATAATGGTTCTTCTTAATGGAATCCTTCTTCTCCAATTCTCTCTCTCTCTCTCTCTCATATTTTTGTGATGTATTCAGTTCTTGCATTTTTATCAATGTTCTTGTGATCAGTTTCATGGTATATTTTTATGTTTTCTCTCCTCCTTTATCGACATTTAAGCCTTATGGGTCTTAACCCTGAATATCTAGATCCAAAGGAATTTTGTGCAAAGAAATGAGATCAATTCCTTGTCTCACATTCTCCTTTTGAATTTGTTTGCTCCTAATCTTGAGTTATTGCATAAGTATTGTGTTTGTGTGTGTAATGGAGTTGACTTATGTATAGTTATTCAAACTGTTATTATGTCATCTTGTATTTTTCATTATATATTATTTTTAATGTAACATAATGTAACAACATCTCACCAATACTGAATTGTAAAGCACCTCTCTACACAAATATAATGAAACCATATTGAAATAAAAACAAAAATCAAATAAACAAACAAACAAATTTTGTTAACCATCTTATGATAAATCTTTTCCTTTATTATCATTCATAATTCTAACTTTCCCTTCATCTTCCACACATCCACTTTTGTTTGTAATTTTATAAAAACTTTTGTATAGATCCCAATTCATATAATAAAAATACAAATAAATTTAATGAATCAAACATACAATTTTAACATATTATAATCAAATTTTGAATATATATATTAAAAAAAAAAAACATCCAACATTTAGGTTACACGGTTTATACAGGTCTAAATTATAATGTCAATTCCGTCATAATAAACACTCTCCTTTCATAAAAGTATAACATTGTGTAAGTAACCACTTGTAACGATGCTTTAAACTAAATAGTTTGCATTGAAATATGTGTACCTAAGTTTAGATTAATTTAATTGTTCATCAAATAAATAAAAAATATATAAACTTATTTCAAACCCACACCATGTGTTTTCATAATACATCAAAAAATGCAACACATCCATATATATCTAATTTATTTTAAACCTAAAACATGTCTGTTTTTATATTAACTCACAAGATGACAATGGAAATCCATCGTGTTCCATTTGACCTGGAGAAACAGTGTTAAAGACCCTTGTAAAGCATATATGCCAATTAACTTGTGATTATTACCATAATTTCACACATAATATTAACTCTACCTTTTTATATATATTTTTAAAGCATGTAATGGTATGTGATAATCAACCAATAATAATTGAGTTGGATTTTGATTTAGAATATTTATTTATTTTATTATTTATGTTAATTATATAAATTTTTGATATATGAGTTTATATTTATTTTAATTTCGAATTTATTAAGTGTTTTAGAGGGGATTTTGAAGTGTAAAATTAAAATTTAAAATTTTCTTTTAAATTTGAGAAATTTTATTCCTTGGGACACCTCATAAATCTAGAACTAAGATGAATCTAAACTAGTTTAATTATTAATAATTAACAATTATCTATCCATTAGATTTATTCTAATCAAGGCTAAGCTTCCTCTTAATGATCCTCAAGATGATGCAATACAACTAAATTTAGAAAATAATACTTGGAATCTATGAACTGTTTAAATCAATTCAATTCCTACATTTAGAATATGAGGATTGGTTTCTTTTTCTAAATTAGTGAAAGAGATGATATACATTATAGTGGGGACAAATATGCTTCCGGAGCCAACTAACCAGTCCAGTGGTGAGAACCCATGTCATGAAAGCTTAGTGAAAATCTTACAATGGATTTTCTTCCCAAACCAGGCATGCTCATATGTAAACACATATGAATGATAAATAAATTAATGCCTTTAAAGAATTTGTATCTTCCCCATTAAAGCTTGTAATTGGATAAAACTCTGACACAGGAAACACTAATCAACTAAGCAACTAACCATTTCAGTGGTGAGAACCCATGTCATGAAACCTTAGAGAAAATCTTACAATGGATTTTCTTCCCATACCAGGCATGCTCATATGTAAACACGTCTAAATGATAAATACATTAATACCTTTAAAGAATTTGTATCTTCCCCATTAAAGCTTGTAATTGGATAAAACTCTGACAAAGGAAACACTAATCAACTAAGCATGAATGAATCATCCATGGAAAATCCTCTGACTAAATATCCGAGACTAAGTCCAAACATGTCCTGGCTACATAACAGGACTTACATAGTTGAGGGCATTAACAACAAAAATAGGGAGATGGTTGACAACATAACCTTTCCATGGATGAATCGGACACAGAGACAGCATTCAATCCATCTTTTGGTAAATAAAGAAAAAAAAGGCTAAGAAATCAATTCCGAACGAAAGAAATGCCCTTTTCAATGCTTGCTTTCAACTCCTTTTTTGCTTGTTCTAAGCCAGCTCTGTCACAATAAACAATTCCAAGCAATAGGATGTTGCTCTCTTTCAGGGAAGGAAATCAAAATAAAAGTTAATTAACTAATATAAAAAAAAGAAAATACATTCCACCCATGCGAATCATTTTTATCTGGATTACAGATTTTAAGAATATTCTGGAATCTGAACAACAAGAACGAGGTCAAACAATTAACTTCACCCGTCTTGTTTGACCTAATTCCTACCCATCAGATTTCAGACTATTCCCCAAATCTGCAATCTAATTGAGTTCAATTATGTAGGCTTTCCCACCTTTCATACTCATTCAAAAGGCCTAAAGGAAAAACGACTTCTATGCCACCACGACCCAGTTGAACTTTTGTTGCAAAGAAAGGTAGCTCAGTCACCTGCTAGAAAGAATATAAGAGGCACATAATGTTATCACAAACTGCCCTTAATACAAGTTTCAATGAGAATAATCAAACACTCCACAAAAGGAAAGGAAAAAAAGGACAGAATAAAGAAGAATTTCCAACATGTTTTTCAAGACCATCATGTACCTCTGATGCAACAAACGCACATTCAATAACCTCAGCATCACCACGCAGGCCCCTTAGACAAGCATCTGCAAATTTCACTGCTGCATATGCCTGAGGAATACAACATATCATGTTGAATCATCATAGGCACTCACTGGATGCAGATCTAAGTTATAGCACTTCGGAGGCAGGACATGACAAGAAAAAGAGAACTTGAATTTGGAAAATGAAAAGGAGAATCCAAAATCTATTGATAACAATGGTTTGCATGAAGACCCACCATTGATAAGGTTGCAGAACCTGCCCCAGCTTTTGCCTGCAGTCACAGCCAATCTATAAGATACACTTCGGTATTACTTATTTACATCCTTGGATATTTACTTACATTTTGAAGAATATTTACCTCAACAACCTCGGTGCCTCCATTTTGAATGCGATTAGTCAGGTATTCCACCTCCTGTTTGGTGAAATAACACGACGGTTTTACCTGCAAGTACATATCCACCAGTTGTTTCAGAAAGATATGCAAATAAAGACTCATCAAATACTAATTCTCCTGGTAGCTGATAAGAGGAATATGGATTATAGTTACTCATGGGCATTCTACTTCAGCTTGAGAAACATAAGCAAAATCCCTACATTTTTAATAAATAAAAACATAAAAACTGTGCCCAAGCTATAAGTGGAAAGAAAGCATAGGAAGTTGATGTTTTATGGTGAATTATTCCAAATGACCAGAAAAACCAACTAAATTAAAACTTGGCAGTAGTTAAATTTCACTGAAACCTGGGAAAGAAGTGGCAAAATAGTGACACCAGCATGCCCTCCAACAACTGGGACATTGACCGCTTTTGGATCAACACCCAAAACTTCAGCCTGTTAGCACAAAAAGAAAATTATGAATCAAACTTTTGGAGATTGTAAACATATGTGAATACATCTTTCACAAATAAAACAAAATTCACCTGCAGCAATATCTTCTAAACTCTACATTTGAGTAGCTATCTCTTGCTACAATCTCTGGTCCATAACTTTTTGCATAGATCAGATATAGATTGGTTCTAGTAGAGATATGTCATAGTGATCAACAACAAATAGCTAGGAGTTAACCACATAGCAAATATCCAAGGAAAATAAACTTTCCAACAGATATAACCTCCACTGTAAAATGTAGGAAGGTTTGGGCCAAAACCATAGAGCAAAGTTGCTATAAATCATTTTCAAAATAAAAGCAGAAATGATAGCAAGAATAATTTGGCCCTGAGCAGCATTGATTCTGCACAAAATATTTGAAACGTAGAGATCTAGAGTATGTGGTTTTCAACGATAAAATATTTGAAACGTAGAGATCTAGAGTATGTGGTTTTCAACGATAAAGATCATACCCATTTAAGAAAGATTCTGCAATCAAACCATCAGAAGCCAAGCTTACTTCTTGCATTTGTTGGGAATGCAACTGCGTATCTAGGTTTTTATGGAAGTGTGTTTAATGTGAAGATATATGGGTTTTTATGGAAGTGTGTTTAATGTGAAGATATATGGCCTTTGTCAAAGGATATTAGCTCGAGTGGATGAACAATTTCTTTTCTCTTGGGTTCAAAGTCTCAAAAAAAAATATAGCATTTATGAAAAGTTGTATCTGCTATAATAGTGACATAATGACAGCCAATCTTTCAAAGTAACTGATTCTCCAGAGATTCTCATTACTGTTAACAAAAAAATACACGACCTTTTAAATTAGATTTCCCTCTACATAGATTCATCTTAGTGAAGTTGGTGGGTAAAATTATCATGCGTGAGGATAAGATTACTCGCAGGGTTAAATAACATGTAGCGGTCTTTGCATGCAATGCGCTGCATGTAGATCTCTGAAGATAATCAAATTTGCTTATGCAATTAAGTAATCTTAGTATGCTTGTGTGTTTTTATTGTGCTGAATGATTATCTGCTGTGTTTCTCTTGAGTTTTTATTTTCTCTCCGTTTTCTTTTCAATTGACAGCAACAATATTGACAGAGTACAATTTCAGGAAATGTAAAAACAGAGTCCGAACACTTCAAATATTCCCAACCCTTTATTTTGGTTTTCTATGGAAGCAATGATATAACTTCTACCGAAATGATAAAAACAGTTTAGCAGCATAACATAAATAATTCAGGCCATTTAAAAATCACACACTTACCACAAAGGTATTTGCTCTAGCGACATCTAAAGTGGTGACCCCCAACAAAAGTTTGGGGTTATAAACCCCTGCTCTCTTGAAGACCTCTGCTGCAATTGCTACAGTGGAGTTGACAGGATTACTGATGATATTTACAATTGCTCGAGGGCAGAACTTGGCTACTCCTTCACACAGTGATTGGACGATCCCTGCATTTATTTTGAACAAATCATCACGAGTCATCCCTGGCTTTCTTGGGACTCCCGCAGGAATGATCACAAGGTCCATGCCTACCAGAGCACTTTCTAATTGTTCCTTCCCCAAAAATCCCCGCACCTGCAAATCAAACCAAAATTTAGTTTGAGGGAGAACCATTGTTTTACAAACTGTATTTTCAGTGGGTTCATATCTGCAACAATTCATTTCGAAATAGTGGAGCGAAGAGTAAGAACATGCAAAACTCGAGAATAAGGGAGAACAGGATTACTGGTCTATCCGAAGGTTAATATCAATTTTGTCGATAAGGAAATTCCATTTGGGAAGCTCAGGGCTCAAATACAACTTAACTCCATGTTGTTAGATAACCCCAGTTTCACTTATGCATTTTTAATCAACATGGTGTGTCCATTTATGATTTTACTCATAATGATCTTAATGACCCGGGAACTCTCCATGTCACCCTCCCAGAAAGATCCAACAAAGAGAAAGGGATGTTTAACTGTAAAAGCCCATTAGTCTCTCTAACTTGAAAATGGGAAGGGCCACTCATTTGTACATGAATTGATTATAAAACTGTAATCACAAATTGAAAAAGTGTGTCATCAAAATACAGATTATAAAACTGTAATCCTAATTGAAAAGGTGTCATATCAAAATCAATTGGGGTTATTTTGAATGGTTGGGCGGAATGGCTGTTATCCTCTTTCAAATTCTTGCTAGTAACTTGTTGAACTTTGATAAATATTGTTGTAATGACTTAAGTTTGACATAATATCACTCCATTATCATCCTTATATATGTCTATGAATATTGTTGTATCGACTTCAAACCTACAAATATTATTTTATTACCTTCGAGTTTTATAAGCTTTTAAGTAAGTATAATTATAGACAGGTCTGATACAAACAACCTAAGTATAATTGTGGACAGGTCTGATACAAACAACCTCACCCTAACATGGGGCTGAGAAAAGGGCTGGTTTCTTTCTTACATAAATAAATAAATAGTGCAGTGGGCTAATAGGAAAAAAAAGGGACTTAATTACCAGTTCTGAATTAGAAAAACATATAAAAAAATGGGTCACCCACAATAATCATATATCTATTTTCAGAGCTTATGGAATAATGAATTACCACTGCAGTTGTGTCCATATGACTGAGGTCTGCTGTGACACCAGGAGTGTTGGCCACATCATAAAGATGGAGAACTGATACCAATGGATTCAATTTCATCAACATGGAAAGCGGCTGTCCTATGCCTCCTGATGCCCCGAGAATTGCAACTTTAAATCCAGGGGCTCCGCCTTTGGCTCTGCAATTGGCTCTGCTGAGAATACCACCATCCTCCCTCTGATCCCCCAAATCATACATTAGACACGCCCCAGTCAAATTCCACCATTAATAAACAAAAATATGCCAAGAAAAATAGATTTAGCATCAATTTCAGAATCTTGAAAAACTTGAGGAAATCAGAATACAGAGATTCAATAAATTCGCAGTAGGAGAAAAAAAACATTTGAAGGGACTGTATACTTATTAATTTGGGATTTTTTTAATAGATTGAATTTGGATTTATTTTTGCATGAGCCATACCTGTGGAGGCCGAAGATGAGCAGAAATTCTTGCAATGCGAAAGCTGGTAGTCTGCTCCGAGCACTGCATATTCCTAGCTGAATTTTTCTCTAGAAATGTTACCAGTCTTGGGAATCTAGAGATAAGATTTCATACCATGATAATGGCTTCTGTTCTCCCGTTCTTATATGGCTGCCATTATGCCTTGGGAGCGCCTGATCACTCGACAGCCACTCCATAACATTTTCCAAACAATTATCTCAACATCAGGAACCAAAATAAAATTAAAACGTAATGGGATTGTGCCATGTTGTTCTTTATCTCTCCAAAGGAGAATGTGTTCAAAGGAATCTTACTTAGCATCCTGTCTCACTCGGACAGTTTTCAGGTAAATTCATCCTTAACTTTCTTCTGTTCGTTGATAATCGCATTTACTACTGTTTATTGGAATTTCAGTGGATGTAAGTTAATGGTAGAAAATAGAAATGAAGAGGTCAGTGTCAATCTCTAAGTACCACATATAAACGAGAAGGGTTATCTATTTTTTTTAATAATTTATTTGGAATAAATGGGTTATCTATATGTTTTAATAATTTATTTGGAATAATAAAATAAAAATGTTGTATTAAATTTTAGGATTTTTTTTCATAATTTAAGTATTAAATTAGTAGTAGGGATAGTTATTATTAGCTATTATTTATGATTGTAAAATAATTTGCTATGATTGTAAGAATAATTTGTTAATAGTAAGTAAAGAGGCAGCTTTTAGTAGTGAGATTGTTGGTACCCGGTCAACAGCTATTATACTCACTTAAAGTATTTAGGCTTCAAGTCATTGCAATAATACTCTCAAGGCATCAAAATTCAACATGTTATAGCCAGGGATTTGTACTTAGGAGTAGAATAACAATCATTCCACTCAACCACTCAAAATAACCCTAATTAATACTTATGATACTCTTACTTAAATGGACTTTCAAGAAATTTTGATGATTTTCACAGTTTATTTAACCAAAGTTCTAAGCTATAATGCTTTCATGCCTAGAGAATACAGTTTTTTATAATGCTTTTATATCTTGACAATATGGGGTTTTTTATAATGCTTTCATATCTTGAGAGTATGTGGCTTTTTTTTTTCATTTAAAACATTTTTACAATGCTTTCATATTTTAAGGATTGGGACGGTTTTATCAATCTAAAACTTTAATATGTAGTGTATCAATTAGAACTAGAATTATAATTAGAATTAGAATCTTTTATTTTGTAAAAAATTTAATAAAAATGGTATTTTTAAAAAATTGAGATAATTTTTTTTAAATTAAATTGATGAACAATGAAGGGTGGGTTTAAGTCGTAGAAAGTGGAAAAGATCCTTGAGCTTAGAAAGCCTTGGACTAGCTCCAAAGAAGTTGCTCCTCTAATGATGGGAAAAGAGCCTATTGGTGACTCCCAACACATCTCTTCAAGGAGGTGGGGGTTATAGTCTCTAGTCTCTAATCTATACCTTAATTATCTTGTACTCGGAGAAGACTATTCTCAAAATAAATTGAAAAATATAACCCTAAATGAATGGTTCTCATTAAATATGAAGAATGGGATTTCTCCAAACATTTTTGAGTCCCTTCAAGATTAGTCGATAAGAAGCTTATGATTTTCCATGTTAAAAATTTGCAATGAATTGGTTTCCTTGAATTTTTAGGGCTTAACAAACCCTTGTCACTAATCCATGGTTTGGAGGATATGTGATATTTTTTCTTATTTATATATATAGAGTTTGTAAGAGACTTAAGTAAGAGGTTCAATATTGAAATGGTCATTCAAGTACTCTAGTTGAATGTTGCTATTGTTTTTACTAACAATGCAAAAATTAATGGTGGGCTACCATCTTGATTCCCTTGAATATATATTTCTTATTGGCATTGATTATGGCTACAACAACACAAATTACCTAATATGAGTGTTATGTGATTCATATGACTAAATTATAGGGTTGATTAACACATATAAGTGTTGAACTCTTAGTTAAACTGAGGGGGGGTGAATCAGTTTAACACAGTGTTGAGTTTTTAAACCCTTTATTCAAACTAACATACATCTTCATTTCATGTCCAGCTTAATATGTAAGTAATCTTAGAATATGAGCAGCAAGTATTAATATAATAGAACAACAGACTTAATATGAGAGCAGCAGGTGTTAAGCAGATGATATAAATCAGATCAACACATAAAAATCATGCACAGAGACACCAGATATAAGTGGAAACCCATAAAGGGAGAAAACCACATCTTATTATTGTTGTGATGCAAAGGCAAGCTCCAACTCCCTCTCACCATTGTTTTTCTGCAGGCACCAACCTACAGGAGGCTCCTACCTCAATTCTGCAAGCTACAATTTGCAAAGAAGCACCAACTCCCTTCAATTTTCTGCAGGCACCAACCTACAGGAGGCTCCAACCTCAGTCCGCTACAACTGACAACTATCAAGCTACAACTCGATAGGGAAGCTTTAACTTCCTCAATTTATCCAACTGAATGTTTGCTGATTTACTCCAGATATCAGCTCTGTTCTGTATCTGCTCTTCTTCTCTTACTCTTCTCTGCTTTTTTCTTCTATATTCTGCATTCTCTATATTTTCTCTCTCTCCCAATTTTTGCATATCAAGATGATATTATTTATATATTTCCTCACATGACTGTTTTTATTCTACTTGGAATTCGAAATGGACAATCATGTCTCTTTGCCTTCTGCCTTCTCACTCCTTTTATCTGCTTATTTAGAAAATATAACTGTAGGTATCACTTTAGCATTACAGTGGGAATTTTTTTTTTCCTCCGGAGACTTGCCAGTGCATCACAAACAATAAAACAATTAAAACATTTACATTCGAATTACAATGTGAACTCTAGCTCAACTCATTTATTATTTTGAATCGCTACGCATTTGTCTTTTCTTTGGCTGTCATTGTCTTTTCTGTGACTGTGTTTTATCTTCTTTCAGCTTTGTTTTCTTTTCTATCCTCTGTGGGGGTGTAATTGTTGCATACGTGTAATTGAGCCTTTAAATATATAAAATGTAATTGTTGTCTTTTAAATCAGGGCAATTCCAACCCTTTTCATGCCACAAGTGTCTTGTTGATGTGGCGAGTTCCGCAGGCCGGAACATACATATATTACAATTGTATTATATTGATAATTGCCCTCCCCTTAAGCTGAGGCCCGTGGGTCTACAGACCACACAGCTTATCGCAACAACGTTATATATATATCTATATATATATATATATGTGTGTGTGTGTGTGTGTGTGTGACAATGCATTTTAATATATATATATATATAACCCAACCTTGTCTCTTGGCTTAATTATAAGATGATTTAATCATATACTTTTCCCTTTTTATACACCTTAACATCCTCTCGGCACATATAATAAAGCTTTTTTTAAAACATATAAAACTCCTTTCGGGCCCACCTGACATGTTTTCAAATGTGATTGATCACAATCGCAAATTTCTATTTGCAATAATTGTTGTGCAGTTTCAACCAACTGCGATATTGCGATCGTTGTGATATTGTGGATTCCGCCTTATAAAACTTTGTATTATGCGCTCCATATCACTTCATAAATATGCTTTGGACCTTTGATTCTTTTAAATTCGGGCTCCGTAATATGAAAATTATATATAAAATGCCTTGAACTATATCCAAACCATTCCAATATGTCGACTGACATTAATAACCAATTCTTTACATATATTTCCGCTGGACCTTATATTAATGTTAATAAACCAAATTCATAACATAGATCTCTATCGCGGGCCCACAATACCATCGCGAATGCATACACCGTACCTGACTTATCGTCCACGCACCTTTTTTAATCCTCGTGCAAGTCCTGCGAGCGCCCACCGTTGGATAGCCTTAGCCCAGATTAACGGATCTTATACATTTCGCTGGGCATCTTCTGCCGATCCTTAATGCACGAAATTTCTCTTTAATCAAAACCGCTTGGGACACGCGGCCAATTTCTAATGGAATCGCTGCGATTCCACAAATACCACTCTCCGTATAATGGTGGTGCAGAATGGCAGGGTGGTTTTCGGCAATCCACGTTCACTGTGTCACAGTTCTGCCTCTCCAGGTTCCGTTCTTTGTTCACCTGCGATGCGATTGGGAACTGTTATTTGCCGATGCGATTATGTTAACTCCCCCAGCGATTTTCGATTGCGATTGATCGCAATCGCAACTTTGAGTTGCAAGACTTATCAATTGCGGTTTATAGACCCGTCGGGTCCGGATTCTCATCGCAATCGAAATTTCCTATGGGTTACATATTACGCTGGTCTTGTGATCTCCGATTGCGATTGGGGAGGGGTCCCACTTTACATTACGTGCTTCGCTTAAATATATTAATGTATATTCCTTGACTATTGTTTATATGATGCGCTTCACACATATATATAACAGATAAATATGTATACATTGCCAATGGGTCATGTGATTCCCGGAATAATATTTGTTTTATATTATATGTATAACGCCGGTTGGAGTGTGTGATTCCCGGAATTTTATAACGGCTCTCTGCCTCTGTCTTTGCCTCTGCTGCTTCTGTCACTTAGCCTCTGCCTCTGTCTCTACCTTTCGATAATGGTTCTTCACTGTGCTTCTATGACTGTTACATTTTGACATTCTTCTTGCTGCCTCTATTGCTTTCACTATGCTTCTTTTGCCTTCCTCTGCTTCAGCGCTGCCTTCTTTGCCTGTTTCTGCTTCAGCACTGCCTCCTTTGCCATCAATGACAATATTTCCAACAATAAGTTGTAGAAATTTATAAACACAGTAATGTATTTCTGGACTCCCCTAATCTAACAATTAAATCCATTGTTAAATACAAAATCCTTCTAGTACTCAATTCTTTGCGGAAATTAAATCGCCAATTGCAAACATATGAAGAAAAATCAATTGCACATAACAAGATGTTTTACCGGGAAAGCTTAAAGCTAAAAACCCAAACTATCATATATTATGTATATCATGGAATCATGAAACAATCTCATACAAAGCTTAGCTCATAGAGCTTTCAATACAATATACAATCATCTCACACTGTCATACAAAAATTGGTTCACACATGCACCAATTTACTACCTCTTGACAGTCTGCGTCCACTGCGCAATCCCTGCTGAAGAAGATCCCCGAATGAATTCGATATTGCCTTGCCTTGACTGCGCAATCCTCATTGGTAACTCCAATGTGTGCGTAGATGCATTGAATGCATCACTATAGTCACAACTGATAGTCAAACACACCCTTTCACCTTCACCTATCTCTCCACTGGGTCTCCACTGGATCTGACATGCAAGTAGTTAACTGATGTATTTCTTTAGTTGTAAGTAAGACACTACTTATGAATTAATTAAATAATTAATTCACTCATCTTTCACTAGTGTATCTTTATTTACAACTAGCACAACCTAGTTTAACTCACTTAACCGAGTTAAACTAAATAACAACTCCCATAACTACTTTTCCAACTCTGTTACAACTGTGTCACACTCAGTTACAACAAAGTCCATCATGCATGAGTCGCCAACCAACCTTGGAATGTGTAATTCCTTCAACTAACTGGTTTGCCACATCAGTTAACTGAAATCAAGTGCTCCAAGAGAATAAGTTATTATTTATTGTCTGATTATCATTAAGGGCTAATAATAATCGACATGCATTCTATTTTTAGATTTGTGATCTATAAATAGACTTTGCCCATGATCTAAAAATAGAAACTCATCTAAAGATAGAATTTTCTCAACCATCTAGAATCAACATCCTACTAATTTTAGAATATTCTCACCATTCTATTAATGGACATACACCTAAAAATACCCTGCGAGCCCCACCTAGTGAAGGTGCTTAATTTTCACTAGGATCATCATCTTGTTGAATCTCAACACTCCCTCTCAACAAGAAAGGGATTATCCTTCACCTCAATCTTGTCTCTATGGTATTTGAATTTTCTTGTGGTGAGCGCCCTCGTCAGAATATCTGCATCCTGATCTTCCATAGGAATGTATTGAAGCAACATGATCTTCCACTGCACACAATATCTGATATGATGATACCAGATATCTATATTCTTAGATCTATCATGAAACACATGATTAATCGAGAGTTTAATTCAACTCTAATTATCACAATGAATCACTTTAGGATCTAAATGAGAACTAAAAAAACCGACCAGGATCTTCCTCATCCAGATAGCCTCACATGCAGCTTGACTTGCTGCCTTGTATTTCGCTTTCGCTGAAATGAGTGCTACGAATCTCTGTTTCTTTCTATACCAAGAAACAGTTGTAGATCCGATACTGAAAACCCCTCTCGATGCGCTCTTTCTGTCCGTTGGGCTGCCTACCCAATCTGCATCCGTGAAGCCATGCAACTTCACCTCATCCATCTATCTGTACCATAAGACATACTCAGATGTGCCCCTGAGATATCTTAGGACATGCTTTCCCGCCTTCCAAAAGAGCTTGGTAGGCTTAACCATCGATTGACGAAGCTGGTTCACCGCATAGCATATCTCTGGTGTTGTATTAACTAAATACATGAGCAAACCCATCGACTGTCGATAGACAGTAGCATCCACTACCTCTGCCGATGTAGCATTCTCTTTCCTCCAATTTCCTAGAAGAGGAGTATCCATGGGTTTGCAATCCTCCATGTGAAACTTACTGAGTATCTCCCGAGCATACTTGCCTTGAGAGACAAACAATTCACCTTCTCGCTGCCATATTTCCAATCTAAGGAAATAATGAAGGAGGCCTATATCCTTCATCTCGAACTCCTTTGAAAGGTCCTCCTTGCATGAGTGTATCAGCTTCTCATCACCAGTCAGTATTGAATCACCAACATAAAGAAAAATGATTAAAAGCTTACCCTCCACCACAATCTGGTATAGGTTTGCATTCACCTCACTCTTGGTGAAGCCAAGTCCAGTGAAATAGTTGTCAATCTGAGTGTACCAAGCACGGGGTGCTTGGCTCAGCCCATACAATGCTCTTTTGAGTCTTCACACACGCAACTCGCTGCTGAAGATCTCAAATCCTTCAGGCTGCTCAATGTACACTTCTTCCTCAATGATCCCATTAAGGAACGCAGTCTTCACATCCATTTGATGAATGTGCCAACCCATCTGCGCTGGGAGAGAAAGGATGGTCCTTATGGAAGAATAACATGCGACATGTGCAAAGGTTTCTTCATAATCAATCCCCTCGATCTGTGAGAAGCCCCGGGCAACAAATATTTCCTTATACTTCTCAACACTACCATAAACAACTTGCTTTACCTTGTAGATCCATCTTGAACCTACTACTGATTTATCAACCAGCCTTGGAACAATTTCCCAAGCACTGTTTTTGATAATGGAGTCATACTCCTCCACCATTTCATCTACCCATGTGGGCTCCTAAACTTCTTCCTGAAAAGAAGTTGGATCTGTCACAATACATTTGCTCATGAGAGCCATGTATCCAGTGAATCGATCAGGAGACTGTTTCTGTCTGTGCTGTGAAGTAGGGGCTCCTACATTTTGTGCCGCATCAAGCTTCAACCTCTCAGCTTCTGTGATACACCTTCTGCCACTTCTGATGTTTGGCTCTGCATGGGTGGACTCCTCCACTCCATGATCCTCCTCCTGTGGCTGATCCACATCTTGAGGCTCATCTTTGGGAACAAGTAGTTCCTCCTCTGCATGCAAGTGTAGCTCCCTCTCAAGCAACAACTTCATGGATTTCTCCTCATTGAATTTTATATCCCGCCGCACCATAGTCATTCGACTATTTAGAAAATACACACGATAATTATGGGGTGTTTTTTTGTACCCCAAAAATATCCCAACTTCTGCAGTCGGCTCCAGTTTCTTCCTGGCGTTCTTGGTCACATGAACATAAACAGATGAGCCAAAAATCTTAAAGTGAGAAACATCCAGTTTCTTACCAGTAAAAGCTTCTTCAGGTGTACTCATGCCAAGTACTATATGAGGACAACGGTTTTGCACATAAACCACAATGTTGCATGCTTCCACCCACAAGTGCATTGGTAGGCCCTGATCATGCAGCATAGCTCGTGCAACACCCAAGATTGTTCTGTTCTTCCTCTCTACGACCCCATTCTACTATGGGTTATGAGGTGCTATGAGTTCTCTTCGAATTCCTTCTTTGCTACAGAATTCTTTGAATTCATTCGAGATATATTCACCACCATTATCACTCCACATAGCCTTCACTTGCTTCCCCGACTCTTTCTCCACCAATGCTTTAAACTCATAGAACTTTGAGAATGTTTGATCCTTATTCTGCATGAAGAAGATCTAGCATCTACGAGAATAGTCATAAAAAAAATAACATAATACCTGTGTTTTGCTGTTGAAGCAATTGAGAGTGGCCCACACACGTCTGTGTGAACTCTCTCTAGGATCACCGAAGCATGGTTCTCCTTTTCATGAAAGGTGGTCTTCACAAACTTACCCATAGTACATCCCTTGCACTGATCTATTTGCGCAAGTGTACCCTTGGGAAGTTCAGTAGAAATCTGCTGCAAAATATTCATGGCACCATGGTGAAGATGGCCCAATCTCCTGTGTCATAATTCGCCCTCGTCCTGGCTCACCACTTCTTCTTCTTTTCCCACCATTGCAGCACAGCCATATACCTCCAGCTTGTAGAGATTCTTGACTCGAATCCATATCCTCTTGCTTTGACCCGTTTTTTTATGTTGCAGGAAGGCTTTTCCATCGCTGAAAACAACATCATAACCTCTGTCCTCCAACATTGCAACTGAGACCAAGTTCTTCTTTAGACCTGGAACATGCATAACATATTTCAACATAAATGGTTTACTTGAATCCCTCTCAAAGGTAATGGTACCGATGTTAGTCACACTGTATCGTCCATCATTGCCCATCTTCATTTGGAGATCTTTCTCCTCCAAGTCGCTGAAGAGATCCTTATCTCCCATCATGTGGAAGGAAGCATCACTATCAAGATACCACACTGATCCCATTGCGCTTGAAACCCAGAATGCGATCAAGGAGAAATAAAGTTCAAATTGCGAGGCAAGGGCCTCACTAGTTGCAGCTCTTGCCACCTTCTTGTTCTTCTTTTTCTATGGGCAGTTAGTGGCGAGATGCCCATGTTCGTGACAGTGAAAACACTTCACCTTGGACAAATCGAACTTCTTGCCTTTAGCCTCAGATTTTTAATGGGATTTCTTCCCCTTCCCTTTCCTATATTTGACAGCCAAAGCACAATCCTCTTCATCATCATGCTTTGATGAAGAGCCATCCCTGGTGTTTGGCCTTATCTCCTCCTACACTAGATCCAACCAAAGTTGCTCTCAATCCGACAATTTTTTCCGTCCATTAACAGAGTCTTGATAACTGTGCCAACTCTTTGGAAGTCCAAGGAGAGCCAAGCTCATCAAGTCATCATCAACAACTGTAATTCCCACACTCCCCATCTCATCCCTACATTGGGAAAACTTCGTGAGATACTTTGGAATACTGTCTTCCTTCTCCATACTTTGGAATATTGTCGCCCTTCTCCTATGGTCATTGTTGCTTTGGAAAATATCTGTCAAATCCTTCCACATTGAAAATGGAGTGGCTTTCCCATGAAGGCTTGACACAATATGGTCTTTCACACCTTCCAAAAAATTCCTTCTCCTCTTTGCTACTTTATTTTTCCAGGCGTCAAGTAATGCATCATTTGTTGAAGTGGGCTTAGGAACATTGCTATCGATGAAATCCTTCAAGCCATTATCTTCAAGCAACGCCTCCATGCTGTCCTTCCAGGGTATGTAGTTCGAGCTGACCTTGAATGCATACTCCAACCGCAACCCATTTAAAGCCATTTCAATGTTTACTCAACTGTCGCACCAAGAAATTATTGCAGCAAATTCGAACTGTTCCGCCAACACAACTTAGCACTGCTTCAATATTGCAATATTCAGTGATTAACACTACTCTGATACCATGTAGAAATTTATAAACATAATAATGTGTTTCCAGATTCCCATAATCTAACAATTAAATCCACTGTTAAATACAAAATCCTTCCACTCAATTCTTTGCGGAACTTAAATCGCTAATTGCAAACATATGAAGAAAAATCAATCTCACATAACAAGATGTTTTACTAGGAAAGCTTAAAGCTAAAAACCCCAAGTATCATATATTATGTGTATCATGGAATCATGAAACAATCTCATACAATGCTCAACTCATAGAGCTCTCAGTACAATATACAATCGTCTCACACTGTCATACAAAAATTGGTTCACACATGCACCAATTTACTACCTCCTGACAGCCCGCCTCCACTACGCAATCCTTGTTGAAGAAGATCCCTGAATGAATTCGATCTTTCCTTTCCTTGACTACGCAATCCTCATTGGAAACTCCAATGTGTGTGTAGATGCATTGAATGCATCACTATAGTCACAACTGATAGTCAAACACACCCTTTCACCTATCTCTCCACTGGGTCTCCACTGGATCTGACATGTAAGTAGTTAACTGCTATATTTATTCAGTTGCAAGTAAGATACTACTTGTGAATTAATTAAATAATTAATTCACTCATCTTTCACTAGTGTATCTTTAGTTACAACTAGCACAAATGAGTTTAACTCACTTAAGTGAGTTAAACTAAATAACAACTCCCATAACTACTCTTCCAACTCTGTTACAACTATGTCACACTCAGTTACAATGAATTCCATCATGCATGAGTCACCAACCAACCTTGGAATGTGTAATTTTTTCAGTTAACTGGTTTGCGACGTCAGTTAATGAAATCAAGTGCTCCAAGAGAATAAGTTATTATTTATTGCCTGATTATCATTAAGGGCTAATAATAATCGACATGCATTCTATTTTTAGATTTGCGATCTATAAATAGAATTCACCCATGATCTAAAAATAGAAACTCATATAAAGATATAATTTTCTCAACCATCTAGAATCAGCATCCTGCTAATTTTAGAATATGCTCACCATTCTAAAAATAGACATACACCTAAACATAGCCTGCAGGCCCCACCTAGTGAAGGTGCTTAATTTTCACTAGGATCATCAACTTGTTGAATCTCAACATAATTTAGATGATGTTAATGAGAGTGTGGCCTTGTTAAATTGGCTAATCAAAGAGCTCTCAAAGGCCACCTAGTTGCTGTAATGGGGATTTCAGTAATATCGAAACATGTGAAGGTAGAGAGGATACATTGCATGTTAGGAAGTTATATAAGGATAAATGGATTGGAATGGTCCCAAGGTTAGGCTCATAAATTATATATAAAAAAATCTATTGACAATACTCTCCTGAGTTATGGTTCACTTGGTCTAATTTCAAAATGGTAGTAAAAGAGTGTTGGAGTAGCTTGATTAAGTTATTCTTGCTAAACAAATTTTTTTCTTTGATTTTAATATAGAATAAGGCATGTGTGGGTGTTCACAGAGGTCGCCTTCTTTGATCATTATCTCATTGTTATTTTTATCTTTTGGGGAATTGAAAAAATTAAAATGAAGAAGACAATATATTTTTTTATTGTTTCTCACTTGAAGAATCCAACTTGTATTGAAGCCATCAAACACATATAGAACTTAGTTCCATGACCTAGAGGGCCAAGGGGGTGGATATCTTGGTAGGGGGGTGATATCAATAAGTGTCTTGTTTTTCTTTAAAGGCTATGTTAGGTCCCATATTACTAGTGTAGTCTCTTATTGTTGTTAGTGTAGCCCCCTTATTGTTATTGTTGTACCCCTGTAACCCCCATATTGTTGTTATTGTGCCCTTACATTATTATTGTTAGGTCGGCTAGGATTATATTGTGACCCCATGGGCTCCTATATATAGAAGGAGGTTTTGTCATTTGTATCATCAAATAATTGTTCATTTATGTAATGTAAAGGAGGCTCCCCCCTTGAAGTGGCTTATTTCTAAGGCGTTGATCTATCTTTTCTTCTTTTTTTGAGTTGGTTTCATAACATTTAGTATCAGAGATTTGGATTCCAGGGTTTCACTCCTCCAAACAGGTCATCATGGAATTTTCGCTATAAATTTTTTTCTATGAAGGTTCAGAAGCTGAAATTTTTACCACGAAAATTTGAAATCCTGAGGAACTTCATGTAAAAATTTCATATCTTGGTTCGCAATATTTTCATAGATATGATTTGTGGAAGTTAGGGTTTTTGCAGGCTCCCAAATTTCATCTAAAAGAGGTGACCTTTGGAAAATATTCATAACTCTCGCTCTGAGCATCGGATTGGAATTCTGTAAAAAGTGGCCAAAATTACACGAATTGTTGTTTCTTGTATATCAATTTCCAAGCCTAAGGAGTAAACAGTGACACGTGGCATGTCGTACAAGTTCGCTATACTGAACCCATCCATAATTAGGTAATTGTGGGAGATTGGGCATAACTTTGTCTTGAAGCATCTAAATCAGGTCATACCCGTGGCATTCTAAAGAAGATTCATAGGGATACTACAAGACTACATTTTAGATATTGAAGATCCGAAATACAGAGATAATTTAGTTTCAATATCGAGCTCCTAAAAAACAAGAAAAAGGTGTGTATTTTTTTTTTTCAAATTGCATAAGTCTTGTTTGAAAAATAAGTTTGAAGTGATTCCAAGGAAATGTTGAAGCATAGATATCAGTATTTTGTTCTAAAATGCCCCATAAAAAGAATTCAACACCCATTAATCCCTCAAAATAATCTACTATGACTCATGAAGATGAAGAAGTGCAACATGATATATCAAAATTACAAGAGCAAGTGCACCAAATTTCGCTCCCGCAAAGAGCAACAAAAAATGAAATGGAAGTTTTGAAGAAAGACGTGGAAGCTAAGATGGATGGTTTGAAGAATGGAATGGAAGATAATATGTATGGTTTTAAGAAAGGCGCGGAAGCTAATATGGATGGTTTGAAGAAAGGTGTGAAAGCTAAGATGGATGGTTTGAAGAATGACATGGAAGACATGGAAGAAAAAATGGAAGGCTTGAAGGAAGGTTTGACAAAGTTGATACAAGAAATGATTCCTAATGGCGAAAATATAGTAGAAGAAACTCATGATGAAAACAAAATAAATTTTAATTGTGATTTCATAAACTTGAATGTTGGATGGAAGACCCACCATATTCCAAAGATTGATATGAGGAATTTTGATGGCAATAATATTGTAACATGGATACTACAGATGGAGCAATATTTTGATCTCAATAATGTGCAAAACACACAAAAGGTACACGTTGCAACTATATTTAGAAAAAAATATATTTGTATGGTATCGATGGCTTTGCTCCCGTAAACAAATTGTCACTTGGTTAATTTTGTAGAAATTATACAAACAATATGTATAACAATGGATTCAATCCGATCATGCGATATGCTAAAGAAAGATATTGAATCCTTCTACAAATTAATTGTGGAAAATAAACACGATCTCCAATCACAACAAGTAAAGAAAGAGGAAAATCAAACCACAACACAGATATTTTCCCTGGGAAAGCTTGCTGCTCAAAACCCATTTATCTTCTATTGTATATTCACCAAGGAATCATGAAACAATTACAATGCACTCTTCTTACAAGAGTCTATTGCACTCCAATAAATGTATCACACTGATCTGGACAAAATCGACCAACACTTCGCAATTTTTAGCCTCTGCTCAACCTACCTTTCTTGGGTAATTCATGTGGAATGCAATCCATATTCTTTAGGAATTTCAACCTTTCTAAACTATGCAATTCTCATGGGCAATACTATTGGTTTTTTACTGCATGCGGGCAGCCTACTAATAATAAAACTGATAGTTAACATCCCTTTAACCTTTGTCTCAACTGGGTCTCCATCAGAACTGACATGCATGAATCTATTAATAGTAAATCATCAGTTACATGGCATATCACTGCATGTGAATTAAATCTGCTTTAATTCACTTGACCTCTCACTAGTGCAACAAACAGTAAATTGATTTTAACTCAATTAATTGAGTTAACTAATTTCTCATGCATTAAACTAATGCACTAAATACAACTTGGACTCAATAACTAATATAATCGCTCTACATGCCTCACCAACCACCCTCAACTCGGAGTTCATGAGCTAACTGAGTTTATCACACTCAATTAACTATTACAAGTGATTATGAGATAAGATTACAATTTATTGTCCAATTTAATTCGGGGAAAATTAAATTAGACACACATTTCTTGTTGAATGTTCAACGCTCTATCTCAACAAGAAATGGATTATCAGCTACCCTAATCCTGCCTCTATGGTATTCAAATTTTCTCCTGGCGAGCGCCTTTGTTAGAATATCTGCATCCTGATCCTCCGTGGGAATGTACTGAAGTAACATAATGCATCTTTGAACACAATCTTTGAGATGGTGTAACCAGATGTCAATATGCTTGGACCTATTATGGAATATCGGATCAACCGAGAGTTTTATGCAACTCTTATTATCACAATGTATCACCGTCGGATCCATCTGATGACCAAACAAACCAAATCAATATTCCTCATCCAAATGGCCTCACATGCAACCTAATTGGCTACCATGTACTCTGCCTCAGCTGAACTTGGTGCCACAGATCTCTGCTTCCTGCTATACCAAGAAACTGTTGTTGATCCTATGCTGAAGATCCCTCCTGATGTGCTCTTTCTGTCTGATGGATTGCCTGCCCAATCTGCATCGGTGAAGCCTTGAAGCTTCACTTCCTCTGTCTGTCTGTACCATAATCCATTTTTTGTAGTGCCCCTGAGATATCCTTGCCTTCCAAAAGAGCTTGGTCGGCTTAACCATAGCTTGACTCAGCTGGTTAATTGCATAGAACCCATGAGTGAACCCACAAATACATGGGTTTTCAACAAATACATGAGTGAACCCACAAGCTTCCTATAAACAATAGCATCCACTACCTCACCTAAAGTAGCATCCTCCTTCCCCCAGTTTCCTAGAAGAGGAGTCCCTATGGGTTTACAACTCACCATGTGAAACTTTCTCAGAATCTCTTTGGCATACTTGCCTTGAGAAAAAAATAGTGCACCCTCACGTTGTCATATCTCCAAACCAAGGAAATAGTGAAGGAGTCCCATGTCCTTCATCTCAAACTCTCTTGCAAGATCCTCTTTGCAAGAAATTATGAGCTGCTCATCACTTGTCAAAATAACATCATCAACATAAAGTATGATAATCAAAAGCTTACCATCAACCACAATCTGGTACAGGTTCGCATTCGCTTCACTCTTTGTGAAGCCCAACCCGGTGAAATAGTTGTCAATCCTAGTGTACCAAGCATGAGGTACTTGCTTCAGCCCATATAGTGCTCTCTTGAGTCTGCACACATGCGACTCACTGTCAAAGATCTAAAAACCTTCTGGCTGCTCAATGTACACTTCTTCCTCAATAACTCCATTGAGAAATGTAGTCTTCAAATCCATCTGATGTATCTGCCACCCCATCTGTGCTGAGAGTGCAAGGATAGATCTAATTGATGAGTACCTTGCAACTGGTGCAAAATTCTCCTCATAGTCAATCCCCTCAACTTCTGAGAATCCCTAGGCTAAAAATATAACCTTGTACTTCTCCACACTCTCATCTCCTTCTTGCTTCACATTATAGATCCATCTAGATCCAAACACTGATTTTCTGACTGGTCTTGGGACAAATACCCGTGCATTGTTCTTGACGATGGAGTCATACTCCTCAACCATGGCGCCAAACCAAATTGG
This sequence comes from Pinus albicaulis, assembly GCA_034641835.2. Lineage (NCBI taxonomy): Eukaryota > Viridiplantae > Streptophyta > Pinopsida > Pinales > Pinaceae > Pinus > Pinus albicaulis. Next base: position 632,119,101 of record CM076575.1, read on the forward strand.
TTGGTGCACAACTTCTTCATAGGAGGATGGCTCTATCACAATAAACTTTCTCATAAGAGATATGTATCCAGTAAACATGTCTGGAGACTATCTCTATCTGCGTAGTGATGTAGGTTCTCCTACATGTTCTACTGCATAAAGTCTCAATCTATCAGCTTTTGTAGTGCACCTTCTACCATGTCTGGTGGATGGCTCTGCATGAGTGTTTTCTTCCACTCCATGATCCTGCACATGTGGTTGCTCCATATCTTGAGGTTCATCCTTTGGAACCAAGATTTCCTCATCTGCATGAAAATCAAGCTCCCCCTCAAGGGACAATCACATGGCTTTCTCCTCATCAAATTTTATATCCGGTCTCACAAAATTCATTCTATTGTTTGAAAAATACAACTGATAGTTGTGGGGATTATCAGTGTACCCCAAAAATATCCCAATATTAGCTGTTGGTTCTTGCTTATTTCTGGAATCTTTGGTCACATGGAAATAGACAGATGAGCCAAAAATTTTAAAATATGAAACATCAGGTTTCTTACCATAAAAAGCCTCCTCTGGTGTACTCATGCCAAGTATCCAATGAGGACTATGGTTTTGCAAAAATACCGTTGTGTTGCATGCTTCTACCCATAGATGCAATGGTAGGCCCTGATCTTGCAACATTTCTTGTACCACACCCACAATTGTTCTGTTCTTTCTTTCTGCGACCCCATTCTGTTGTGGGTTATGAACCACAATCAACTCTCTCTAGATTCCTTCTTTTCTACATAAGTTCTTGAATTCATTGGAGATGTACTCACCATTATTGTCACTCCTCAGATCCCTCACATGCTTCCCCGTATCTTTCTCCACCAGTGCTTTTAACTCACAAAATTTTGAGAACGTCTGATATTTCTTCTACATGAAGTAGATCCAACAATTTCTAGAAAAATCACCAACAAAGATCACATAATATTTATGCTTTGTTGTCAAAGATGTAGAGAATGGTCCACACATGTCTGAGTGAACTCTCTCAAGGATTCCCACTGCTCGGTTCTCCTTGTCGTGAAAAGTGGCCTTTGCATACTTCACCATGGTACATCCTTCGCATGTGCCTATCTATGCAAGAGTACCCTTTGAAAGCCTCGTAGGAATCTGTTGCATGAACTTGAAAGTTCTGTGGTGTAGATGGCCCAATCTCATGTGCCATAAATCACCCTCATCCCAACATACCACTTTGTCTGCTTTACCCATCATTGTTGCGCAACCATCTACATCAAGTTTGTAGAGATTATTCACATGAATCCAAATATTCTTGGCTTGTCCTATGGTTTTGTGATGAAGGAATGTTTTCCCTTCATTGAAAATCACATCATAACCTCTATCGTCCAACATAGCAACTGAAACTAAACTTTTTTTCGAGCCTGGTACATGCATGACATCTTTTAATAAGAAGTGTTTACATGAATGTCTTTGGAAATTAATTGTACCAATCCTAGTAGCGCTATACCTCCCGTCATCACCCATTTCGATATGCATCTAGAGATCCTTCTCCTCCAAGCTACTGAAAAGTTCTTTGTCTCCCGTCATGTGGAAATATGCACCACTATCCAAGTACCACATTGATCCCATCGCACTATACACCATGCATGCGATGAGCTAGAAGTCCAACTTGAATTGCGAGCCCAAAGCCTCACTAGCTGCAAATCCTAAAGCCTTCTTGTTCTTCTTCTTCTTTGGACAATTAGTGGCATAATGTCCATGCTCGTGAGAATGAAAAAATTTCACTCTAGACATGTTACGCTTCTTACCTTCTTTGCCAGTCTCAGATTTGGAATAGGATTTATTTCCCTTCCCCTTCTTTGCCTTACCATCCAAGGCGCAATTTTCCTCATCATCTGTCTTAGATGAGGATCAATTCCACCTGAATTCTTCTTATACCAAATTCGACCAAATTTTCTCCCAATCTGGTAACTTCTCCCTCCCTTTAACAGAGTCCTGATAACTATGCCAACTCTTGGGAAGGCCTAGAAGAGCTAGGCTCACCAAGTCATCATCTGCTACAATAATTTTGACACTCCTAAGCTCATATTGATATTGGAAAAACTTGGTTAAATATTTCAGAATAGTAGCTCCTTTCTCCATTTTGACTTTCCTAAGCTTGTCCTTTAGTGCCAATTTTCTGTGGTCACTGGTATTCTGAAATAGATCTGTCAAAGCCTTCCACAATGCATGTGGAGTCGCTTTGCCATGGAGACTTGAGACAATGTGGTCTCGCACTCCCTCTAATAAGATCCTCCTCACCTTTGCAACCTTATTTTTCCAAGCATCAAGAAGAGTGGCATCTACTGCTGCGGATTTGTCAATGAATTCTTTCAACCCGTTGTCCTCCAAAACTGCCTCCATCATGTATTTCCACGCAATATAATTAGAACTTCCCTCAAGTGCATATTCAAATCTCAATCCATTGAAAGCCATCTTGATCCGCTTGTCGCACCAAATAATATTTCTGCAAATTCGAATGCTATTTAGCACAAACTCAATTTCTTCTCCACTATAGTGATTTCCTGCACTCTGATACCATGTAGAAATTATACAAACAATATTTATACCAATGGATTAAATTCGATCATGCGATATGCTAAAGTAAGATATTGAATCCTTATACAAATTAATTGGGGAAAATAAACACAATCGCCAATCACAACAAGTAAAGAAACAATCAAATCAAACCACAACACAGATATTTTCCCAGGGAAAGCTTGCTGCTCAAAACCCCTCTATATTCTATTGTATTTTCACCAAGGAATCATGAAACAATTACAATGCACTCTTCTCATAAGAGTCTGCTGCACTCCAATAACTGTCTCACACTGATTCAGACAAAATCGACCAACACTTAGCCAATTTTCAGCCTCTGCTTATCCTGCCTTGCTTGTGCAATTCATGTAGAATGAAATCCCTATTCTTTAGGAATTTCAGCCTTCCAAAACTACACAATGCTCATGGGAAATCCTATTGGTGTCTTATTGCATGTGGGCATCCTACTAATAATACAACTGATATTTTGCATCCCTTTAACCTCTATCTCAATTGGGTCTCCATCAGAACTAACATGCATGCATCTATGAATGGTAAATCATCAGTTACGTGACAGATCACTACATGTGAATTAAATTTGATTTAATTCACTTGACCTCTCACTAGTGCAACAAACAATTACATCTAGTTGAACTGATTTTAACTCAATTAATTGAGTTAACTAATTTTTCATGCATTAAACTAATGCACTGAGTACAACTTGGAATCAATAACTAATATAATCACTCTGCATGCCTCACCAACCACCCTCAACTCGAAATTCATGAGCTATCTGAGTTTATCACACTCAATTAACTATTCATGAGATAAGATTACAATTTATTGTCCAATTTAATTAAGGGAAAATTAAATTAGACACACATTTCTTGTTGACTTTTCAACAAATTTTTACGGAGGAAATTATAGCACATTATGAGAATACAAAGAGAAACACCTTCTTTAGCCAATTGATAAACCTCAAAGAAAAGGGTTCAGTGGTGGAGCACATTGAGGACTTCCAAAAATTTAATATAAAGGTAACTGATATGCCATAGGAACACATGATTGATGTCTTCATAGGGAATTTAAAGGATAACATCCAACATGAGGTTCGTCTTTGGGAACCTGATTCATTGGAGAAGGCATTCAGGTTGGTAAGAAAAATTGAATGTAAAATTATGGCGACAAGGAAGCCTACCACTCACATCTATAAAGATGGAAGTGTTGATACTCCTAGACTTACACAATGTACAAGGTTGACACCACAACAATTGGAAGAAAAAAGACCAAAGGGCTTTGCTACAGTTGTGATAGAAAATACACTAAAGGCCATAAGTGTGCTGAGAAGAAATTATTTTACATAGATTGTGAAGAGGAGGAAGAAAATGAACAAGAAAATTCAAAAGAAGAGGATATACACCAGGAACCAATAGTAGAGAAAGAAGAAATGAGTTTGACCATATCGTGTAATGCATTGGCAGGAATTACCATTCCTTAAACTCTCAAGATAGAATGAAATATCGAGAAGAAAAAGGTAATAGTGTTGATTGATTCGGGTAGTGCCCATAATTTTATTCATTGTAAGCTAGCCAAGGAATTGAATTGCTTCCTATACCCAACACTAGAATGTCAAGTGATGGTTGAAAATGGAGGAACTATAAATTTCTCTGGAAATTTTCCATAATATCAAGATAACCATTGGGGAATATGTATTGAATATTCCAATTCTTTCCATTCCAATGGGAGGTGTTGATGTTGTACTAGGAGTACAATGGTTACAATATTTGGGGACAATAGCTATTAATTTTCAAGAAATTTTCTTGAATTTTTTTTCAGAAGGAAAGGAAGTCGAATTACAGGGTATTGCAGGGAATTTGGCAAAGATAATAAGCTCTAATATCATGAAAAATATTATGGAGAAAGAAAAATGAGGTGTAATTGCACAATTATGCTCACTAGAAGTTCCGACATCAAAATCATCTATTTCTCTAGATCTCCAAAATGTCTTGGACAATCATTCCAAGGTGTTTGAAACTCCCAAAGGGCTCCCACCTATTTGTGATCATGATCATGCTATTCATTTGATTCTAGGAAGTGTTCCTCCAAACATCAGGCCTTACAGATATCCTTATGTCCAAAAGAGAGAAATTGAACGTATGATTGCAGAAAGGTCAGAGGCTGGTATAATTCAACCTAGTCAAAGTTATTTCTCTACTCCAGTAGTATTGGTGCACAAGAAGGATGGATCATGGCGCACGTGTCCGGATTATACAGATCTCAATAAGCTCACTATTAAAGATAAATTTCCCATTCTTGTGATTGATGAATTATTGGATGAATTACATGGAGCAATTTATTTTACCAAGCTGGATCTTCGTTTAGGATACCATCGAATTAGAATGAAGACTAAAGATATTCCGAAAACAACATTTTGAACTCATGAGGGTCATTATGAATTTTTTCTCATGCCTTTTGGCCTTACCAATGCACCCTCTACATTTAAATGGTTGATGAATTCCATTTTCAAACGCTTCCTTAGAAAATTTGTGTTAGTATTTTTTGATGATATACTAATCTACAACAGGTCTTGGAAGGATCATGTTCAACATGTTGACAGTGTGCTCAAACTATTGGAGGAGAAACAATTATATGCAAAAACCTCCAAAAGTTTCTTTGGAGTACAAGAGGTGGAATATCTAGGTCATACTGTATCTCACGAGGATGTTAAGGTAGACCCTAACAAAATTAAAGCCATTAAGGAATGGAAATTCCCCACAACCATAAAGCAGTTGCGAGGATTTCTTGGGTTAACAGGGTATTATCGCAAGTTTTTTAAGAATTATGGGAGAATATCAGCACCTCTAACAACATTATTGAAGAAAGATACATTTTCATGGACTCCTGAATCAACTAAGGCCTTTGAACATCTTAAAGAGGAAATGTTCTTAGCACCGGTCTTAGCTATGCCAGACATCACAAAAACCTTTATTGTGGAATGTGATTCCTCAAGAAATGTAATTGTGTTAGGTCCCTATATTACTATTATATTCCCTTATTGTTGTTATTGTAACCCCCCTTACTGTTATTATTGTACCCCTGTAACCCCCATATTGTTATTATTGTGCCCTTAAATTATTATTATTAGGTTGGCTAGGATTACATTGTGGCCCTATGGACTCCTATATATAGAAAGGAGGTTTTGTAATTTGTATTGTTGGCTCCCTGTAATTTGCAATATTGGCAAAGTCAAACTACAGAGAGAACACTATTTCAACCACTTTGGGATTCTAGGATCTAGCCCTCCTGAATCAGGAGAGGGATCTCTCCAATAAGTGCAAAGATAGATTTATCTTTAAAGCTTTTGGGTAATGATATTAGGCTAGTTATGAATTCCAAGGGTTTTTGTTTGTTTTGGATGGTTGAGCATGATTATTATTTGAGTGGGAAGTCCTGAATAGAAAGAGTTTCAAAGGTGTGAAGTTGTTAGCAATCAGAACAAGTTTTGGCTAGAAGATAGATATAACACTGGTTTTTAGTCCTTTGGGCTATGGAGTCATAACAAGGCTTTAATTGAGCAACAAAATCAAGAGTGATCCAAGGGGCAAGTCATCTATATCACAAGATCATTTGAGATAAAATGATGGAATGGAAACAATAAAAGTGTTGGAGGGGTGGAAACTGATAATAATTTCAACAAGGATTTATAGCTAGTCCAAACAAGAAAAGCCTCTTAAGTAACTGTTTAAAACCTGTAGAAAATTATATACAATATGAATGTATATATCCGGACTCTCCTGATCTAACAATATTTATCTTCTTGCTAAATACAAAATCCTTCCACTATAATTCTTGCGGAAATTTAATCAACAATTTCAAAACACATGAAGCAATAAAAGCACACATAACACAGTTGTTTACCGAGAAAGCCTGAAGCTAAAACCCCAACTATCATATTATGTATCATGGAGATCATATGAAAATCTCATACAAAGCATACAAAGCTTATCACAAGCTCTCAGTACAGTACAATTGTCATACACTAATCAGGACCAATCTTGCAAATCCATGCACCGATATTTGCCTCCTTCTAGCCTCCCTCCACTGCGCAATCCAAGCTGATTACAAAGACCAATTCAATGTAATCCCACCCTCATTGACTGCGTTATTATCATTGGAAACTCCAATGTATATGTAGATGCAATTCATGCATCACTAATGGTCACTACAGATAGTCTATCTTGCCCTTTCACCTATCTCTCCACTGGTCTCCACTGAAACTGCCATGCACTGTAGTTAACTGATGTATTCTTCAATTGATTAATGAGTTAATAATTAGTGAATTAATTCACACCAATCTCACTAGTGTATCAATCAGTTAGAATAGATACAACTAGCTCAATTGTGTCTAACTGAGTTAAACTAAACATAACTCCACCAACTACCTCAATCAACTCCACCAAACTCTGTCACATGAGTTCTAACTGAAGTCTCCATGCAATAGCTCCACTTAACCCTCAGGAATAGCGTACTTCCTTCTGTCAGCTCCTGTGCCACATCTGTGCACTTAATTGAAGTGTTCCAAGAGAATAAGATAATGTTTAGAGTCCAAATATTATTAAGAGCTAATAATATCCGACATGTCTATTTTTAGACCCGGCACCCAAAAACAGATTCTCGCTAACATGTTCATGTCATAAGTCCATCTATTTTTCCAACTTGACCAACCATCTAGAAATAGCATCCTGCAACTCATAGAATATGATCGACATGTCTAAAAATAGACATAGTCTAAAAATAGACTTTGCGCCAAAAAATCACCTGTGTGGGCCCCACCTAGTTTAGGCGATCATTTTCCAATTAATAGGATCAGGAATGATGTTTCAGGATGCCTCCTTCACTGTTTCTTGTTGAAATATTCAACACTCCCTCTCAACAAGAAAGGAATGTCTTTGCATGCGACATGCAACTCCATGCATTCACCCTGCAACCTTTGCAAGCACCCTACAACTCCATGCATCTGCTCTGCAACTCTTGCTGCAACACTTCCGAAACTGAAAGGCTCCAAATGACTCAATCCGTATAATGCATCTATCAAAGTCTTCAACCTCTACTGGTACCAACTGCACATATCTTCAAGAACCACTGCGCTGTTGAACTCTGCACCCATGCACTCTGCACTTTCTGTCAACTCTGAACCGTGCTCCAGTATCTGACACTGTCACTTTGATCTGCCTGCATCAATCCAACTGATCATGCTACTACTGCTCTGTGGGAACCTCGTAGCCAGGTTCAATTCATGATATCCACACCATCTCAATGAATCCTACCCAGAAATATCCTCTTGGGATTACTCATGCATGTCGCCCCACCTCTCACCTGGTGGTATAGTTGCATGCACTCCCTTTTCCCATCTGGCACGAAATTTCTCTGCATGAGTGGTTGCTCCCACTCTATGATCCTCATCTTGTGGTTGCTCCACATCCCGAGGTTCACTCTTACTTTCATGCAAATCCTGCTCCCTCTCAAGCTTCAATTGCATGTCTTTCTTGCACTTCCCAACAGTAGGAAGCTCCGTAGAAATCCCATCTACTTCAAATCTATAAAGATTCTTCTGCATCTCCAGTTGTGGCTGCTCCACAACATTCTAAGACTGCTTCTCACGTTGCATGTTGAGACTCTCCCTCTCAACCACCAAGTCACTAACCTCTTCTTTGCTCCTCAAATCTTTGCATGCATCTTGTACCTCAGTGCATGTAGATTCTTGGCTCGCACACATTGCAATTGTCCCACTATCACAAAATTTTCTAACAAAAGAGCTGATTTTAAATCGACGATATCTCCCTCATCCGAGCTCCGTTTCGACCAATGTTTTTTTCAATTTGGGTATTTTTTCGCAAGGAATCCAAATATTCTATTTTTTTCTGAAAATATTTAACCAAAAATTTCATATATTCTCTGCAAACTCGCGCACCCAAAAATTCTTGCTCTCATTCCATGTAGAAAATATTTAACACAGCTTTGATACCATGTAGAAATTATATACAATATGCATGTATATATCCAGACTCTCCTGATCTAACAATATTTATCTTCTTTCTAAATACATAATCCTTCCACTATAATTCTTACAGAAATTTAATCAACAATTGCAAAACACATGAAGCAATAAAAGCACACATAACACAGTTGTTTACCGGGAAAGCCTGAAGCTAAAAACCCCAAATATCATATTATGTATCATGGAGATCATATGAAAATATCATACAAAGCATACAAATCTTATCACAAGCTCTCAGTACAATACAATCGTCATCCACTAATCAGGACCAATCTTGCAAATCCATGCACTGATATTTGCCTCTTGCTAGCCTCCCTCCACTGCGCAATCCAAGCTGATTACAAATACCAATTCAATGTAATCCCACTCTCATTGACTGCGTTATTATCATTGGAAACTCCAATGTATATGTAGATGAAATTCATGCATCACTAATAGTCACAACAGATAGTCTATCTTTCCCTTTCACCTATCTCTCTACTAGTCTCCACTAAAACTGCCATGCATTGTAGTTAACTGATGTATTATTCAGTTGATTAATGAGTTAATAATTAGTGAATTAATTAATAATTAATTCACACCACTCTCACTAGTGTATCAATCAGTTAGACTAGATAAAACTAGCTCAATCGTGTCTAACTGAGTTAAACTAAACACAATTCCACTAACTACCTCAATCAACTCCACCAAACTTCCGTCACTGAACATGAGTTCTAACCTAAGTCTCCATGCAATACCCACGAACCACTGTGAACAGCGACCTTCTGCCACTTCCGGTGCTACATCCGTGTACTTAATTGAAGTTTTCCAAGAGAATAAGATAATGTTTAGAGTCCAAATATTATTAAGAGCTAATAATATTCGACATATCTATTTTTAGACCGGGCAATTCAAAAATAGATTCCGCCCAATATGTCTAAAAATAGAAGTCCATCTATTTTTCCAACTTGAACAACCATCCACAAATAACATCCTGCAACTCATAGAATATGATTGACATGTCTAAAAATAGACATAGTCTAAAAATAGACTTTGCGCCAAAAAATCACCTGTGTGGGCCCCACCTAGTTTAGGTGATCATTTTCCAACTAGTATCAGGAATGATGTTTCAGGATGCCTCCTTCACTGTTTCTTGTTGCAATCTTCAACAAAACCAACCAAGAACAGGGCTCACCATAAATTTATAGGGCAAGTTCGTATTAAAGCAACTCAATAGACAACAATCTAGTAATCCGCATAATTACCTTCAGAAAGTATGAAAACACTTAAGAGAAACAAAATGCAACTTAAGATCAAATAAGGTACTTTTAAACCTAGTATGCTTTTAGCAAACACTTAGGGAAACTTTTAGAATCTACCTTTGGAGAAAGAAGCTAGAAAACAGGGCACACCATCACTTTTCTAGTCTATCTTTAATAAGCAAACCATGAAAATAACATTCAAGAATAATTTTTAAAGCAAATAGTAGGACGAGGGAACGCCAACATTCCTAACTGCTTAAACTGTATTGAATCATTCTTAAATAAACAAATTAGACGAAAACATTGAGATAAAGCTTATCAGTTAGAGAAGGATACTGTAAATAGTAGGTCCTAACTCTATGCTTGTTGTTCTTTATTAGAGAATAAATGGACAATATGGCGTACACAAAAGGAAAACAATTACACAGAAAGGAGCACTTCATCAGTGATATAGACCATGATCCCAAGAAACAACTTGTTATTGATGTCAAACCAGTTACAGTCTTCAGGTCCAATGTTTTAGTTCAACAATCATCTTCACTTCTCAGCCTAACTATTCTATCACAAACAGAGCTTCAAGAGCCTTTGAACAAGATTTACAGGTAGAAAATTCGAGCACAAGTATATTTCAAAGTTCTGCAACCAACATTGTATCATCTTATACAGAAGTATTTATAGAAGAAATGAGGAGGTGGGAGGGGATAAAAGATCTCCTAGGTTCAATTAATACAGATAAATGCTTCTCGGCCGTCGAGGGGCTCGATGGAGAAGTTTATAGATGTTTTGTCTGTATTAATTGTTTTACATTTAAGAATTAAGCTCGGTGGGAGATTTTGTTGACTTTAAGGCTCTTTTTCATGTTGTAATAACTCTGTTGAAATTTTTTGCATTAAGTTCCTTTGGCCGAATTAACTATTCGGCTGCGTTGAGGCAAATATCTTCTTTCTTGATCATAACTCGGCCTCTGTTGAATGTTTGAGACTATGGGTGGCAATCTGGTAGCTGAGAGGAATCAATTAGACTCTGATGTGGCAATGGAGGCTCTCTGTCTAATAGATATTTTTGATTTCCCTTTAACTATGTTTAATTTAGTGGATTAGGCTTTTGATAATCGATCTTAGCCGTAATCCATTAAACTGTAGAATTAATCCTCAATCCTCTATTCTGCTGTGTTTAAGTTTTCAACACTGATACTCTTTTGAATTTCATTGTGTCTTGTCGATGTGTAGATATGATAGGGGCTCATATGGCATCAATGTCCATGATACACTGACGAAACGTGGCATGGAACCCTGCTCAATGATTTTCTCTTTGATAAGTGAAAGCCTGGAGGGTAGTCATCCTCGGCTTTTATTTTCTTTAATATAATGGAAGAACCATTAAAACCTACAAAATAAAAAAAGAGTTATAAAATACTGCATTATTGGGTAAGATTGCTTAGGAGGTTTAGTTTTGGAGCGTGGTTGTTGGATGACAACGTCCAACAGTGGAGATTTCACGCAGAAGTCAAATGGAGGTAGTTTGGAAGAAATGGTGCAGAGATTAAGTTAAGGCCGTTGATCTTGCAGAGATCAATGGTTGGGAGCAAGCGAGGAAACATAATGTGAAAGGGTCACATTACTATGTAATGGCAGAAAATGTGAATAAATACAAAGGAAAAGGGGAAAAATCCCTTAGCGGAAGAAATTACATGGAAATGAAATTTGGGGTTTTAGGATGATCGTGGGCCGTCGGATGAGATCAGGCCACGAGATCAACGATGAAGATTGCACATTGAAAACCCTTTGGAAAAGGTGGAGGGTGATGAAACACGGAGAAAATGATCTGAGATCCTTGATCTGCAGAGACCAACGGTTGAGGAGGAATGCGATATAACATAGTGCAAATGGGGAAGGGTGGTTTTGGTCCAAGAAACCAGCAGTATTGCGCGAGGATAAGGTGGGGAGGAGGTATTGCCTTTTTGAATGTGATATGCGTTAGGAGGCGACACGTGGAAATTAAAAACAACTTATATCTTGCAGTCCTCTAAAAATTAACGTTCGCGCTTGAAGTTACGCGAAAACACACGTCAATCGTTGGATCTGGGGTCTCAGATCTAATGGTGAGGAGTGAGTGCGATATAGACCAGATGCGCGGAAAATAAAAGTAGGATGGTTTTATTATGGACCATCTAATTGAGGGATCGACGACGGAGATCAGATTTGGAGGGTGGCAAGACCCATAGGGGTCGGGCCTGTCGGGGTTAATATGAGCCGTTGGATGTACAGGATCAATGGTCAGGATTTGATTTGGGGTATATAAGAAATAAAATATGAGGCGGAGGAAGGGTTAACAAGAGCCATTGATCTGCAGAGATCAACGGTTGAGATCTGCTTAGAAAACATTATAAAGCAGGGGTGTATGTTTTTAACCAAGGTTGGGAGATGCAATCTGGACCATCTGAACTAGACATGTGGACGACCCAAATGCAATCGGAGCTTCGCGATCAGAGGAGGAAATGGATAGAGGAGCGCCGATGCGATTGAATTTGGACCATCGATCTGCAGATCAAATCAACGATGGAGAATGAATCAGAGGAGTGGCAAATCAGAGGGGGAGCAATAAAATACTACAATGTGCCAATGGGAATCTCCGATGTGATACAATGTTGGTCATCGGATTGGCCCAATGATCAATGGTGGAGATTGGTTTGAAACTTGAACCGACGGAAACCCTTTATAATATAAAAAGGCGGAATTTAATTAAAAACAAAGTTAAATGGAGTCAGGGTGGGTTATATAGATGAGGTTTGGTGCCCATCTGCGGGGGCCTGTGGATATATGGAAAACAAAAGACCTAGGGCTTATATGTATAAGGGCCATTCAGAATCGGGAGAAAGGGTCGGGCTTTTCAATATACCCATTCAACTAATCTCCGATGCGAGATAATATGGATCGTTGATTGGGGAAACAAAATCAACGGTCTTTTTTCATTAGAAAACATTGCACCAGCGCGCTTAGTTCAAAACTTAGGAAAAAGGGGTTTTTATGGTTTTCAAAGGAAAATTGCATCGGAGATGGGTTTATTTACAAGGTTTAAGTGCCGGATGCAGGCTCTGTGGTTATATGAAGCGACAAAAAGGCTCGGGGCTTATAAACATAGGCCAATCAGATTGAAAGCTTTAATGTGACAAAAGACTTGTGTGCTCTGATAATTTCCAATGCGATAAGCGCTTTCGGTTTGAAACTCTTGGTTTTCAACGAAAACAAGGGATCGGGAGTTTACATATTAAGGGGCCTAATCGCATCGGAAGTCTTATAAAGACCAAAAAGATTTCATTCTTCGTTTGTTTCCAATGCGATAAGCACCGAAAATATTTTAGCGCTTGGTTCTAGCGCCAGGGCACATGTGGGGAAGTGGTTAGGACTTAGCGCAAAGGGGCTTAAGCCCATAGTCAAAAAAATTATTTTTTATGAAAATTTTAAAGGTTTTTTATGGATTTGGGGGTTCTGGAAAAGTTTAAAAATGAGTTTTAAACCTTGTAAAGAGGATATTTTATGAAGGGAAAATGGGAAACAAATGGAAAATAGAGGAATTCCATGGGGAATAAAGGGAATAAAATGAAGGTTAGTTTTGAGTGGAGGAAGGGAAAAATAAGATTTTGCAGCAGTCCTTTCTTTTTGAAATCAGCAGGAATTCTGAGTTCAAAAGGGGAACAGTGGTGAAGATTAAGCAAAGGGCATGATGTCTTCATGAGTCTTCAAGAGATAACAATTTTTTTTGCAATAAAACATGTTTCTTGAAGGCTCCAAAAATGATTTAGCCACCTTTTGATATAAAATTTTTTATAGGTGGCTAACAGTGGCTCCACTTGGGGATGGTGCCTTCTTGAAGGCATCAAGAACTTCAGACTTGCATTCTGTGGAGGTTGAATAGTGCCTTATCCATTGGGCTGCTTTTTCTCCATTTGGATTATCTTCTTTTGCGTTGAAAATATTAGCAGCCATGAAAAATAATGGATTTTCATCAACACAAGCTTTCTATCTACCCAATCCTATTGATCTAACATTTTTTCTTCTTCAGAGTGCACTTGGATTGGAAAACTCTTTTACAACGTTTTATTCTTTTGAAAGCATAAAAATAATCTAGTTCTACTCCTTATTTCTCCATGAACTCAGTTTAAACAGTTGAGTCCATATGCTTCTCTACCTAATCTACTAATCTATTAGGATTAAAAGTCTAACAGATTTTTATTCACTAATTTCTAAAACATAAATTTAAAAGTATACAAGTCGGGATTGAACAGTCTAACTTGTTGCTGATCTATGGCATAAAAAACAAGCTGCACATAGATATTATTTTATAGAAAATTAAATCAAAATGGAAGGCTTAAGATCTGAAAGTTCTAAGCACTTCCTTCATCTTTTTACAACTCTGTTTTTATTCCTGTTTGAGATGTTCTTTCCTTGTTCCCTGGTTCAGATTTTGAGCTGATTAGAACCAGTTTTACTTTTGTTTTGACTCAGAAATTTGAACATATATGAGTCATTCTCCTTTTGAAAACTAAGGTTCAGATTTTGAGCTTGTTTGAACCTTTGATTTCTAGCCTAATCTGCCTACTGATAAGCCAAGATTAAACTGTTTGGAAAATCGAATTCACTATCCTATCAACAGTCAATTTAAAACTAATTATTCATGATTAGGCTGTATGAATAATTAGAAGTGTGTTTTTCAGGAGTGGCATTTGAGCTTGCACACTTTCAGACTTGTTTCTCTTTTTTGGTATGGGGCTGTACCTTTATTGTTTTACCATTTGCCCTCTTTTCTTCCTTCTATTGTTTTTGTATTTTTGATTTTTCTAACTTTGAATGCAATGATGGGTGAAATATTTATAATGAGAAAAAAGATAAAAATGCTTTCAAAACATGACATGGTTCAAGAGAAGTAATGTTTGATCATCCTGCCACTGACAGGACCCCCAAATAGTTCAGCTCCATTCAACTCCTGCAAGAAAAAGGCATTGTTGCCACCAACAGAATGAATGAGATAAGGGTCAAGCCATAAGTTGTCAAATTTCCCATGCTTTCCCTTGTCTTCTCTCCTTGAGTCCCACTTTAAAACTTTGTCCCCAACATTAAAATTGCTGGCCTTTGTTCTTTTGTCAAAAAGTTTTCTGATGCTGTCCTTCTTTTGCAATGCTTTGTTATAAACCTCCTCTCTGGTTTGTTGGAGGTGAATAGTCTGATTTATCCTTCTGATCATGTCATTTTCTTCAGACTGAACCTCTTCAATCAACTTCATAACTGGTACACCAAGGCTGGTGGGAAAAATTGCAGCTGTACCATACACAAGCTGGTAGGGTGACATACCAATAGATTTCGTCAATGTCAATCTGTCAGCCCAAAGTGCATGAACAAGCTTTGTGTGCCAAGACTTCTTGTTGTCTTCCAACAACTTCTTGATTATGTTCACCAAAATTTTGTTTTAGGATTCTGCAAGTCCATTACCTTGAGGGTAATAGGCCATGGAATGACCCAATGTTATCTGATATTTGTGACATAATTTAACCATCTTCTTGGATCCAAATGCTGCTGCATTATCAGTGATGATCTTGGTAGGACAGCCAAATATAGAGAGAATATTAGTCTCCATGAATTTTATAATGACAAAATCATTGGCTTGCCTACAAGGGATGGCTTCTATCCATTTGGTGAAGTAATCTGTGGCAGTGAGAATCCATCTATGCTAGGCAGATGATGGTGGATGGATTTCTCCTATGAAGTCAAGTCCCCACTGTTGAAAAGGGGCTTCAACAGTGATTGGATGCAGAGGTAAGGGTACCAGCTTCCTTTTTCCTTAAAAAATTTGGCATTTATGACAAGTAATGATCATCTTATGTACATCAAGAAAGAGAGTAGGCCAATAGTAACCAGCCCTTAAGATTTTTTTGGCTGTTGTCTTCCAGTATAGGTGGCCTCCACATTCCCATTCATGGAACTCGTGCTTAACCTTCTCTGCATCATACTCGGGCAAAAATTTAAGAAATATCCCACTTGCATTTTTCCAATAAAGACTTTTATCTATAATGCAATAGTTTACAACTTTTAACTTTAGAAACCTTGCCTTTGTTTTTGATAAACTAGGAGGTGTGTGCAAATTAAGAAAAACATAAAGAATATCAGCATACCAAGAGGAATTCATAAAATGGTCTTCAACAATGGGAGTGGTGATTTCCTCTTGTTCATCTAAAGCATTAATCATATTAATATCAAGAACTTCAAAATTGGATTCAACCATTAATCTAGCTAGATCTTGGCCTTTAATGAGTTTAGTGGCCTTTATCTCTAAATTATATTAAAGAATAACCACAATCCACTTACCTATCTTACCATATGGGTTCTTTGTTAGAATGTCTTTCACAATCGAATTTGGGACAAAGGCAATGATGTGCGAGTGCAAGATGTATACTCCGAAGTCTTTTAAATCCTTAACCAAAGCAAAGGATTGCTTTTCCATAATGTTATACTTCAAAGGGGCAACCCTCAAAGCCTTGCAAAAGAATGCAATAGGGTGCTCTTGTCCTTGTGGATTTTTCTGTAAAAGGACAACAACTATTGTATGTTCTGATGCAAATGAAAAAATATAAAAATCTTTTGAAAAATCAGGACTTATTAGAACTGGTGTTTTGGTTAATGCTTATTTAACCAACTCAAAGGACTTCTTTGCTTCCAAGGTCCATTTTACCCCTTGCTCCTTTTTCAGCATGTTTGTAATGTTTCTAAGGAGCTCAGCCAAGTTGGGTATGAACCTTCTCAGGAAATTAATCTTTCCAATGAAAGATTGCAATTCCTTGGTGTTTCGAGGATGAAAGATTTGCAATATGGCCTCAATCCTCTTTGGATCTATCTTAATACCCTCTTCTGAAATAATGTGCCCAAGAAGTTTACCTTCTTGGAGACCGAATAGTGTTTTCTTAGGGTTTAAAGATATCCCAAAATTTCTGCATTTCTCGAAAACTATTCTTAAATTTGCTAAGTGCTCTTCATATGCCTTTGAAAAAATAGTGACATCATCTAGGTAAATAATGATGAAGTAGCCCAATTCTTCCGAGAATGCTATGTCCATAGCTCTTTGGAATGTTGCACCAGCATTCATTAGACCAAAAGACATTTTCACATACATGAAAGTTCCCCATGGTGTAGTAAAAGCTATCTTTAATTGATCATCAGGGTGAATTAAAATATGATTATGCCCTGAGTAGCCATCCAGTAAAGAAATTCTTTTTGACCCAACTACCCTTTGTAAAATATGGTCCATCTTAGGTAAAGGGTAGTTGTCTTTGAAAGAAACTTTGTTTAAGTCTCGAAAGTCTATACAAAGCCTGATCTATCATGTTTTCTTCCTAACTGACACTAGATTAGACACCCACTCAGAATATCTAATAGGAACAATAATACCAGCTTCATACATTTTCTTGATTTCCTTCTCAACCAAAGGTAATTGAACAAGGTTTATTCTGCGTAGTTTTTGTTTGAATGGATTTTGGTTTTCCTTGAGAGGAATTTTGTGCTGAATTATTTCAGTGTCATAGGATTTCAGATCTTCCTAACTCCACTCAAAAAAATCAGAAAATTCTTTAAACAACTCTATGTATTTGAGTTTAATGTGAGCTGGTAAAATCTTAGACAGTTTGATCATCATTGGTTTTAGTTCACTGCCTATATTTCACTCCTCAAATTCAGTCTCTATAGGCTCCATTTTTGGCTTCTTGGCCACATCGTTGAAATCAAACAATTCTTCTAAAGGGGTCAGACCCTTTGGAAAACTCTGATCTTTAGAGTGTAGGGTTTCTAAGTCCTCTGTTTCTAATTCTACACTCATCTCTGTTTTGTTTTTATGTTTTCTAGACAGTAGATTTATATTGGCAACCTCAGGAGATTGCTCTTCTTCACCAAGAAAATTTTCTTCACTATTGCAGTCTGTTTCATAATCTGAATCCGAACTGTGTGGTTCAAATTCATTTCTGAATTGCATGAAGTCTTCTATTTGTTTGTCTCCGTCAAACCCTTGCCAATATTTTTCGTTATCAGGAATGGCTGGTCTGAATTTAATCTGAGTTGTGTATTCTTTGGTTTTGTATGGCGTTAAGCATGTTCTAGCAGCAAAAGCTAAGCTGTGGGCCATGTTATTCTTTCTTCTTGGGACAAAAATTAATTGGGAATCCTCAAAAGTTTTTAAAAGATCTATGACATCGTTTCGATAGGCCCTAAGTCTAGGGTGATTCGCGTTGTATTCCCCGTTGACCTGCCTAATGATTAATTCTGAATCCCCATACACTTTAATTCTCTTGGCTCCTAACTTTTTCAATAGATGTAAGCCCAAAAGTAGGGATTCATATTCCGCTATGATATTCGAACACTGGAAGTTTAATCTACAGGAAATGCTCTCTGTGTGGTTATTTTCAGTGTTACGTATCCAGACCCCTGCACCAGCATTGCTTCTAGTGAACGACCCATCAAAGTTCATACTCCACAGAGGACTAGTCTCAGGTTTATCAGTTTGACTATCATCCTCTCCAACTAAAGTGCTTTCTGATTGTTCTTGAGTATCAGCACTTAGTTGAATTTGTTTTAACTCCTCAGGTTTTTCACTGCGTTGAGGGTTACTTTCTCGACTATCAAGGTTTAAAAGTAATGGATGCATGATTTGTAGCTCAATACCGTGTTGGAAATGTTGTCATTGATGGCAAAGGGGATGGCAAAGGAGGAGTAAGTGAACCAGAAATAAGGCAAAGTAGCAGACATGAAGCAGAGGCAGTTGTGTAAGTAAATTCAGTTGTGTATGTAGAAGGATTGGTTTCAGTATTATATGGATATTGTGGACCTAAATTCTATGTGAAGGAGCTGTGGTGCAATTATCTATGCATTAATGTTTTATTACAGATGTGAGTCTATCAGGGTTTTGTATAGAATAGAAATTGCAGTGTTTCAGAGTTCATGGTGTATTTATTTGTACATGATGTGTAGAAATCAATTGAACTGGTTCTGTATAGAAACTTAAGAGGCCGACTTTGTTCATTTGGCATAGCAGAGTAAACCTCTGTCACTTGAAGAAAAAGGCAATTTTAGTAGTTCGAATTGAGCAGCAGGATGCAACAGTGACTAAAATTGGGAAGAGTATGTGAGATACTGAAATGCATCAAGCGATGACTTAATTGTAGAAGTGTTGTAGAGAAGGTTCGATTTCTTTTGAATCCTTGAGTTATTATTATGGTGAGAAAGTCTCATACAACATTCAATGGGATAGTTTGATTACACGCTCCACTGTGTAATGAACAATGAAGGGGGATTGGAAATCTGAAGTCATTTGAGGGCCTTACTGCAATAGAAACCGATTAGAAAAAGTCGGATAGCCAAGGCGCAGAGGAAGTATGAATTAGATGCAAAGGAGTTGTGAAATCAAATGTGAATGAAACAAAAATGGAGGTAGTATCTTTGTCTGTCAAAGGGGAGCTTCTAAGAACGCGTGAAGGGAATTCATATAAGTCGAATAGCAATTTAACCATGCGTTGGTTAAATGTTGGGATTCAGTTAAAACTAATCGGAATATTGAAGGCATAGCAAAACTATTAAGAATATTTGAAGCGGAGATGAAATAGAATCGAAAGCGGAACTATGGGCTAAGATATGGATGGAACCATGAGGAGTAAATAGTATGGGCGGATTCAAGAAACAGTTTATTGTATTCGCGTAGCTCCTAAAGCGGTAAGCTAATTTGAGAAAAATAACGCGATTCCACAAATGGAATGACACGTGGCAAAAAGTGGTTTGTAAAAACCACCTTCATCACGTGAATTTTGAGAATTAATGTCCATGCATCTAAATCACATGATATCCGGTTATAACCATTGATCTTCCAAGTGGAACGTGACAAGACTGTAACCGTTGGATGTGAGTGGGAGTTAACCACTGGGCCCCAGTTCATCGGTTAAGTTTGAAGGAATAAACCTCGTGCAATTTAACTGCGCGACCACCGTTGATCTACCAGAGGGGAATGCGATAATACCATAGCCGTTGATTAAGGAAGCACTGTTATGTGAAGTTGGAATTATATGTGTTATGTGTGAATTGTGGTGGACCCGATATGTTATAAAATGTGGTTTAATCTTTTGAGTTTCGGAGATTTGATTTGAGTGTGGGACCCGATATATGTTCATAAAATTGTTTGTTTAATGACCAATATCAATGCTGAACCTTGGGGTTCGTTGATTTGCGGGCGTATTAGCTATATGCACTGATTATTGTTATATTGCGTCATGACAAAGTTGGACCTTGTAGGAAAAGGAATGTGTGCTGGACACACATTAAGGATTAGGTCTTCGAATATTAGAGTCAGATTAAGGATTGAATGTATGCTAACGAGCGCATATGGATATTGTCCAATACGAATTTTTAAAGTGCGGCCAGTATATATATATGTGGTGGAAGGAAGGAGTATTAAGCCCAAGGTTTAATATAATTGATTTGTGTAGTCATTATATGGATGGCGTTTGGTTTTAACCCAAGGTCGGGTTTTTAAATAAATTAAATAAAAGGCATTGATTTATGGTTTGAATCGAAAGGTTGAATACTATTGCAAGGTTAACAATATTAAAGCTCTTTGTTATAAAGGCCAAGACTTATATAAAATTGAAAATCAAAGACTATTATAAAGATTCTTAACATTCGAGTGGGACTCTTTGTTCATCGCACCACACTGTTGAAGGATGCGATTGCGATTAATTGCATCGAATCGATCGCAAAGGTATCAATTGCATCAGAGTAAGGGCTAAACATCGGAGCATACTATTGAAAGATGCGATTGCGATTAATCGCATTGCAACCATCGAAAAAGACCTAATCGCAATTGGAAGTATTACAACAATGTGCGAAAGGCAATCGGGATATATATATATATATGGCCCGAAGATTCCTTTTAATTATAAGTGCTGGTTAATGTTGAAGACTGAATGAAATTTGGGTTAATATTTGTGTTTGAAGAGTTAAGAAAGGTCGGACTTCTGGGAAAGATATGAAATGTTAATTGTGGGACCCGAGAAACACTTACATACATTGAGGTTAGCGCTTGGGACATAATTCTAAAGTTGAAGAGTTGTTGTGGTGTCTCATAGCAAGTGATTTTAGGACACAATAGGTGTTAAAGCATTAGGCCCGATGTGTGAAAGTCGTGAGCACATATTGAACGATTCAATGATATGATAGCCATTGGGGTTATGGCTTATAAAGTTCGAATATTAAATTATGATGCCAAGAATGAACATTAGTTTTATTGAAACAATAGAAGGAGAGAAACTTGCATAGAGGGTTTTTATTGGGTTTATAACCATGGTGATATTAAAGCCTCTGCATTCATTGATTTAAATTGCCAGTGAAGGAAACCAAAGCATTGAAATTTGCCCAGATTTAAAGTCAGCAAGTTAAATATATTGTAACACAGATATATATATATATATATACACACAGTAGACAAACAATTGCATTGAACAGGTGAATATGCACAGGAATGAGAATGTGGTCTTTACAGGTGTACAAGCACAAAAAGTAGGAGAAAATGTAGAACCGAAAAAGACAGTGAACAGAGTGTGCAGAATAGTTACACTACAGCAGCAAAGAAGACAAACTCACAAGAGAGCCAAAAAATGAATGGCTTAAATTGAAATTATTATTGTAACTGAAAATGTAATTGGTTTTATATTGTTTGTGTTTCAAAGGCAAGTCTCCGGAGGAAAAGAAATAAGCCACTGTAATATTGAAATTAATGCATATTGTTATATTTTTTCTGAATAAGCTGGTAAAGGAAATGAGAAGGCAGAATACAAAGAGGCATGATTGTTCATTTCAATTCCCTGAGGAATGCTAATAGGCATAAGGAAATCTCTATAAATAATATCTCATAGATATGCAGAAAGCGGTTAGAGAATGCAGAATTGAGGCAGAGAGGATAAGAAGAAAGAGGAGCTAATAGAGAATCTAAGAAGATGCAGAGATGATGTAGAACAGATATGAAGACTGGAGGAAAGAATTAAGAAGGTACAGAACAGATCTGATATCCAAAGTAAATCAACAAATGTTTTCTTTTGAAAGAGTGAGGAAGTTGGGGCTTCCCTATCAAGTTGTAGCTTGATAGATGTCAGTTGTAGCTGACTGAGGTTGGAGCCTCCTGTAGGTTGGTGCCCGCAGAAAATTGATGGGAGTAGGAGCTTCCTTGCAAGTTGTAGCTTGCAGAATTGAGTTAGGAGCCTCCTGTAGGTTAGTGCCTACAGAAAATCAGTGGTGAGAGGGAGTTGGAGCTTTCCTTTGCATCACAACAATAATAAGATGTGGTTTTCTCCCTTAATGGGTTTCCACTTATATCTGGTGTCTCTGTGCATAATGTTTATGTGTTGATATGGTTTATCTAATCTGCTTAATACTTGTTGCTATCATATTAAGTCTGTTGTTACATTATCTTAATACTTGCTGCTCACATTATAAGATTACTCACATATTAAGTTGAACATGAAATGAAGGTGTAAATAAGTTTTAATGGAAAAGTTATAAAAGTCCATGTATGTGTTAAATTGATTCACCCCCCCCTCTTAGTTTAAATAAGGGTTCAACAGACCCGGGTTTGGTTTGCTGTGGATTAAAGGTTCAGCAAACTGTTTTGACAGTTCTACGGTATCTACCTCCTCTTCTCTATCGGCCATCAGTTCAGTTAAAGTCACCTGTTCAGTGAATGTTTCATCGTTAAACAAGATAAAATAATTGAGGCCTATATTTACAGAATACAGAGGAGAGTTTTGTGGTCTGTCTTGGCTAGTAACCATGTACTGCATATGTGACTCCCTATAAAGTCTTATGGTCTGATTGAAAATAGGAATGGTAACATATGTCATGTCCATTTGCATAGTCCCTTGTAACTTAGCCCCCCAATATCGTGATAACAACATTCCATACTTTGGGGGTGCATCAGCCACAACAATATCCATGACTAAAAATTTGGCCGGAATCTGTGCTAAGTTAACGCCGAGGTCTTTGATTAATCCTAAACATTTTACTCTGCTTGAGTCAAAGGAGTAAGGTCTTTATAAGGTCTGGTGATTTCTAGACCTAGGCTCTCCATTACAGCTTTGGGCATTAAATTATGAGAGGTCTCAGAATCATGCATAGCGTTGTGCAAAATCTTGTCATGAACGTTTAAACTTACATAAAAAGGAGGGACAGGTCCCTCTTGATATCTACCTTCAATATTTGGACCAAAAATAAGCTCTGGTTGGTCATCGTTAAGATTGACTGTATCATTATTCTCTTCTATGTTAAATGCCTTCAAAATTTGAGATCTATATACATTCTGGGCAGCTAACTCAGTAAGGGGAACAAAGATTTTAATTTTTGAAATTTCCTGCTCCAAACTGAAAGGAATCTGATTCTTTGAAGTGTTTGTCTCAGCGTTATTAACTGCCACTCTGTCAGCAAAATCTGTTTGCTGATTTGCTCTATTTAAATTTGATAAAATTGTTCTAATAGGAGTATTAGCTGAAGTGATAACACTAGTAATGTCTGCACTCTGTTTTGTATTGTTTTGAGTGCCTTTCTCTTTACCTTTATCATAATTTCCAGCCATCGTTTTGTCTTTCTGTTTTACAATTTTGGGTTTACTTACAGTGCTGTTTTGTGAAGATTTGTTAGAGGTTTTGGTTTTGGGAGTTTCTTGATTGGTTTTACTTTGAAGGTCATACTCTTTTTGAGACTCTATGATAACATTTTCCATGTCTTAATAATAACTTTCATCCTCATCTCTTTTGTCATCATAGGGTGTGCAAAGACCTTGTTTTCTATCATAATGAACCTCAAAGTCATCATTATCTACTCCCAGCATGTTGATATCATCTTCCTCCATTTTCTCATCTGTTTCTTCAACGTCTCTTACATAGTTTTGATGGAAAGGATGAGTGATCTATTGATCATATTCCCTAGGTTTGTTTGGAGGTTTATTTCTTCTAAAATTATGATTCTGGTTCTGGTTTCTGTTTTGAGGAGCAGTTTGGTTTTGAATGGCCTGTGCTCTCTCAAGGATGCTCATTTTCTTCATCATCTCCTCCATCATTCTTTCCATCTTAGAGATGGAAGTAGAAGGTGTGGATTCCTCTCTGAAGGACACTCTCTTCTCATTCTTCATTCTTGCTCTTTTCTCCATCAAGTTAACTTCCACAGCAAGAGCTCCTTTTTGCATATCTTCAAGGGTTAGAGGATCTCTTTCTCTTAGCTGATAGGCCATTTCAGGGTCAAACCCTTCAGGAAACTTGTTTAACGCTAAGCCTTGTGGAGGTTTTAGATCTGGGGGAAGAGCATTATACATGTTAGCCCCCCTATGAAATTCTTGACAAGCAAACTTGGGGCTAGTTTGTTGTGGAGCCTTCAAGGAATGCCTTTCCCCCTGAAAACCCATCCTCCTTGAAGTCTCTTTGTGCTATGCCCAATATATATCTCCTCTGATGATTCATTTCTCAGAGTCCCCTTGTTTCCTCTATTTCTCCTGTCAATCCTCTAAAATCCCCAAAAATCCCCTTCAAATTCTACCCATGTCCCTGGTTTAGCCTGATTCGCTATTTATCTTCCTATCGTTACCCTTATAAGGTTTCAAAATGCATTGAAAAGGCTTAAAAACCCACTCTGAACCTTATATCAGGCCTAGCCCCTCTCTTGATAGCCCCGCACTCCTTCACCTTCCACGAAACCCAGCGCTGTGGCCAAGCCCCGACACTGAAAGGCACTCATCGTATTTGTTTATCGGGCGCAACCTCAGCCGTAGATCTTAGTTGATTGAATGGCGGTCATTAAATCCCTAGCGCCCACGTCTCCCACATTCATTTTCCCGTACTAGGCCATCTCCGTCCATTCTCATGAAGATCTGATGGTTCGGGACCTCTCCGCCCAGCGGACCCCGCCGCGCACTGTTCCAAACCCCCCGGTTTTCATCGCACCGCTTCTGCACAGATGGCGGTTTTTCCCGAATGACCAGCAATTCCATACAGCTGCCGACATGTGTCTTCTGTACGACGGAAAAACTGCCCATCCCCCGTGCATTATCTTTCGATCATGGATGCCGAGCGAAATCACTGTCAGCCGTCAGATCTCGAAACGCTCATCCAACGGTCGTCATTCATCTAAGCTGCGCACTGCTTAACCCCTGTACATCGCACCTGATGGCCTACCGTCTGTCGCCCTCTGCCATCGATCTCCACCAGGATCGACAGTCCAGATCTGTTTGCCCTCCGTTGACCATCCCCTGGTCCGCCCCGCCACGTCACTCCCGCCACGTGTGTCCACCGTACACCCATTCATTCTGTTGCATATAACGTTCAAGGTCAGGTTTTTTAAGGTTTTCATGTATGTTTACTCTGTATTCCACCGACCCTCCACCATATTTCCTGTCTTCCATTTCACGCTGTATTCTTCCGCCACAGTCCATCGTTATTCCACCATGGCACCATCTGCATAATCATGCTCATCGTCCACATCATCCGCCACCCCATCCATTGTTTTCTTCACAGTTTTTGTGTTTTGCAGGGTTGTAAATGATAGAAGACTGCCATAATGCGCAGCCTCAGTTGCAGTGACAGAGAAATCAAGGAAGATCACCTACAGTGGCTGAATTTATGAAAAATGACCCGAGAAGGTGAAGATGGGACGTCCATTAAAAAGAACAGGGTTTAAACTCTGTGGAGGACCTACCGGTGCCATTAAAGCTCTAAATGCACGGACAGAGACAGAGTTGGAGTAGCAAGGTGTTTCAGTTCAAGACAGAGAGATTAGAGCACGTCAATGAAGATCTTAAGTTTTAAACCAACGGTTTAAGAAGCAAAGCACCAGTTTGAAGACCCCGAGGATCGATCAAAATATCCTGAGCACGAGTAAGAGGTAACATCAGGGTTTATTCGTCAGCAGTATGTTTTTCTTCATCAAGTACAGGGCGCCCATACAGATTTTACTATGCACCGTGTCCCTGAAGGAATTTCCACCCTAACAGCAGTTCAAAGTAATCGGAACATTTGTGTAGCAGAATTCTCAGTGGATTATTTGCCTTTGTTTATTCACCACAAGTACTACAGCCGAAATATGTCAAAATCATATCCGAGATGATCACCCTTTCATAAAGAGGAGATAGAGATTAAATACTCAGCATTCAAACAGAATGGGCTTCAGCCCTCTTTCTTTTCAAGGGTTTATTCAGCATTTAGTGTTCACCTACCACCTCAGTCGATCTTCTATTCATCCTCTGTTATAAAACACAGAAAGAAATTATTGTAAAGGTTGTTGATGAGATATCAGAGAAATGCAA
The DNA here is from genome assembly GCA_034641835.2 of Pinus albicaulis. NCBI lineage: Eukaryota > Viridiplantae > Streptophyta > Pinopsida > Pinales > Pinaceae > Pinus > Pinus albicaulis. The sequence continues at coordinate 632,145,315 of CM076575.1, forward strand.
GTATTTTCCTCTTGAGACAAGTTCTCTGTGTAACATGTAAGATAGGCTGAGATTTGATGTATTCAGATTGAATGTTCAAGCTGTGGGAAATGATGTACCTGATTGGTGTTGTTTTTAATATGACAAGCATATTTCTTTGGATCCTGATATAAAGCAGCTGGTGATGTTTTCCTATCTCTGTGTTTGATTTCATTTCATTCCATTTCTACTGGCGCGCATTAGAAGTTTGGCATAAGATTTACCCTTGAATGGTACCTTATGTTGCTGCTCTCCCAGCCTTTTATGTTTTCTGCTTATATGTGTATCTGAATATTGATTTCAATTGATTTAACCAGTGTAGTGGATGTCATTGCCTGCTCTCTGATGTATGAATTGAAGAAATCTATGTTTATATGTTCTTGTTAGGATTTAGTTGGATGAGTTGGGAACACTGGGAGGTCTGGAACCCTGTATCTGCCTCACTAGGATCTTTCCATCCCAATTAAGCCTTTCTAAGATCCCTTGTATTGCCCCTGATTTTGTCCAAGCAGGTCTGAAGTTAAATGACCTCTGACCTGATCTATAGATAGAATTGGATGGTTCTTCTCCTTTCATTTCAGTCCTTAATGTCCCATTCCAAATATCATCTTTAAGATCCAAATGCTCTAGATGACTAGCCCAACTGAAAGCTTGCACATTGAACACAGGTAAATCCTTTCTTGACTCCCTTGCCCAATGGCCTTGATGTTCTCTGAGTTACCTACCTTTGCCTAATTCCCTCTTTTCTCATCCTTGTCTTATATTGGACCCTTCTTTCCTGATTCCCAACAACCAAACACAAACATTCAAACAAACAAACCCTGTGCATACAACTAGCCTAAAATCATAACTTGGAGCTTCAAAGACATACACTTTGACTCATATAGAGAGATCCCTCTCTGGACCTAGGAGGGCTAGATCCTAAGGTCTGAAAGTGGTTCTATGTTGTCTCATATTTTGGTCTTGCCAATCTGGCCAAAACATGGGAACCCCAACATAATGGCGACTCCGCTGGGGAAATTTTGAGTGCACCTCACCTTAACCACTCTTAGAAGCTCAGAAACTTAGAACTCTGGTCAGGTTGGCAGCAAGTCACACCTTTTCCCTAAACAACCTCTGCATCATTTGTTGTGTTCTTTCATACTCTCAGATAGAGCCTGGAAAGGGCAAGGTAGCCTCTAGATCTCATCCTCTTTTCAGAGGTGACATATCTGGTAAATGCCCTCCCAGTCAATCTCTGGTTGGAATTTGTTGTGTTTTTGAGGTTATTCTTGGAAGGTGATAGTGCTCGAGCACTGTGGTGGACAGTGTACCCCCTAGAAACATCCTAAACCCTATACCTAGCGACTCCATAGTTCTTAAACGTTTAAAAGACTCCACTGGTGATTAGTAGGCCTGCTAGTTATCTTGGTTTCACATAAGACTCCACTGGGAGACCTGCCTTTGAAACAACATCAACCACAATAGAAGTAACCAGTAGGGTCAAGCTTTTGGTTAAAACAACGTTCTGGCTTCAAGAACCATTCACACAAGGGCTTGCCCTAATCCAACCCCCCCTGAAATAGTTGACAATCCGGAGAGTATCCTCAAGGGAGCCCCTACACCTAAAAGACCAACTATTTCCAGTCACATTCATAGAGCTGATTCTGCACCAGAAGACCTAGCAGCTCTATCACATTTTCCCCCTGACCTAGACCTACCTAATAGGCTACCAAGGACTAGGTCATTCAATCATCTAGACCAGCCAGACCCTGAGTTTCACAGTTCACCATCTTATAGTGGTCAACACACTAGGGGCAGAGGAACCCCTCCATCTACACCACCTAACATCCACTTCATTCAAAACTTGGGGCTCTCCCATCCTAGGTCTGCTCAACAGACTTCTGATGGTCCTAATATCCCTGTTATCCATATACCAGCTGCTCAAGCCAACCCTGTACCTCATCAGAACATTATCATGGCAGCTTGGTATGCACCTTTGCTCTTACCTCAGCCCTTGTTACCCTTACCCAATGATTATCAATAAAAAATCCCACACTTCACTACTAAAGAATCAATCACAACTCAGCAACATGTAGATAAGATGGATGATTCTTTTGACTATATGGAAATTGATGATGAAACAATCAAGATGAGAATCTTTGCCCAAAGCTTAGGGGGTGATGTAAAGAAATGGTTTAAAATTTTACCTCCTGGCAGTATCCAAGATATCCCTGCGTTATATCAAACCTTCATAAATAAATGGGAAGTTAGGGAAAACCCTTGCCAGCTCCTAGCAGACTACATGACCCTTAAGAGGAACGTGGGAGAGAGTGTCCATGATTACACCACTAGATTCAATAGCATTTACAATGCTCTCCCTCCACACATGAAACCTCCTCAAGGTATGGCCCTAGCAAAATATCCTGATGGGTTTGATTCTGACATGGCCTATGAGCTTAGGGATAAAGAGTACACCACATTGGAGGACATGCAGAAAGGAGCCATAACTATAGAAGCAAACTTGATGGAAAAGAGGGCAAGACTGAGATCTGAGAAGAGGGTGACATATAGGGATGACACTGTAGCTTCCACATCAGACCCAAATTATGATAGATTATCTAAAAACGTGGAAAGACTACAACAGATGATGGAAAAATGGTTGTCTCAGTTGGCAATTAGAATAGAAATCAGAACCAAAACTTTAGAAGAAACAACAACACTCCTAACAGACAAAAAGAATCAGATCAACAAGTTATTCCCCCATTCCAAAACTTCCTTGATGAGGATGAGGGAATCATAGAGGAGTCTGAAGGGAATACAATAAACATGTTTGAAACAGAAGACTCAATCCTTAACTATGATTCAGAGGAAGATCAACCCTCACCTTCATACTGGGATGAGGAACGGTTAGAAACTGAAGATTACAGATTAGGGTTTGAAAATGCCATGATGCAGGTCAGAGAACAATATGAACTTAGGAGCAAAAATAACCAAGAAAATTCCAAAACTGAGACTCCTGAGGTTACCATCAAGAAAATACCTGATAGAACTTCTAAAGCATCTGTTGTAAATAGCAAATCAGCAATTGAAAGTTCTGGGAAAAACAAAGAAAAAGACAACCAAAACGCTGAAAAACAAAGCCAACGCACTAGCAGTACTAGCACTTCAGTTAGTACTCCTGATACAACTTTTCCTAACCATGTACATAGTGAGAAATCACAAACTGATTTAGCTACTAAGGCAGTAGCAAATAAAATAGAGTTGAGCACTCCAAAGACCCAGTCCACTTTCAATTTAGAGAGTGAGATTGCAAAAATCAAAATCTCTATACCATTATCTGAGCTAGCCACTCAGAATGTATATAAAGGCCAAATTTTGAAAGCGTTGAATCTAGGGGAAAACAATGACACTATGAATTTGAGTGATGATCAACCTGCCCTCCTGTTTGGTCCAAAGATTGAGGGAAAGTTTCAGGAAGGGGTAGTTCCACCTTTTTACATCAGTCTCAACATTCATGACAAGATTCTGCATAATGCCATGCATGATTATGGAGCGTCACACAATTTAATGCCTAAGGTGGTGATGGAAATATTAGGCCTAGAGATAACCCGCCCTTACAAATATTTGTATTCGTTTGACTCTAGCAGAGTGAAGTGCCTGGGTCTAATCAAAGATTTATGTGTGAGCCTTACCCAGATCCCAGCTAAATGTATGGTCATGGATGTGGTGGTAGCAGATGTGCCACCCAAGTATGGCATGCTATTGTCAAGATCGTGGGGAGCGAAGCTACAGGGTACCATGCAAATGGATGGAACCTATGCCATGATCCCTATCTTTGGCCAACTTAGAAAACTGTATAGGGAAGCGCAGATGAAATTCTTAGTCAGCAGCCCTGAGAAGCCTGAAAAATCTCCTTTATACAATGTACATACGGATCTCGACTCCTTCATACTTTGTAATGATGAATCCTTGGAGGAGTCATAATCTGAAAACTTCGATACAAACGCAGAGTTTGAAAGCATAGACCTGAACATAATGGCCACTTTGGAAGAAATCGAAGAAGAAAAAAACAATGAAACCTGTGGGATATGCGGTGGGGAACTCACTCCAAATGAACAAGAAACAGAACGTAAACAGCCATCTAACCGGACCCCTAAACCCCTTACATTTCACAAAGAACAAAGCGATCCACATCCTAGTACAGACCCCATGGTGCAACATAACGGCGAACCCCTGTGGGAGATGAATTTCGATGGGTCCTGTACTAGGAAAACTGCTGGAGCAAGGGTGTGGATACGTAACACGGAGAGTGACCACGCCGAGAGCCATGCTATAAATATGCATTTCCAATGTACAAATAATATTGCAGAATACGAAGCTCTTATCCTTGGCCTAAACCTGTTGAAAAAATTGGGAGCCCATAGGATAGCTGTACGAGGAGACTCTGAGTTGGTCATAAAACAAGTAAACAGTGAATACGTAGCAAAACAACCTAGACTAAGGGCATATAGGAACGATGCCCTGGATATATTGAAAACCTTCATGGAATATGAATTGGTGTTTGTTCCCAGGAGTCAAAACTTTATTGCTAACGAATTCGCTTTCCTGGCTAGTTCATATCCTAAGACTCCAGCCGACCAACAGATCATCATTTAGACCAAATTCAGACCTGCGGTGCCAGACAATGAAAAATATTGGCAGGTCTTTGAGGGAGACAAACAGATCGAAGATTTTCTAGTGGGCAGAAATGAGTTTGAGTTTTCTGATTCCGACTCAAAATCTAATGACAACTTCCCGAGTGAGGATCCCCCAGATGAACAAGTAACACCTTGTAACATAGAGATAAACACCATGAATAAAGAAACTGGAAATCCAACCGAGAAATGTGAAAACGCAGATAGCGAAGAGATAGAGGTGCTGCAGGCCAAAGACAAGAATATACCTAGAGGCCTAGCACCCTTGGAGGACCTTTTTGACTTTGATGATGTAGCAAAAAAGCCCACTATAGAACATGCAAACTCTGATGTAGAAGAATGCAACATAGGCACTGAAGATAAACCTAGAATGATTAAACTGGCTAAATCTTTACCTACAGACATGAAGAAGAAATACATTGACCTGTTTAAGGAATTTATTGATGTGTTTGCATGGAGCTATGAAGACTTAAAGGCCTATGACACCAACATCATACAACACAAGATACCCCTGAAGGAAAATCAGAAGCCTTTTAGACAAAAAATCCGTAGAATAAATCTGAAACAATTGCCTGCAGTAGAAAAAGAGATTAAGAAGATGTATGATGCAGGCATAATAGTCCCTGTAAGGTTCTCTGATTGGGTATCAAACTTAGTGGCTGTGAGGAAGAAAACAGGGGAGATCAGATTATGCATAGACTTCAGAAATCTCAACAGAGCCTCATAAAAGACAATTATCCTTTGCCTAGAATGGAACATATCCTACAGAAGGTAGTGGGCTCAAAGAGAATCTCCTTGCTAGATGGCTTTTCGGGTTATAAACAAGTGTTAGTACTCCCAGAAGATCAACTCAAAACAACTTTTACCACTCCATGGGGCACCTTCATGTATGTGAAAATGCCCTTTGGACTGATGAATGCTGGAGCCACCTTCCAGAGAGCGATGGATATAGCTTTTTCAGATGAGATAGGACACTTCATAGTTATCTACTTGGATGACTTGACTGTCTTTTCTAAAACTAAAGAAGAACACCTGAAACATCTGAGGAAATTTTTCGAAAAATGTAGAAGGTATGGCCTATCACTAAATCCTAAGAAAACTATTTTTGGGCTGCAAGAAGGTAAACTTCTTGGCCATATTATATCTGAGAAAGGGATTAGGATAGGCCCACAAAGAGTTGAGGGGATACTTCAGATCACACATCCAAGAAACATCAAGGAGTTACAGTCCTTCATTGGGAAGATCAATTTCCTTAGGAGATTCATTCCCAACCTAGCTGAGCACCTTAGGAAAATGACCAACATGCTGAAGAAAGGTGTCAGAATTAAGTGGATTGTTGAAGCCAAGAAATCTTTTGAGTCGGTAAAACTGGCACTCACTCAAGCCCCTATCCTGATCAGTCCAGATTTCTCAAAAGATTTTCTAATCTTTTCATTTGCCTCTGAACACACAATAACCGTTGTCTTACTGCAGAAAAACATAGAGGGAATGGAACAACCAATTGCCTTTTTTAGCAAAGCCTTAAGGGATGCACCCTTGAAGTAAAACATTATGGAAAAGTAGGCCTATGCCTTGGTAAAGGCCTTAAAATACTTTAGGGTGTACATTTTTCATTCTCACACCATTGCTTATGTGCCAAATATCTTGGTAAAATATATCTTGTCCCAAGACCCTGATGGGAAAAGGGGAAAATGGATTGCTACTATCTTAGAATATGACCTTGAAATAAAGCCCACCAAACTGATCAAAGGTCAAGGCCTGGCCCAATTAATGGCTGAATCTAATCTGCAGGCCCTTGACATGGACATGGTAAATGCCTTAGATGAGTAGGAAGGATTGCCCCACCCAACTGTTGAGGAGCAGTTTCAAAACTCTCCTTGGTACTCTGACATCATTTTTGTGCTCACCAACCTCAATTCCCCTCCAGAAATGTCCAAAACTAAGGCCAGATTCATAAAGCTAAAATCCAGAAATTACTGCATCCTGAATGAAAGCCTATATTGGAAAAATCCAAATGGCCTATTGCTGAAATGCTTGCCTGAACCTGAAGCTGAAAGAATTAAACAGGAATTTCATGTAGGGGAGTGTGGAGGCCACCTGAATTGGAAAGCCACTACAAACAAGATACTCAGGGCTGGCTATTATTGGCCCACTCTTTTTAGTGATGTCCATAAAATGGTAACTGCCTGTCATAAATGCCAAATATTTGAGGGCAGAAAAAAGCTTCTTCCCCTCCCTTTGCAACCTATCACTGTAGAAGGTCCCTTCATGCAATGGGGCCTGGATTTTATTGGAGAAATTCACCTCTCTTCTTTTGGGCAACACAAATGGATCCTAACTGCTACAGATTACTTCACCAAATGGATAGAGGCTATACCCACTAGGAATGCCAATGATTCTGTCATCATTAGGTTCCTAGAAGACTTCATCCTATCTCGGTTTGGCTGTCCAAGGAAAATAATCACTGAAAATGCTGCTGCTTTTGGATCCAACAGAATGGTTGATTTCTGTCACAGGTATGGAATAGCGCTTGGTCATTCAACTGCCTATTACCCTCAGGGTAATGGACTAGCTGAATCATCCAACAAAAGCCTAGTGAACATCATCAAGAAGCTGTTGGAAGAGAACAGAAAGTCATGGCACAAAAAGTTGGTGCATGCTTTGTGGGCGGACAGGCTCACAACAAAGAAATCCATTGGCATGTCACCATTCCAGCTTTTCTATGGAACCGAAGCAGTTTTTACTACCAGCCTGGGAGTGCCAGTGATTAAGCTTGTCCAAGAGATTCAGACAGAGGAAAACAGTATGGTGAGAAGAATTAATGAAACTATCCATCTTCAGCAAACGAGGGAGCAGGTTTATAGCAGAGCTGTCAGAGTTCAGGAAAACATAAAGAGGCAATTTGACAAAAGAGCCAAGGCTTCGGATTTCAAAGTTGGGGACAAGGTTCTGAAATGGGATTCAAGGAGGGAGGACAAAGGTAAACATGACAAGTTTGATAGTTTGTGGCAAGGTCCATATATTATCCAAGCCACTGTGGGTCCTAATGCATTTTTCTTACAAGAAATTAATGGTACAGAGCTGTTTGGGGGTCCTGTCAATGGCAGGATGCTCAAGCATTACTTCTACTAAATTTCAGTTTCCAGTTTCCATTTCATTGTACATACCATTGCAGTGTTTTCGTTCTTTAAAAAAAAAGAAAAATAAAAAGAGAGAGGTTCATACATGCTCAAAACATGAACCTCCGAAAGGTAAAAAGAGTGGCTCAAACATGATCAAAATCTGAGCCAAAGGGAGCAGAATAGCTGGTCCTAATATGCTCAAAATCTGGACCAACAGTGAAAAGAAGAATCAGCTCTAACATGCCCAAAACCAGACCTGAGAGGAAGAAAAAGAAGTGACTCTAACAAGCTCAAAACATGAGTCACGAAAAGAAGAAGGATGCTGCAAGTTTCATATTTTAAGCCTTCATAGTTTTGTTTTCTGCAAAATTCTAGCCATGTGCAACTGTTTTTATGCCTTGGATCCATAGCAAGTCAGACAGTTTAATCCTGGCTTGGCTGTTTTGAATTTCCTGTCTTAGAATGTAGGAGAAGAAACCTGTTGGACAGTTTAATCCCAACAGGTAGTAGATTAGGTAGAGAAACATATGAGGCCAACAGTTTAATTTGGCCTCATGGAGTAATAAGGGTAGATGTAGAATAGGTTTGTTTTCTGTTTGGAAATAAATGTAAAGGGTCTGCTAGTTCAAATGCACCCTAAAGGGAAAAATGGTTAGGACTATAGTTTGGGTAGGTAGAATGGTTGGGAAGAATGTTTCTGCTGATGTAACATATTCATATTGTGGCGGTTGATCAAAGAAGGGGACGTGCCAAGCAACAGGCAACTGGCCTACTCTAAAGATCATTTCTGGTTTCTTGCCTCCTTCAAGAAGAAGCCATCCCCATGTGGAGCCACTGTTAGCCCCCCTATGAAATTCTTGACAAGCAAGCTATGGGCTAGTTTATTGTGGAGCCTTCAAGGAATGCCTTTCCCCCTGAAAACCCATCCTCCTTGAAGTCTCTTTGTGCTATGCCAAATACAGATCTCCCCTGATGATTCATTTCTTAGAGTCCCCTTGTTTCCTCTATTTCTCTTATCAATCCTCTAAAATCCCCAAAAATCCCCTTCAAATTCTACCCATGTCCTTGGTTTAGCCTGATTCGCTATTTATCTTCCTATCGTTACCCTTATAAGGCTTCAAAATGCATTGAAAAGGCTTAAAAACCCACTCTGAACCTTATATCAGGCCTAGCCCCTCTCCTGATAGCCCCACACTCCTTCACCTTCCACGAAACCCAGCACTGTGACCAAGCCCCGACACTGAAAGGCGCTCATCGTATTTGTTTATCGAGCGCAGCCTCAGCCGTAGATCTTGGTTGATCGGATGATGGTCATTAAATCCCCAGCGCCCATGTCTCCCACGTTAATTTTCCCTTACTGGGCCATCATCGTCCATTCTCATGAATATCTGATAGTTCGGGACCTCTTCGCCCAGCGGACCCCATCGCGCACTGTTCCAAACCCGCTGGTTTTCATTGCACCGCTTCTGTGCAGATGGTGGTTTTCCCCGAATGCCCAGCGATTCCATACAGCTGCCGACGCGTGTCTTCCATATGATGGCAAAAATACCCATCCCCTGTGCATTATCTTTCGATCACAGATGCCGAGCGAAATCGTTGTCAGCTGTCAGATCTCAAAACGCTCATCCAACGATCGTCATTCGTCTAAGCTGCGCATTGCTTAACCCCTGTACATTGCACCTGCTGGCCTACCGTCTGTCGCCCTCCGCCGTCAATCTCCACCAGGATCGACGGTCCAGATCTGTTTGCCCTCCATTGACCATCCCCTGGTCCGCCCCGCCACGTCACTCCCGCCACGTGTGTCCACCGTACACCCATTCATTCTGTTGCATATAACGTTCAAGGTCGGGTTTTTTAAGGTTTTCACGTATGTTTGCTCTGTATTCTGCCGACCCTCTACCATCTTTCCTGTCTTCTATTTCACGTTGTATTCTTCCACCACAGTCCATCGTTATTCCACCATGGCACCATCTGCACAATCATGCTCATTGTCCACATCATCCGCCACCCCATCCATTGTTTTCTTCACATTTTTCGTGTTTTGCAGGGTTGTAAATGATAGAAGACCGCCATAATGCACAGCCTCAATTGCAGTGACAGAGAAATCAAGGAAGATCACCTACAACGGCTGAATTTATGAAAAATGGCCCGGGAAGGTGAAGACGGGACGTCCATTAAAAAGAATAGGGTTTAAACTCTGTGGAGGACCTACCAGCGCCATTAAAGCTCGAAATGCATGGACAGAGATAGAGTTGGAGCAGCAAGGTGTTTCAGCGCAAGACGGAGATATTAGAGCACGTCAATGAAGATATTAAGCCTTAAATCAACGGTTTAAGAAGAAAAGCACCAGTTTGAAGACCTCGAGGATCGATCAAAAGATCTTGAGCACGAGTAAGAGGTAACATCAGGGTTTATTCGTCAGCAGTATGTTTTTCTTCATCAAGTACAGGGCGCCCATACAAATTTTACTATGCACTGTGTCCCTGAAGGAATGTCCACCCTAACAGCAGTTCAAAGCAATCGGAATATTTGTGTAGCAGACTTCTCAGTGGATTATTTGCCTTTATTTATTCACCACAAGTACAACACCGCAGCCGAAATATGTCAAAATCATATTCGAGATGATCACCCTTTCATAAAGAGGAGATAGAGATTAAATACTCAGCATTCAAATAGAATGGGCTTCAGCCCTCTTTCTTTTCAAGGGTTTAATTCAGCATTTAGTGTTCACCTACCACCTCAGTCGATCTTCTATTCATCCTCTGTTATAAAACATAGAAAGAAATTATTGTAAATGTTGTTGATGAGATATCAGAGAAATGCAAGTATTTTCCTCTTGAGACAAGTTCTCTGTGTAACATTGTAAGATAGGCTGAGATTTGATGTATTTAGATTGAATGTTCAAGTTGTGGGCAATGATGTACCTGATTGGTGTTGTTTTTAATATGACAAGCATATTTCTTTGGATCCTGATCTAAAGCAGCTGGTGATGTTTTCCTATCTCTGTGTTTGATTTCATTTCATTCCATTTCTACCAGCTCGCATCAGAAGTTTGGCATAAGATTTACCCTTGAATGGTACCTTATGTTGTTGCTCTCCTAGCCTTTTATGTTTTCTGCTTATATGTGTATATGAATATTGATTTCAATTGATGTAACTAGTGTAGTGGATGTCATTGCCTACTCTCTGATGTATTAATTGAAGAAATCTATGTTTAGATGTTCTTGTTAGGATTTAGTTGGATGAGTTGGGAACACTGGGAGGTCTGGAACCCTGTCTCTGCCTCACTAGGATCTTTCCATCCCAATTAAGCCTTTCTAAGATCCCTTGTATTGCCCCTGATTTTTTCCAAGCAGGTCTGGAGTTAAATGACCTCTGACCTGATCTATAGACAGAATTGGATGGTTCTTCTCCTTTCATTTCATTCCTTAATGTCCCATTCCAAATATCATCTTTAAGATCCAAATGCTCCAGATGACTAGCCCAACTGAAAGCTTGCACATTGAACACAAGTAAATCCTTTCTTGACTCCATTGCCCAATGGCCTTGATGTTCTCTGAGTTACCTACCTTTGCCTAATTCCCTCTTTGCTCATCCTTGTCTTATATTGGACCCTTCTTTCCTGATTCCCAACAACCAAACACAAACATTCAAACAAACAAACCCTGTGCATACAACTAGCCTAAAATCATAACTTGGAGCTTCAAAGACATACACTTTGACTCATATAGAGAGATCCCTCTCTGGACCTAGGAGGGCTAGATCCTAAGGTTTGAAAGTGGTTCTATGTTGTCTCATCTTTTGGTCTTGCCAATCTGGCCAAAACATGGGAACCCCAACAATACACACTGTTAAATCTGGTACAATAAGCTTGTACACTTTCCCCAATGTTTCTGTGGAGGTTCTTGTAATCAGAAAGTATTTGGAGAGGATTCTTCTTCACTTCCCATTTGTTTAATAATTTTTGATAGAAGGTTTGGAGATCATTGATACTGTGGGGGGCCAAGCCTTTAAACCATTTTCTTACTTCTCCCCCCAGACTCTGAGAAAATAATATAAGCTTAATAGATTCATCATCAATTTCATTTATGTCAAAGTAGTCATTCATTTTATCCAAATGTTGTGATGCAGTTGTAGCATTACTGGCATCATACAATGGTATTTTGGACTGATAGTGTCATGGAAGATTGACTAATGGTACAGGAAGGACTAAGGGAGCATACCATGCTGCCATGATATGAGGTGGAGGTGGATTTACAAGAGGTGGATTAACAAGAGAAAAAGTGGGCTGAAGTGGAGCGGTTTGAACAGTGGATGTAGGATGAGCAGATGTGGATGGACAAAGAATAGATTGCTGAGATGATCTTGGATGAGAGACACCTAAATTGTGAAGGAAATGTAAATCAGGCGGTGTTGTTTCTCTACTACCAGGATGTTCACTTTGATCCGGGGATGAAAGGGAAGACTCTGAATCTAGATGATCTAAATCATCAAGTGACCTAGTTCTAAATGGATTTCTTAAGTCAACGTGTGATTGTTGTAGAGCTGCAAGATTTCCAGAAACTGAATTAGCTCTCAAGGGTGATCTGAAAATAGTTGAAGATTTAATCTTAGGAACTTCCTAAGGATACTTTCAGGGTTATCAACTATCTCAGGTGGGTCTGGGTCAGGATAGGCTCTAGTATGAATCTTTTTAGAAGCCACTATGCTGTGTTTTTCAGACCCAATTAAACAAGAAAAGTTCAACCAAATATGACAATCTTTAAGAGGTTAAATAATCTTTTTTACACAAATTTTAATCCTACAGTCCTCTAACTGAGTTTAAATGATGTTATAATGATAATGGTTCTTCCCAATGGAGTCTTAAGGTCTATTTAGGATTGTGGAGTCACCAAGTGGAAGTTTTTAGCTCTTTTGGAGGTAAAAGGTTTTATGGTCCACCACCATGTTTATTAAATACCAATATGAAATATTTTTGGGTTTTCTGAGTTATTTTTCAGTCTGATTGGTTGTAAGAGTGTTCTAAATCTATTTCAAAACTTAGCTACGGTTATGAGACAAAAAAATTCTACTCTTATGGCTAAGCTAGCTGATCCTTCAAGGTTTGATAAGGTCTTATGAGAATCCTAGGGTTTTCCTAGTTTGTCACCGATTAAAACAAGTTTTACCATGATTACCATCGGTTTGGTAGTGCTTGAAGAGGCTGCTTTTTACTCACTACACAATGTTCTTGAATCAAAGGTTTCTTGAGGTCTTAAAGGTACCTAGGCCAAAAAAACACTCAAAATTTCCCAGTGGAGTCACCAGAAATGTTAGTTGCTGGTGGCTCAACTGGCTAATATACCAATTGTTCTTGAGACAAGTGCTTTCCTAGGGTCCTTACATTTATTTAGACTGTTTATTAACTCGGAATCCCTAGTGGAGTCACCATAAATGTTAGTTGCTGGTGGCTCAACTGGCTAATATGCCAAATGTTCTTTGAAATAAATTTATGATAGCCTATGATTACCTTAAAATGAAAATAACTCAAGATTCCCTAGCGGAGTCGCCAGAAATGTTAGCTCCCTGTAATTTGCAAGATTGGCAAAGTCAAACTGCAGAGAGAACACTATTTCAACCACTTTGGGATTCTAGGATCTAGCCCTCCTGAATTAGGAGAGGGATCTCTCCAATAAGTGCAAAGATGGATTTATCTTTGAAGCTTTTGGGTAATGATATTAGGCTAGTTATGAAGTCCGAGGGTTTATGTTTGTTTTGGATGGTTGAGCATGATTATTATTTGAGTGGAAAGTCCTGAATGGAAAGATTTTCAAAGGTGTGAAGTTGAGAGCAATCATAACAAGTTTTGGCTAGAATATAGATATAACGCTGGTTTTTAGTCCATTGGGCTATGGAGTCATAACAGGGCTTTAATTAAGAAACAACATCAAGAGTGATCCAAGGGGAAATTCATCTATATCACAAGATCATTTGAGATAAAATGATGGAATGGAAATAATAAAAGTGTTGGAGGGGTGGAAACTGATAATAATTTCAACAAGGATTTATAGTCAGTCCAAACAAGAAAAGCCTCTTAAGTAACTGTTTAAAACCAACCAAGAACAAGACTCACCATAAATTTCTTGGGCAAGTTTGTATTAAAGCAAATCAATAGACAACAATCCACTAATCCACATAATTACCTTCAGAAAGTACGAAAACACTTAAGAGAAACAAAATGCAACTTAAGATCAGATAAGGTACTTTTAAACCTAGTCTGCTTTCAGCAAACACTTAGGGAAACTTTCAGAATCTACCTTTGGAGAAAGAAGCTAGAAAACAGGGCACACCATCACTTTTCTAGTCTATCTTTAATAAGAAAACCATAAAAATAACATTCAAGAATAATTTTTAAAGAAAAAAATAGGATGAGGGAACGCCAGCATTCCTAACTGCTTAAACTGTATTGAATCATTCTTAAATTAAAAAATTAGAGGAAAACATTGAGATACTGTAAACAGTAGGTCCTAACTCTATGCTTGTTGTTCTTTTTTAGAGAATAAATGGACAATATGGCGTACAAAAAAGGAAAAAAATTACACCGAAAGGAGCACTTCACCAGTGATATAGACCAGGATCCCAAGAAACAACTTGTTATTGATGTCAAACCAGTTACAGTCTTCAGGTCCAATGTTTCAGTTCAACAATCATCTTCACTTCTCAACCTAAATATTATATCACAAATAGAGCTTCAAGAGCCTTTGAACACTATTTACAGGTAGAAAATTTGAGCACAAGTATATTTCAAAGTTCTACAACCAACATTGTCTCATCTTCTACAGAAGTATTTATAGAAGAAATGAGTAGGTGGGAGGGGATAAAAGATCTCCCAGGTTCAATTAATACAGATAAATGCTTCTCGGCCGTTGAGGGGCTCGATGGAGAAGTTTACAGATGTTTTGTCTGTATTAATTGTTTTACATTTAAGAATTAAGCTCGGTGGGAGCTTTTGTTGACTTTAAGGCTGTTTTTCGTGTTGTATTAACTCTGCTGATATTTTTTGCATTAAGTTCCTTTGGCTGAATTAAATATTTGGCTGCGTTGAGGCAAATATCTTCTTTCCTGATCATAACTTGGCCTCTGTTGAATGCTTTGAGACTACAGGCGGCAATCTGGCAGTTGAGAGGAATCAATTAGCCTTTGATGTGGCAGTGGAGGCTCTCTGTCTGATAGATATTTTTGATTTGAATTTAACTGTGTTTAATTTAGTGGATTAGGCTTTTGATAATCGATCTTAGCCGTAATCCATTAAACTGTAGAATCAATCCTCAATCCTCTATTCTGCTGTGTTTAAGTCTTCAACACTAATACTCTTTTGAATTTCACTGTGTCTTGTTGATGTGTAGGTATGATAGGGGCTCATATGGCATTAGTGTCCATGATACACTGACGAAACGTGGCATGGAACCCCGCTCAATGATTTTCTCTTTGATAAGTGAAAGCCTGGAGGGTAGTCATCCTCGGCTTTTATTTTCTTTAATATAATGGAAGAACCATTAAAACCTGCAAAATAAAAAAAGAGTTATAAAATCCTACGTTATTGGGTAAGACTGCTTAGGAGGTTTAGTTTTGGAGCGTGGCCATTGGATGACAACATCCAACGGTGGAGATTTCGCGCAGAAGTCAAATGGAGGCAGTTTGGAAGAAATGGTGCAGAGATTAAGTTAAGGCCGTTGATCTTGCAGAGATCGACGATTGGGAGCAACCGAGGAAACATAATGTGAAAGGGTCACATTACTATGTAATGGCGGAAAATGTGAAGAAATACAAAGGAAAAGGGGAAAAATCCCTTAGCGGAAGAAATTACATGGAAAGGAAATTTGGGGTTTCGGGATGATCGTGGGCCGTCAGATGAGATCAGGCCACGAGATCAATGACGGAGATTGCACGTTGAAAAACCTTTGGAAAAGGATGAGGGTGATGAAACAGAGAGAAAATGATCTGAGACCGTTGATCTGCAGAGATCAACGGTCGAGGAGGAATGCGATATAACATAGTGCAAATGGGGAAGGGTGGTTTTGTTCTAAGAAACCAACAGTATCGCATGGGGATAAGGTAGGGGGGGTAGAATTTCATTTTAGAATGCGATATGCATTAGGAGGAAACACGTGGAAATTAAAAATAGCTTATATCGCGCAACCCTCTGAAAATTATCGTTCGCACTTGAAGTTACGTGAAAACACGCGTCAATCAAAGGATCTGGGGTCTCAGATCTAACGGTGAGGAGTGAGTGCGATATAGACCAGATGCGTGGTGGATAAAAGCAGGGTGGTTTTATTATGGACCGTCCAATCGAGGGATTGATGGCGGAGATCAGATCTGGAGGGAGGCAAGACCCATAGGGGTCAAGCCTATCGGGGTTAATATGAGTCATTGGATGTACAAGATCAATGGTCATGATTTGATTTGGGGTATATAAGAAATAAAATATGAGGCGGAGGAAGGGAAGAGCCGTTGATCTGCAGATATCAACGGTTGAGATCTGCTCAGAAAACATTATAAAGCAGGGGTGTATGTTTTTAACCAAAGTCGGGAGATGCAATCTGGACCGTCTGATCTAGACACGTGGACGACCCAGATGTAATCAGAGCTTCGTTATCAGAGGAGGCAATGGATTGAGGAGCACAGATGCGATTGACTTTGGACCGTTGATCTGTAGATCAGGTTGATGATGAAGAATGAATCAGAGGAGTGGCCAATCGGAGGGGGAGCAATAAAATACTACAATGTGCCAATGGGAATCTACGATGCGATATAGCGCTGGCCATCAGATTGGCCCAATGATCAACGGTGGAGATTGGTTTGAAAATTGAACCAGCAGAAACCCTTTATAATGTAAAAAGGAAGAATTTAATTAAAAATAAAGGTTAAAGGGAGTCGGGGCGGGTTATATAGATGAGGTTTGGCACCCATTTGCGGGGGCCTGTGGATATATGGAGAACAAAAGGCCCAGGGCTTATATGTATAAGGGCCAATCGGAATCGGGAGAAAGGGTCGGGATTTTCAATCTACACATTCAACTAATCTCCGATGCGAGATTATATGGATCGTTGATCGGGGAAACAAAATCAACGGTCTTTTTTCATTAGAAAACATTGCACCAGCGTGTTTAGTTCAAAACTTAGGAAAAATGGGTTTTTATGGTTTTCAAAGGAAAATTGCATCGGAGATGGGTTTATTTACAAGGTTTAAGCACTGGATGCGGGCTCTGTGGTTATATGAAGCGGAAAAAAGGCTCGGGGCTTATAAATAGAGGCCAATCAGATCAGAAGCTTTAATGTGAAAAAAGA
Source organism: Pinus albicaulis (assembly GCA_034641835.2). Lineage (NCBI taxonomy): Eukaryota > Viridiplantae > Streptophyta > Pinopsida > Pinales > Pinaceae > Pinus > Pinus albicaulis. The sequence continues at coordinate 632,162,460 of CM076575.1, forward strand.
CTTGTGCGCTCTGATAATTTCCAATGCGATAAGTGCTTTCGGTCTGAAACTCTTGGTTTTCAACGAAAACAAGGGATCGAGAGTTTACATATTAAGAGGGCTAATCACATCGAAAGTCTTATAAAGGCCAAAAAGATTTTGTTCTTTGTTTGTTTCCGATGTGATAAGCGCCAAAAATATTTTAGCGCTTGGTTCTAGTGCCAGGGCATGTAGGGAAGTGGTTAGGACTTAGCCCAAAGGGGCTTAAGCCCATAGTCATAAAACTTATTTTTTATGAAAATTTTCAAGGTTTTTGATGGATTTGGGGGTTTCGGCAAAGTTTAAAAATGAGTTTTAAACCTTGGAAAGAGGATTTTATGAAGGGAAAATGGGAAACAAATGGAAAATAGAGGAATTCTATGGGGAATAAAGGGAATAAAATGAAGGTTAGTTTTGAGTGGAGGAAGGGAAAAATGAGATTTTGCAGCATTCCTTTCTTTTTGAAATCAACAGAATTTCTGAGTTTAAAAGGGGAACAACGGTGAAGATTAAACAAAGGGCATGATGTCTTCATGAGTCTTCAAGAGATAACAATTTTTTTTGCAATAAAACGTGTTTCTTGAAGGCTCCAAAAATGATTTAGAGACCTTTTGATATAACAAATTTTATAGGTGGCTAACATGTATCATCCAAGAATTGTTCATTCATGTAATGTATTGGAGGTTGCCCCATCGAAGTGACTTATTTCTGAGGCTTTGATATCTCTTTTCTTCTATTTTTGGAGCTAGTTTCCCAACATTTGGTATCAGAGCTTTGGATTCTAGGGTTTCGCTGCTCCAAACAGGTCATCGTGGAATTGTCGCTATAACATTTTTTCTACGAAGGTTCAAAAGCTGAAATTTTTTGAGTAGGAAGCTGAAATCCTGAGGAAAATCATCGCAAAATTTCAGATCTTGGTTCGCAATAATTTCGGAGATATGATTTGTGGAAGTTAGGTATTTTTGTAGGCTCCTGAATTCCAGTTAAAAAGGTCATTGCGGAATTTTCACTATAAAGTTTTTTTCACGAAGGTTCAGAAGTTGAAATTTTTAGAGCACAAAACTGAAGTCCCGAGGAACATCATCGCAAAATTTCAGAGCTTTGTTCGCAACATTTTTGGAGATATGATCTGTGGAAGTTAGGTCTTTTTCAGGCTCCTGAATTTCATCTCAAAGAGGTGATCGTGGGAAAATATTCATAGCTCTCTCTCTGAGCATCAGATTGGAATTCTGTAAAAAGTGACTGGAATTAAACGGACTATAGTTTCCTGTCTATAAATTTCAGAGCCAAAGGAGCAAATAGTGACATGTGGCAAGCCATACAAGTTCACTCTATTGAACTAGTCCATAATTAGTTCATTATGGGAGATTGGAAATAACTTTGCCTTGAAGAATCCAAATCAAGTCATACCTATGGAAATTGAAAGAAGATTCAGGGGGCTATGTCAAGGCCGAATTTTAGATATTGAATATCTGAAATCAAAGAGATAATTTAGTTTCAATATCGAGCTCCTAAAAATAAAGAAAAATGTGTGTATTTGTTTTTCAAATTGCATAAGTCTTGTTTGAAAAATCAGTTTTAAGTGATTCCAAAGGCCTATTGAGCATAGATATCAGTATTGGGTTCTAAAATGCCTCCTAAAAAGAATTCAACACCCATTAAGCCCTCAGATTACTCTACTATGACTCATGAAGGTGAAGAATTGCAACATGATCTATCAAAATTAGAAGAGCAAGTGCACCAAAATTCACTCTCGCAAAGAGCAACAAAAAATGAAATGGATGTTTTGAAGAAAAGCATGGAAGCTAAGATGGATGGTTTGAAGAAAGGCATGGAAGCTATGATGGATGGTTTGAAGAATGGTATGGAAGATAAAATGGATGGTATGGAAGAAAAAATAGAAGGTATGAAGGAAGACATGGAAGGTTTGAAGGAAGGTTTGTCAAAGTTGATACAAGAAATGATTCCTAATGGCGAAAAGATAATAGATGGAAATCATGATGAGAACAAAATAAATTTTAATCGCGATTTCATAAACTCTAATGTTGGATTAAAGAACCACCATATTCCAAATATGGATATAAGGAAGTTTGATGGAAAGGATCCCGTAACATGGATACTATAGATGGAGAAATATTTTGATCTCAATAATGTGCAAAACACACAAAAGGTACACATTGCAACTTTACATTTAGAACAAAATACATTTGTATGGTATCAATGGCTTACCTCTCGTAAAAAAATTGTCACTTGGTCAATTTTTACGGAGGAAATGATAACACATTATGAGGATACAAAAAACAACACCTTCTTTAGCCAATTGATAAATCTCAAACAAAAGGGTTTAATGGCTGAGCACATTGAGGACTTCCAAAAATTGAATATAAGGGTAACTGATATTCCAGAGGAACACATAATTGATCTCTTCATAGGTAATTTAAAGGATAACATCCAACATGAAGTTCGCATTTTGGAACCTGATTCATTGGAGAAGGCATTCAGGTTGGAAAGAAAAATTGAATGTAAAATTATGGCGACAAGGAAGCCTACCACTCACTTCTATAAAGATGGAAGTGTTGCTACTCCTAGATTTCCACAACCCACAAGGTTGACACCACAACAATTAGAAGAAAAAAGAGCAAAAGGGCTTTGCTATAGTTGTGATAGAAAATACACTAAAGGTCATAAGTGTGCTGAGAAGAAATTATTTTACATAGATTGTGAAGAGGAAGAAGAAAATGAACAAGAATCTTCAAAAGAAGAGGATATACACCAGGAACCAACCCTAAAAGAGGAAGAAATGAGTCCGACCATATCGTGTAATACATTGGCAGGAATTACCACTCCTCAAAATCTCAAGATAGAACGACATATCATTAAGAAAAAGGTAATAGTGTTGATTGATTCAGTAGCACCCATAATTTTATTCATTGTAAGGTAGCCAAGGAATTGAATTGTTTCCTATACCCAACACCAGAATGTCAAGTGATGGTTGCAAATGGAGGAACTATAAATTGCTCTGGAAAATGACATAATATCAAGCTAACCATGGGGGAATATGTATTGAATAGTCCAATGCTTTCCATTCCTATGGGAGGTGCTGATGTTGTACTAGGAGTACAATGGTTACAATCTTTGGGGACGGTAGCTTTTAATTTTCAAGAACTTTTCTTGAAAATTTTTTCAGAAGGAAAGGAAATTGAATTACGGGGAATTGCAGGGAGGCCGGGAAAGATAATAAGCTCTAATGTCATGACAAAGCTTCTAAAGAAAGAACAATGAGGTGTAATTGCACAATTATTCTCACTAGAAGTTCCAACATCAAAATCATCTATTTCTGCAGATCTCCAACAAGTCTTGGACAATCATTCCAAGGTGTTTGAAACTCCCAAAGGAATCCCACCTATTCGTGATCATGATCATGCTGTTCATTTGATTCCAGGAAGTGTTCCTCCAAACATCAGGCCTTATAGATATCCTTACTTCCAAAAGAGCGAAATTGAACGTATGATTGCAGAAATGTTAGAGGCGGGTATAATTCAACCCAGTCAAAGTTCTTTCTCTGCTCCTGTAGTATTCATACACAAGAAGGATGGATCATGGCGAATGTGTCCAGATTATAGGGAGCTCAATAAGCTCACCATTAAAGACAAATTTCCCATTCCTTTGATTGATGAATTATTGGATGAATTACATGGAGCAATTTATTTTACCAAGTTGGATCTTCGTTCAAGATATCATCAAATTAGAATGAAGACTGAAGATATTCCGAAAACAACATTTCGAACTCATGAGGGTCATTATGAATTTTTGGTTATGCCTTTTGGCCTTACCAATGCACCTTCTACATTTCAAGGTTTGTTGAATTCCATTTTCAAACCCTTCCTTAGAAAATTTGTGCTAGTATTTTTTGATAATATACTAATCTACAGTAGGTCTTGGAAGGATCATGTTCAACATGTTGACAGGGTGCTCAAACTATTGCAGGGGAAACAACTATATGCAAAAACATCCAAATTTTTCTTTTGAGTACACGAGGTGGAATATCTGGGTCATATTATATCTCACGAGGGTGTTAAGGTAGACCCTAACAAAATTAAAGCGATTAAGGAATGGAAAGTCTCCACAACCATAACGCAGTTGCGAGGATTTCTTGAGTTAATAGGGTATTATCGCAAGTTTGTTAAGAATTATGGGAGAATAGCAACATATCTAACAACATTATTGAAGAAAGATGCATTTTCATGGACTCCTAAAGCAACTAAGGCCTTTGAACATCTTAAAGAGGAAATGTGCCTAGCACCAGTCTTAGCTATGCCAGACTTCATAAATTTTTTTATTGTGGAATGTGATGCCTCAAGAAATGGAATTGGTGTTGTTTTAATTCAAGAAGGAAGACCCATTTCTTTTAAAAGTCGTCTAATCAAAGGAAAGTATTTACAGAAACCTATTTATGAGAAGGAAATGTTAGCAATACTACATGCACTAAAGAAATGGAAAATTTACCTAATAGGAAGACACTTCAAGGTAAAAACTGATCATGATAGTCTTAAACACTTTTTGGAACAAAGACTATCTTCAGAAGAGCAGCAAAAATGGGTCACAAAGATGTTGGGTTATGACTTTGAAATAATCTACAAAAAAGGGAAGCTAAATGTTGTTTCAGATTCACTCTCAAGAAAGAATGAAGAGGTGGAATCATTGCATTGTGCCATTTCTATTATCCAACCAGATTGGATAACTAAAGCAAGATATGAATGGAAGAAGGACGAAGAAGTGTGGACACTCATTCAAAAGTTGCAGCAAGATCCTAGTAAATCTGATACATTTAGTTGGAGAAATGATTCCTTATGGTACAAATATCGCTTATATCTTTGTAAGAATTCCCAACTAAAAAAAATATTCTTTTGGAATTGTACACTTCTCCTTTGGGAGTACACTTAGGATTTTTAAAAAATTACCACAGGGTGTAGAAAGAATTTTTTTGGGATGGCCTTAAATTTGATATTCAAAAGTTTGTGGCAGAATGTTTGCTTTGCTAGTAGAATAAAGTTGAGACAATTAAGACCCCGTGTCTTCTACAACATTTATCCATTCCAAGTCAACGTTGGGAGTAGATTTCAATGGATTTTATCACAGGTTTACCTAAGTCCGAAGGAATGAGTGTCATCATGGTGGTAGTTGATAGACTTACTAAGTATGCACACTTTTGTGCATTATCTCATCCATTTAAAGCAAGTAAAGTTGCTACTACATTTATGAACACAATTCAAAAGCTATATGGGAACCCGAGGTTATTGTGAGTGACGGAGATCCCATTTTTATTGGAAATTTTTGGATGGAGTTATTTTCTTGTTTGGGTACTCAATTAGCTCATAGCTCATCTTAACATCCTCAATCCGATGGTCAAACTGAGATAGTAAATACATGTTTGGAAGGATATATTAGTTTTTTTGTATCTGATAAACAAACACAATGATTCAAGTGTTTACCTCTCACTGAATGGTGATATAACACTTCCTTCCATACCGCAGCAAAAATAACCCCATTTATGGCACTTTATGGATATCATCCACCATCCATCACATCATCTTTAAGAGAAAATTTGAAGGTTCAAGCAGCAGAATATCACATCAAGCATCAACAAGAAGTTCTCCAACTCTTGAAGGATAACCTGAATTTGGCACAAATCAAATGAAACAACAGGCATATCAACATCGCAGTGAGAGAAGTTTTGATGTGGGAGACTGGGTATTTTTACGGCTACAACCTTACAAACAAATGTCCCTCAAGTAAGCTAAGAAGGATAATAAATTATCGCAAAAGTACTATGGTCCTTACAAGGTATTGCAAAATATTGGTACTATGGCATACAAATTGGAGCTTCCTGCTTCTTCACGAGTGCATCCAGTTTTCCATGTTTCATGCTTAAAGAAGGTTATAGGTGAAAATATTCCAGTTCAAACAATATTGCCAGAACTTGATGAGGAAAGAAAAATCATATTGGAACCTGAAGCGGTCACGGAAACAAGAACTCGACAGCTACGGAATCGATCAATTTCAGAGTATCTCATCAAGTGGAAGAACTTACCCATAGAAGATTCTACATGGGAGGATGAGAATTTTATACAGAAGCACCCAGAGCTACTCATGCATTGAGGACAACACTTTTTTGAAGGAGAGGGGCATGTTAGGTCCCTATATTACTAGTATAGTCCCTTATTGTTGTTAGTGTAACCCCCTTATTGTTATTATTGTACCCTTGTAACCCCCATATTGTTATTATTGTGCCCTTAAACTATTATTGTTAGGTCGGCTAGGATTACATTATGGCCCCATGGACTCCTATATATAGAAAGGAGGTTTTGTAATTTGTATCATCCAAGAATTTTTCATTCATGTAATGTATTGGAGGTTTCCCCCTCGAAGTGGCTTATTTCTAAGACATTGATATCTCTTTTCTTCTATTTTTGGAGCTGGTTTCCCAACAAATTGGTGTTGTTTTAATGCAAGAAGGAAGACCAATTTCTTTTGAATGTCGTCCAATCAAAGGAAAGTATTTATAGAAAGATATTTATGAGAAGGAAATGTTGGCAATACTACATGCACTAAAGAATTGGTGACCTTACCTAATGGGAAGACACTTCAAGGTAAAAAATGATCATGATATTCTTAAACACCTTTTGGAACAAAGAATATCTTTAGAAGAGCTAAAAAAATGGGTCACAAAGATGTTGGGTTATGACTTTGAAATCATCTACAAAAAAGGGAAGCTAAATGTTGTTGCAAATGCACTCTCAAGAAAGAATGAAGAGGTGGAAGCATTGCTTTGTGCCATTTCTATTTTCCAACTAGGTTGGATAACCAAAGCAAGGGATGAATGGAAAAAGGAAGAAGAAGTGTGGACACTCATTCAAAAGTTGCAGCAATATCCTAGTACATCTGATACATTTAGTTGGAAAAATGATTCCTTATGGTACAAAGATCCCTTATATCTTTGTAAGAATTCCTAACTAAAACAAAAGATTCTTTTGGAATTGCACACTTATCCTTTAGGAGGACACTCGGGATATTTAAAAAATTACCACAAGGTGAAGAAAGAATTTTTTTGGGATGGCCTTAAATCTGATATTCAAAAGTTTGTGGTAGAATGATTGGTTTTCGAGAAAAATAAAGTTGAGATAATTAAGACGTCGGGTCTTCTACAAACTTTATCCATTCCAAGTCAACGTTGGAAGTAGATTTCAATAGATTTTATCATAGGTTCACCTAAGTCTGAAGGAAAGAGTGTCATCATGGTGGTAGTTGATAGACTTACCAAGTATGCACACTTTTGTGCATTATCTCATTCATTTAAAGCAAGTACAATTGCTACTACATTTATGGAAACAATTCAAATACATGGAAACCCAAAGATTATTGTAAGCGACAGAGATCCCATTTTTAATGGAAATTTTTGGACGGAATTATTTTCTTGTTTGGGTACTCAGCTAGCTCATATCTCATCTTATCATCCTCAATCTGATGGTCAAACTGAGATAGTGAATAAATGTTTGGAAGGATATCTTCGTTGTTTTGTATTTGATAAACAAACATAATGGGTCAAGTGGTTACCTCTAGTTGATTGGTGGTATAAAACTTATTTCCATACTGTAGCAAAAATGACCCCATTTATGGAACTTTATGGATATCATCCACCCTCCATCACATCATATTTAAGAGAAAATTGTAAGGTTCAAGCAGTGGAAGATCACATCGAGCATCAACAACAAGTTCTCCAACTCTTAAAGGATAACCTAAATTTGGCGCAAAATCGAATGAAACAACAGGCAGATCAACATCACAGTGAGAGAAGTTTTGATGTAGGAGACTGGTTTTTTTTATGGCTACAACCATACAAATAAACGTCCCTCAAGCAAGATAAGAAGGATAATAATTTATCACCAAAGTAATATGGTCCTTACAAGGTGTTGAAAAATATTGGTATTATGGCATACAAATTGGAGCTTTCTGCTTCTTCGCGAGTGCATCAAGTTTTCCATGTTTCATGCTTAAAGAAGGTTACAGGTGACAAAATTCCAGTTCAAAAAATATTTCCAGAACTTTATGAGGAAGGAAAAATCATATTGGAACCTGAAGCATTCACGGAAATGAGAACTCTACAGCTACGAAATCGATCAATTTCAGAGTATCTCATCAAGTGCAAGAAGTTACCCATTGAAGGTTATACATGGGAGGATGAGAATTTTATACAAAAGCATCCTGTTACACTAAAAATTGTCACCATGACGTTTTACTGTCTGTATGGGTTCATCATTACTCATATATTGCTCCCTTAGAAGTCTACAAACATCAAGTTCCTAAAACCAAGCCTTGAAATTGAGATAAAAGCTTATAAAAATCATAAAAATAGTTGTACCACACTTTCTCTTAATATTACCTGTAGTGCCGCATCTGTTTGTTCTAGAACATGCGGAACCGGCCACACTTTTTCTTCATTAAAGGTGCGATTCCCTGTAAAAGGTAAAGTGAAGGTAGAAGTAAATTTTGGAAGCCCAGCTGGTTGAATCTGGAAACTTCTAGAAGTAATTATCCAATGGAAAGTTCGCTCCTTTCATGTACATTCATCCCTCCATTAAAGGAGCCTACCCCTTGGTATGTGGAACTTAATCCCTTTGAAAAATGATTCTATCCCCTCTTATTTGGAGCTGCAACCTCTTCTCTTTTGCTATAAATTGAGGCCATAGTTCAGCCTCAAGGTGGGGTTAGACTTTGAGATTTTTTGAGGAGAATTGTTGGAGAAAATCAGACTCCCTTAACTGATTATCATATGAGAATGATTACACACTCATGTTTATGTTATTCGAGAGAGTGCAAAGGCTTGTCAAAGTAGAGGAAACACTTGTTCTAGACCCTGGAAAGACCTATACAACATCAAGGCGAACACAGTTGTAAGGCTCATTTTTTCATTAAAGATAATACAAATGGATCCTATTTTCTCAATGAGTTGTTTATTTAAATGGATTATTTCTTGAATTCCTTGATCATCAAGATAGATTTTTGGTTTATGAATTAATCTATATTTTGTAGGTGCTTCTGATTCTTTCATGTTTTTTATTGCAGATCCCGAAAGGAGACGTATTCAAAGCAACAAGAAAGAAGACTATGATCAGCGCTGGACTACAGGTAAGTCCTAAATCCTTAATTATAGATAATTCTAGATCAAATATAATCTAGAGAAAGTATTTTACATTTGTCTGTTTGTTGCTATTTATCCATAGGATACTAGGTAGATCTGTCTTGTCCGCAAGAACGATTTATCCGTCCAACAAAATGGCGACTCCGCTGGGGAAATATCTTGAACTTAGTTTTCATTTTATTTTTGACTTGTGAAATTATTTTTCAGATTTTGATTGATTGATACTGGCTTGGATAATTTATTCCTGTAGAATCCTTGAAAAGTGCTTTACAATTTTTTATTTTTCTTTAAGTTTTCTGGTCTCTGCACTTTGTCTTTAGGCACAATGCGGTCATCTCCACTGTTTTTCTGTATACATACCGCGGCACCGCACCTGTTTACACTAAAACCTGCGGACCTTAAGAAATTTTGTGGAAAACTTAAAGTTATCTTTTCTAGGATCATGTTGTAAGATTCTTAGTATACACCCAGACTTGTATTTTCTGTCAGAAAGTTTTGTGTGAGAGTTTCTTTCAGCATTTTTAAGTTTTGAATGATTTTCTATAAGATTTGAATGTGATAAGTGATTTTTGCTTTGTCTTTGTGTCACTCAAAGATTATAAAACTCTGTATACCTTATATCACTGGTATTTCATTGTTTTCTTGCTGAGTCTATGACTTTATAGTAGAAATTGTTTTATGAGAATTAGATCCCATTTTCTCATTTGCAAATCTTTAAAAAAAAAATTCATTAAGTTTTGAATTTCACTTAAAAAACCATAATTAGATGTTTTTGAGTTTTTGCTGATTTCAGCAAAGAATTCCTTAGTTAGATTACAAACTAAGCAAAACTTCCTCAAAATATTTAAATTTTTGATTTCAGATTTAATTCTTAGAATTTTTAGATCTCGAAATTAGTGTTTTTAGTTTTGAGTGTTATTTCTAGAAATTGTAGTTTTCTTTTGGAGAATGTTTGATTGTAGTTTTGATTTTGAATAATAAAGGGATTTATTTTTGAGAAATTGATCACTCTGAGTTCTCATAAGATAAGATTTCTTTTCATATGTTCTTGTTTTGAAGGAAATAATTGTTTTAAAAGATTGCATTTCTCAACTCTTTCTTTTAGATAGAATTCATTGAAAGGAAATGAATTGTTTCTCATAATAGATGCATTTTTAATGTGTTTTGAGTCGGGTCACTACATATCATCAAAGTTTCACTTTCACACCTATTTTCCTAAGAAACGACCTATTAAAAGCAACACTTAAATTAAAATCAATCTAGTAATTTTTATACTTCTAGGACTCTTTTCCACCAACATAGCTTAGGCTAGTGTCCTGGAGTAGGGAGTAATTAAATCTCCAAGATAACTAAAACAAACAAGTAGTCAATATTGCGGTAGGAAAAATCCAATAGTAGCTTGTATGCTCTAGGAAGCTCCTCCTAAAGGAGTCAAGCATGAGATCATATCTGAACCAGTGAGGTGATCAATTCTCTCTCATTGGGAACGATAGAAGATGTGTGCGTATTAACAACGGTAAACCTCAGATTGACCATTGTCGAGGAGCCTGGGGTCACTTTTCGGTATACCTTGGATTATGTCAAGGAGCCTTCAAGGGGATTGAGCTTTGTTACTCTGCCCTTGCGCGTATATCGGATCATAAACTATTCCACCAGGTATATTTGTTCCTGTTGGTGACCTTAGTGGCCATAAACTTTAAGATTTTTTCCTTAGGTGACGGTGGAGGAAATATCCCACTGTACCTAGAGCAGACATCGACTAGACTCACTTGGACTCTCCGGAGGGTTATCTTTACTCGAGATGGTTTAAGTGGAGAAACTTGCACCGATCTGTTTCATTAAGCAGGTTGTCGGGGTAATTTTTCCAACCACCATTTCTACATTAAAATACTACGATGTTGGATTTCATCACCAACTAGTGTTTTTGGTGTGGGAATCTACTGTTTGTGTGTGGTTTGATCTCCTAGATTTTATAAGTGTTTGATCATTTGATTGTCTCCTTAGTGACTTTAGGAATTTTAATTGAAATTTTCTTTGATTGCGTGTGATTAATAATTTTTAATCGTGGCTGAATTACCAATACAATCGTGTAGACTCCAGGGGAAACCCCCTGAGTATACACCAAGCCAACTTGAAGGACTGAAAGCTTTGGTACCGCATACTATCAGTAGAATTAGATCAACGGAACCAGGAGAATCATCCATAATTACTCATCCTGATTATCATGAAGTAAATCAATCATAAACAGCAAAATATATTAAAGATCCAATTTCAATTTCCGAAATCACTGACATTGCTTCTGCAACCAGTGAATTAGCTGAAGAACCTGAAATTTCTGAGCCAGAAACTGAACCTGCTGTGTTGGAATCATCTTCAGGATTTTTTACTCCAACTTCTAGTGATCTTGATTCACTTAGAGTAAGACATCGCATTACCGAAAACCTTGCTTCTAATCTCATAAGTATTGAAGAACTTGTTGGTTTAGACAAAGATGTAGTTCTTCTCGAAACCTAAGAAACTTTGAATCTTAGAGAGTGTGAATCAATATAATTTAGTCCTTTTAGAACTGACGTTTGGTATTTATCATTGACAGATTTTTTACAAAACGTAGGTATTACTTATTCACCACCCTGAATTCCTTTTTACCCTACACCAAGAGGTTATTAACCTTCATTAGTTATGTCGGGTGAGTCATCTATGTTTTATGAATCTCAAGAAACATTTTTATACGGTGGTTCGTCTGTTCCTCTGGGATACCAGTCTCTCTCTGGTACCTTCTCAGGAGAAAATCCTCAACCAATTGAACACATGTTATCATCTGGTACAAATGGAACAACCACTGAAACGTTGAACACAAAACAAATTTTTATGATGTCTAGAAATATTCCAAACCCTCAACCTCAAGGAAGTCAGTTACCGCCTGGGGGAAAACCTCAAGGAAGTTAGTTACCGCCTGGGGGGCAGCCTCAAGGTAGTCAATTATCGCTCGGGGGGCAACCTCAGGGTAATTTTTTACCGCCTGGGGGTGAACTTGTAGGACAATATTTACCACCTAGGGAGAAACCTCAAGGATAGTACATACCTCAAGGTCAATATCAACCTCAAGGAAAATACATACCTAAAGGTCAATATCAACCCCAGAGTCAGTTCATACCTCAGGGTCAATATCAACCCCAGATTCAGTACATGCCTCAAAGTCACTATCAACCTCCTTCAGGTCAACCATTATTACAAGGAGCTAGAAATTTTCCAGTTAATTATCAACCCTACGTTCAACCTGGTTATGGTCCTTCATATGCACAACCTTCTATGGGTCAATATCGCGGAATTAATACGGTTTGGGATCCATCTCAAATTAAATAGAATTTGCAACCCGATGTAAAATTACCTAATCAAAATGGACAACCCATAGGCTCTGGTCCAAACCAGCAACATGTCCAGCCTGCCATTCAAGTCTCTGCACCTGGTCCTTTTCAGTAGCTTGGGCCTAATAAACCTAGAACTCCGCCTCAATCTTTTGTTGCTGCTGCAACCTCTGTTCAACCTACCACACCTATTTCTGGAGTATCTACAGCTCCTGTTTCTACTACCCCTGTATCAATGCAAATTACTCACGTATCTGTGCCACAGTTAGGACCTACAATTCAGACTACAGTCCAGATACCTGCAGGACAATCTGGTACAAGTACGATTCTTACTAGTCAACCACAATTTACTTATCAACTGTATCAGGGGTAGTATCAATTTGGACATGCTACAAAAATTCCGACATATCAGTATCAGCCGTATCCTGGGTATACTTATCAAGTACCTCAAAAACCCCAGTTTGGTCCGGTTAATCCTGGTTATCTAGGAGGCTTCACAATTCCCAATGCACATCCAATTCCAGGATATCCTGGATATCCTCCTCCTAGAACTGGTTTGATCACACAAGGTTATCAAGACCCTAGCCGTTGGTTACCGTTCATAGCAACTTTAGATTTACCTAATATATCACGCCTTACAAATGATCCCATTTTTTATCTTCCATATTGGCCGCCGATGCCAAATAAGTTGCCTAGTGATATTCCAAAGTTTGAAGGTAAGTCAGGAGAATATCCATCTAATCATGTTATGACTTATCACCTCTGGTGTGCATCCAATTCACTAATCGATGATTCGATTTGATTACGTCTTTTTCAGGGAACTCTCATTGGTCTCACTTCCAAATGGTACATTGAGTTACCACGAGGCTCGTTTAATAATTTTAATGCACTAGATACTGCTTTCTTAACCAATTTTCAGTTGCCTGTTAGATACGACAATGGCACGGAATTTTTGACCTCATTAAAAAAATCTACGTCTACGTACATATATGATCACATTCATGAATGGAGACGTAGGAGACGTTTGGTGAAAGTATTTATTCCGGATCAAATTTTGGTTGAATGGTTTATCAAATCATTATTTCCCAAAATTATTGAAGATGTGGCCAAAGGAGGCGTTGTTACAAAGGAGCAAGTCATTGCTCAAGCTCAGTACCTTGACCTTGTATATACACAGTCAGGTACTTTGTATGACAAAATCCCCATTTTCCAAGGCTTGATCAGTTAACTACAACTCCTTTAGGATCTCATGCTGCTAATGGTGTAATTGGTTCTGTTAACACTAGCAAGAGTAAGAAGAAATATTCCAAGATGACTTCTCCTTTTTTTTTTCCTCAAGAAAAAAGCGTAATTTCATTACTGCAGGTGAGTACAAAATTACATAGTGAATCACATATAAGTGTGATAAAGTAGACAAACCCAAGAGTTTGTAGGCAAACAGTTACAAAGAAAAATGCAAAATCATTTGTAAAAACCTGAATCTGGCTTTTATCCCTTTCCATTTTGAAGACATGATGTTCATAAATAAACAGATCTACTGCTATCTACTTTTAGCAGTCCAACATGAAATCCATTCAAAAACTGCCGAAAAATGTTTTTCTATTGTTCACCATGGATCCAATCAAAGACCTACCAAAGCATAGCCCAGAAAAACGAACAACTTATGGAGGAACCAAAAGATAAACCGCATCATAAAAAATTGTAAGGAGCCACCACCCAGGGGAGAATCCAATATCAAAGTGTGTTAGTTAAATGTAATTCCAGTCCGCTGCAACAACCCACCGAGCAAGAAATGCCAAACAAAAATCAGTGAAATATCGCAGCCACCATCACATAACTGTTATAGAAACATGCACCATGAGTAAGCAGCCTGTTGACATTAAATGGCAGGCCAACATAGGAAAACAGATGCAGCTCAGTCGAATAAGGATGGATGAAAATATTCAATAGTATCGCTATCCTTGTGTTCTCTAATCCTCCAGATACCCACAGCCTGCTGAAGCCCCCTCTTGGAAGCTCGATCAACCTCATCATTATTTTCTCTAAATATATGCTGACAGGAGAAAGATTCAAATGAAAGGAGGATCTCCCGAATAGAGCGTAATAAATTTTGTAAATGGTGAACTCATCAGTGCTATATACCTTTGATCCAATTTATCACATTCAATGAGTCCCCAAAGAAATTAATCTTCCTGAAACCTTTCTCTGTAGCGAACATCAGGAGAATCTTGAGGCTCAAAAATTCTGCAAAATTATTTGTTCCTTCCCCAAGCCCAACAGAGATCTCAAAACAATGTGATTCAGAAAGAAACAGCGGAGTCCCTCCACCACAAACATTTTGCTGCATATCCCCATCAAAAAAACCCCAAGGATTCCTCCTATCAATGTCCAACAACATGACCTCCCTCTGGTTGGAAGCACGGATATGGATAGGAAAAGCGGAGTGCAGTCCTATAGTCATGGCACCAATGATCTCTGATGTACTGACCGCCCCATAAAATAGGAGGCGGTTACGAGCCAACCGACATCCTTAGATGACAAGGAGAGGCAGCACTTTAAGTTTCTGCTCAGCATAAGACACCCACCACGAGTCCCAAGCATGAGACGCAGATAAGCCCTCCCATCTACACAGGAGACCCAATAACCTGGAACATTCCAGCCAAACCCCTTTAATGAAAGGAAAACTGAGGAATAGATGGTTAACTGATTCCTCATCAGAATTACAGAGACAACACCAGCCAGGGCCCTAAAAACATCTATGTTGCAGAACATCCTAGGTGGGGAATTTATTTTCAAGGACACACCACATAGACGCGAGTCTTAGGAGAACAATTTAGTTTCCAGAGTTTCTTCCACCACCACGGCTCTTCACCCAAGACAACCCCAGCACTAAGTTTTGTGTAGCCAGCCCGAGGAGAATAGATCCCTGAAGGATCAAAATCCCATGAAATCTTATCCTCCCTCTCCTGAAGTGAAATATGAGCCTGTTTTAAAGCACGGATATAATCAGCCAATGTCCCCTCATCATGAGCATCCAGCCCCAAAGAAGAGGCCATAATCCAAGGTTGAATTCCCGGCCTTCTCCGAACTGGATCAACAAGATGGGAGATAAAGGTAATCCCCCTCTGCCTTAAGGCATCAACCGTGTGCCTGGGAAGGAGGTGTTGAAGTTCACTTCCCATCCAAGGATATTCACCAACCCGAAGCTTCCTGCCACTACCCACATCCCAAGCCAGGCTTGTTTCCACAATGTGAAAAGATTTAACTAGAGCCTTCCAAATCACCGACCCACTCGCAAAGGATTTTCTTGGATTCCTTATCCAATCCACTATAGAAAAAGGAGAAATATATTTCTGTGAGATCACCTGAGTCCAAAGACTGTCAACATTGATGAGCCTCCACCCACCCTTTGCTGCAAGAGCCTGAGCAAAGAGAAAAATATTTTTCAGTCCCTAACCTCCCAACCCTTTCGGGACAACAATTTTCTCCCACCAAACCCATGGGGTCACCAACGAGTCCTGTTTCTGACTCCAAAGAAATCTAAATCAAATCCTCCTGGCTGCCTCCAAAATACCTTTTGGAATCCAAGAGAGGGACAACCAATATGCCAGGACAGCCTCCAAAATAGACTTAACTAAAGTCAAATGCCTAGCTCTAGACAACCATTTATGACTCCAAACTCTTAATCGCTTTTCTAGCAACCAGCTCCAATCATGTTTCTTATAATCATTGGGTTTTAAATGGAACCCCGAATAATTCAGCCCATCATCCAAACCAACAGAATTATAAGGAAATATCCTCACAAACTCACGCCTCTCCTCTTCCCTTAGATTATGAGAAGTGATGGAAGACTTTCCAACATTCACTTCCATTCCAGTGGCCTTGCTAAACAGGTCCAAAATCTCAACAATATTATTCGCATCTCTCACCGATCTAGAGCAGAAGATTAATACATCATCAACAAAAATTAGATGAGTAATGTATAAATTTGGAGCAACCTAAATGCCCTTCAAGGAACCCTGTCTCTTGGCCTCTTCAAGAGCCTTGCTCAAACCCTCAGCAACCAATAAAAACAAAAGGAGAGAAAGGGAACAGCCCTGGCGAAGACCCCTTTCAGCATGAAAAAAGGGAGATGCAACCCCATTAATAAAAAAAGAGAAAGAGACAATTGTAATACAACTCATAATCCATCTTATGAAACCAATGCCAAAGCCAAGGTGAGTCAGAAGAATATGAATATATAACCAACTTACTTAGTCATATGCTTTGGAGAGATCTATTTTCAACACAGTCCCTTTGAGGTTCTTGGTCTTCATGCTGTGGATAACCTCTTGAGCAGTTCTGATTGCTTCATGTATTTGTCATCCTTCTAGAAAGCCAAATTGTTTGCCAGAGATATGAGTAGATAGAATGCATTTGAGTCTTCTAGCAACCACCTTGGCTACCACTTTATAAATACAGTTGCAAAAAGAGATAGGACAAAAATCAGCCAGAGAAAGAGGGTTATCCACTTTCGGAATTAAAGCTATGAAAGTAGAATTGAAAAAAATAGGAATCCTCCCTGAAATTCTGGTATCCTCCACTACTTTCAGCAGATCCGCCCCCAACAAATCATAAAGAGCCAAGAAAAATTCGATCGACCATCCATCTGGCCCAGGATTTTTTTCTTTTTGGAAGCTATGAAGAACCTCCTTTAATTCCTTCTCAGAAACCTCAGCCATCAATGATCTGTTATCTGCCTCCTCCAAAAATCTCGGAAAAATTTGAGCAGCTCTTATCACTTCCGTAAGAGATTCATAAACTCGAGCCTTAAATAGAGCCTTGAAATGATCAAACCCTAGCTTAGTTTTTGCCTCAAAGGTAGAATGTTCATTGCCCTGACCATCTCTTAAACTCCAAATAGTATTATCCGCCTTCCGACCACGAGCATATGCATGAAAAAATTTTGTATTATCATCCCCACATGCCAACCATGTGGCCCTACTTTTCAACCTCCAAGATTCCTCCTTAACCATAAGGAGGGAGTTCCTTCTTTTTTCAAGAGAAACAAGAGTATCTTTATCTACTTGAGATTGAAACCCCCCTCCAATCCTATCATAGATCAAGCGTAGTTCCTCTTCCACCTGCTTCAATTCCATATCCTCCCTCTGTCTCTTAACAACTGACCAAACCTTCATAGCATCCTTGATACGTTTAAAATTATCAGCAAACTGATAAGCCGCAGAAAGAGTGTTATCCGCCCTAAAAGGGATCCACCTAGAAAGAACAAGAGCTTTAAATGAATCATCCTTGAGCCAGCTTTTGTTAAACTTTAAAGGGCTAGGAGGCTGCTTAGGCCCAATCTTAAACTCAATAAAAATAGGAAAATGATTAGATGCAACCCCACATCCAATCCACTGCCTAATTTGAAAAGGCCTGTCCACAATCTGCTCAGCCACCAAAAAATGATCAAGTCTCTTCGCTACTCTTCCTTCAGCACATCTATTGTTCCTCCACGTGGGTTTCATCTTTATGGGCTCAATATCGAGCAAAAGACTCTCCTCCAATTTTTGCGTGAAGTAATCAGTCAATAAATTAGTTTGTGCATGAGGACCCCAGACCTCAGACTGGCCCAATGAAAAGTTCAGATTTCATTCCAGCCCACTGCCAAACCACCCGACCTCCCTCTAACATCCAGCGTCTCAAAAGTCCATCCCGGCATCCAACCTTCCAATCTAGATTTGACCATAGCCCCTTCACCTAATGTCTCTTGAAGCAGGATTATATCCAGACAGTCCAGAAATATAATCCTCCGAAAAGAAGATTTCTTATGGGGACCTGCCAAGCCCCTGCAATTATAGGACATAATATTCATTAAACACCAGGATTCAGGGATCGACTTGCTCTAAGCACCATCTCTATTGAAATATGCCTCCCATCATGTAAATCCATCATAGCTCTATCCTGGGCTCTAGCCAAAAAAGAGATCCTACCCCTGCCCTGAGCTGCTGGAGATTTCCCCCTCCCGAACCCACCTGCACCTTTTTTAGCACTAGATCTTATATTATAGCCATAGACCGGAGAAACAGAGTTTACCACTGGAGCCAGCATCCCTTCACCTGGATCGAAATCAGTAGCCTTCTCTTGAGGAGCTATCAGAGGAGAAAGAGTAGGAACAACGATAGGTAAAATTCCACAATCATCCTTCCAAACAGAGTCTGAAGTCGAAACCATGTTAAGAGATATATTGATGATAGGGGAAAATGGGAAAGATCCCATGAGAGAATATTTCATCATTGTTAACACTTCCTTCAACATGCCATCATCCCCCAACTGGTAATCCGCTCCATTATGACTACTATGGACCTTCACAGCAGATAACGAAACACATTTACAAGTCTGAGAGATCGAATCTAGGCAAGAAGAATGACCAGACTCCGCTCCCAATGAATGATATCCCAAATCAATCGGATTGCTAAAACCATGTGCAGCAGGGTTTGAAACACAAGAAGAGGTTTTCGTGGGCATTGGATACGTATTTGAAAGGCCAGAGCCAACCCCCTTCGAGATTTGTTCCACCTCAGCACGGCTAGAACACCGGCTTTTTGCATGTCGAGAGAAAAAACCACATTCAGAGGCTGGATGGCCATATGCATGGCACTGACGACATCTGAAAGGAAAATTTTCATAATCAAGTAGCTGCTTAATGACATATTGCCCCCACCAGAGATTCAGAGATTCAGCAAGGCCTTCCATGATGTTAATCATGACTAGAATCCTAGCAACATGCCTTTGATTTGTCTTAATGAAAGTTTGATCAGCCTCTAGGAAGGCCCCAAGAGTATTTCCAATGCCTCTGAGATGTCCCTCTGTCCAATAATGAAGAGGCAAGCCAGGTATACGAACCCACAATGGGACCGAGTCCACCCTCTCCCTACTTGCATCAAAAATAGGGTGCCATGGTTTTAGGAGCATTAGAGTATGGTCCAAAGCCCAGCAACGATGCATCACCCATTAGATATGATCAAGATGCAGGAAGTTGAAAGAAAACCACCCCTTTGAGAGGGACACCACCTCAGGCACATATCCAATGGCATATTTCCAATTCGCTTCAGCCCATGCTACAACTGTTCTCAGAACGAAAAACCTCCCCATAGCCCTTCCCACCAGAGTCCTGCTAGCCATTTGTGAAACCTGCTCCCAGCCTATATCTTCACCCAAAACATAGTTATAATCTGCTCTTTTTACCTTGATCCATTTCTTTTTTCTTCCCCCCTTCTTCGTCACTCCAACCTCCCTTACTTTGCTTGAGCCCTTCTCTTTTGTGCATTCAAAAATAGATATCCCACACTGTTCTTCAAAGCTTATATGGTTTGGTACAGCTCTCAAGCCCTCCCTTTCACTAAGACCATCCACCCCTCTATTCGTGAACACAGAAGGATCCAGTTCCTTTTCATACTCTGGAAAACTCACTTTTTGATCAACACCCACATCTAGATCCCTCTCTTCCGCATCCAAACAATGTATAAGCCCCTTCCCCTGTGTATCGTGGCCCTTTACTAATTGTTCCACGCTCCCTCTGCCAGTCAAACCTCCACTTGCCCTCCCATCTTGTCCGCCTTCAAAACAAAATGATGACAACCTTCCTGCATCAATGGATAAATGGGACTCCTCCTCTCCTTGAGATCGCAACCCTAGCTCCTGCACACAGTTCGTGGCCTGCACACAGATTGCAGAACTGCGCTATCCCTGTGCACTTCACCCAATTCACCAAAAGGAGATTCTTCCATTGAAACTTCTACTGATATTCATGTTGTAGAATCATCTACAGCCAAACCTAAAACTAGTGGTAAGAAGAAAGGTAAGAATAAAAAAAAAAATCATCTTCAAAATATAAAAATGATAAAACTGAACCATCTGGTGATAAATGAAAACCTCGTTATCCTTGTCTGATTTGTGATGAGGATCATTTTACTAAAGAGTGCCCGCATAGAGCCGAGGTATTGAAATATGTTAAGGGTTCACCCATACCTGCTGTCTTGAAGGATCCATTTCCTACTCAAGATAGTAAAATGATTGGATCTTCCTCGAATATGCTCGAATATATCTTAATGGTTGCGACGTAATCGCAAGATTATGGTAGTAAAAATCCTATTGGTGGTAAAGAAGTAGAAAATTCTAATTCAGCATCAACTACATCTCCCTCAGTTTCTGATCTGCTACAGATCAAGAAACAAAATCTTGACTTAGTAATCAAACTGCCTGCTAAAGGTATGCTTCGTAAATGAGCTTTCAATCCACATGCGAGAGCTGCTCAGAACTACAATATTGTTGAAGACTTGGCGATTTCCCCTTCGGCAATTTCGGCTTTGGAAGTGCTGCAATCATACCCAGCACAAAGAAAATTATTATTGTCAGCCATAGGAGCCGTAGATATTCAGGATTTGAACCTAATGATCTTCGATTTGGAAAATTTTACACCCCGCCTACCCCATCAAATGGATTTTCAGATTCCAGTATTAGTAAAAAATAAACGTTGCTTTCGTACTGTTATTGATGAAGGGGTTTCTACGTGTATCATGTCGTTAAAATTTTGGAAATCACTTGGTTCTCCAAAACTTAACCAATCTCCGACTATCCTCAAAGCTTTTGATGGAAGAGGATTCCATCTGTATGGTATTTTACAGGATCTACCTATAGAGGTCGAAGGAAAAATCGTTAATCTAGATGTGGAAGTGGTTGATGCCCATCTAGATTACAACCTTCTCCTGGGTCGCAGTTGGTATTATGCCATGACTACTGTTGTATCATCGATATTTCGTCTCATCATGTTTCTTCATAAAGGAAAGATCATTAAAATAGATCAGCTCTCATATTATTCATCCCACCCAACCACTACTGATAGCATCCAACATGTCGGAAAATCAACTATCCCTTATAAAGATGTTGGGGTAGGTTTAATTAAAGATTCTTTTTTACTGGGAACTTTTTCCCTGCCTGCCCCCAACGTATCGCCTCCTATTGCTAACATCAATATGATTACATCAAGTACTATTTCCTTTGATGATCCTTGGATAGTACCTTCAGAATTAGAACTGGATTCTTTCGATGGCACAATGCCTTTGAGTCCTTTTAAATTAGCATATCAGGCAATACAATCATTTTCTGATACTCCTTCAACTAAACCTGATCTAGTGAATGTGATCAATGAGGAATCACTTTCCATATCGAGCTCAACTTCGACGTCAATTTTGGATGTTGTTCAACAAGTATTCAATACTGATGAGCATATTCATGAATTTTTGTCTATAGATGAATTACCATGGGAATATCTACATCATCGATCTTCGTTTTTACCTAATCTTGATCATTTTGAAACTGATTTTTCCTCCATTTTTACCACTGATTATGTCAACAAACCTCGGAATCCTCTCACGAATTCCAATTCTGAATTGAACTTAGCAAACATTTCTATGACAGTTCCTCTTGACATCTTAGTAAAACCAGGAATTGTTGAAAAAATTCATATAGGTGCTTCTTGTACGCCAAA
The DNA here is from genome assembly GCA_034641835.2 of Pinus albicaulis. NCBI lineage: Eukaryota > Viridiplantae > Streptophyta > Pinopsida > Pinales > Pinaceae > Pinus > Pinus albicaulis. The sequence continues at coordinate 632,184,571 of CM076575.1, forward strand.
TGAAATCCAAGCATATAAAGCCCTATTTCAAGAATTCCGTGACATTTTTGCCTGGTCATATAAAGAAATTCCAGGAATCGATCCATCAATTTTTGTTTATGAAATTAAAACATACCCGGATGCTAAAAATATTCGACAAAGATTACGTCAGATACATCCGCGAAAAGCTGCCACTATTAAAGCAGAAATTGAGAAATTACTTCATGCAGGTTTTATTTATCTGATTCCTTTAATGGGTTGGGTGTCTAAAATTTTTCCTGTTAATAAAAAACAAGGGACAATACGAGTATGTATCGATTATAGGGATATAAATAGAGCTTGTCTAAAAGACAATTATCCAACCACCTATATCGATCAAATTATTGACGATTGTGTTGGAAGTGAAATTTTTTCGTTTATGGATGGATTTTCGGGCTACAATCAAATCAACATACTCCCTGCTGATCAACCCAAAACAACTTTAATTTTTCCTTGGGGGACTTTTGCTTACTTCAAATTACCTTTTGGATTGAAGAACGCTGGCGCAACTTTTCATAGGGCAACTTCTTATGCATTTCATGACATTAAATACATTGTGCAACCCTATCTCGATGATTTACTTGCTCATTCATTGTGCAAAGTAGATAATCTTACTCATCTACAAGCTATCTTTATGATATGTAGGCATTATAGGATTCGTCTGAATCCTCACAAATGTGTGTCTTTTGTGTTGCATATGGACGATTGTTGGGATTTGTTGTCTCAAAGGAAGGCATTCGTGTCGACCCATCAAAGGTTGAGGCTATCATCAATTTACCTCCTCCTTCTACTCTTTACCAACTCCAAAGTTTGTAAGGGAAAGTGAAATTTTTATGTCGATTCATTCCTAACTATGCTAAGTTAACCAAAGGTTTTACTAGGTTGTTGAAGCAGAATATTCCTTTCTTTTGGGATGAGATCGATGATCGATCTTTTGATGCTATTAAACACGTGTTGACCCATGCACCGTTATTGCATCCTCCTAATTACAACTAGGATTACTTTTTATACCTAGCGGCCTCCAATTCTACAATTGGCATGGTCTTAGTTCATGAAGATGAATTCCACAATAAACATGTGATTTATTATCTCAGTCGAAATCTACATCTGACCGAAATTAAATACTCACATGTGGAGAAATTGGCCTTGGCAGTAGTTCAAGCTGTCCAATGATTTCATCATTACATTTTGTTACGCAAAACAACAGTTATTTCTGATTGTAACCCTATGATGTATATTTTGACAAAAAAACTGCTAGGGGGAAAATACTCCAAATGGATTGTTATCCTGCAGGAGTTTGATTTGGAATTTGAAAAATCCAAATCAAATAAATCATTGGTATTCGCTAAACTTATGTGTGACTTCCCAAGTACTAACATAGAAACTGTGGCAGAACATCCGATCGTGAATGAATCTTTGTTTATTATCAGTACCTTCGATCCTTGGTATGGAGATATCAATATTTATCTCCAAACCCAAAATTTTCGGCCCGAACTCTCATGGTCACAATGATGAAAAATCCGTTTCCAGTCTCAGCAATATCATATTTTTGGTGACACACTATACCTTCGTGGTGCAGACTCTGTTTTTCAACATTGTCTCACTCTTGATGAAGCTAAAAAGGTTTTAAATGACTGTCACTCTGGAGCATGTGGCAGTCATATGTCTGGGTATGCCACAGCCCAAATTATATTGCACGATGGCTATTTTTGGCCATTCTTATTTAAAGGTTGTATTTATGTAGTCCGAAAATGCCACAACTATCAAATATTTGATCGAAAGATGCGTGCACCACCCACTCCTCTTCACTTTATAATTACTGTCGGTCCTTTTGCAAAATGGGGCATTGACTTCATTACATGTAACCCTCACTCAGCCGGGGGGCATGGGTATATTATTCTCGTAGTAGATTATTTTACCAAATGGGTTGAGGCGATGCCTACATTCGCAGCTGATGAAAAAACTAAAGCTAATTTCGTGTTCAATCATGTGATTTCTCATTTCGGTGTACCCCAAGTGATAATTATTGACCATGGGAGCTATTTTCAAAACATCATGATGATCGAACTGACTGATCAACTTGGTCTACGCCATGACAGTTATACACCATATTACCTGTAGGCTAATGGTCTGGTTGAAGCTATCAATAAATTTTTAGTCACCATGACCGTTGAATCATCGAAATTCATAAATCGAATTGGCATACCATGCTTTTTTCAGCGCTTTGGGCATATCGAACCTCAGCAAAAACATTGACAGGTTTTACCCCTTTTCAACTGGTTTACAGTTTAGAAGTGGTATTACCGATTGAATGTGAGATACCATCACTCCAACTAGCCATAGAGTTACTACCAGCCACCTCTGAAGAGGAGAAACACTTTTTGTACTTAGCTCAATTAGATGAGAATCGGCGCACTGCTACATTAGCTACCGAAGCTCATGCGAAACGAATGAAAGCTCAGTATGATAGAAGTGTTACACCCCATATTTTTTCAGAAGGAGACCTAGTCTTGGTTTATGATCAAGCTAACAATAAGCTAGGGGCTGGGAAATTCGAACCTATGTGGCATGGTCCTTATATTATCAAGCGAAGCTTGCAAAATGGGCCTATGAGCTGATTGACTTTAACGGGGTCTCTTTAGGCAAACCCAGAAATGGGCTTTATCTAAAGAGATATTATGCTTGATTCTTGTGTGGAGATCTTCCCTGTATATTAGTTATTTTCATAAGTTGGTGTGTTGTAGATTAGAAGAGCGTGCCTAGTTTAAGTGTGCTTTTACTACTATGCTTGCTTATCTGGATCACTCTTGATTTTGCAGATGTCGACGTCCCTTCAAACATACATTGGTTTTGCTGATGGTGCTTTTCATAGTACACGGAACATTTCTTCTGAAACTTGGGTTATTTATTCACCCACTGATGAGTCAGTATCTATTAATGGGGTAAGCCTCAGTCAAACAACAAACAATATTGCAGAATATAGTGCAATTATTGAGTTATTGTTTGAATCCATTTCATTTGCAATTCGAAGTTTGATCGTTAGGTTAGATTATGAACTCGTTGTATTACAATTGAATAGAGTATATGCAATTAAAAACCCAGTGTTGTTAAGATTATTTTTGAAAGTTCGTCTCTTGGAATGAGAATTTGATTATATTGAGTATCAACACATTTCGAGAAATTTAAACACATTACTGATGTAGTAGCTTCTAGTGTTATTAACAAACATTTGGGATAATTAAAGAAGTAGATCAAAATAACATTTGATAACATGTTAGACAGATAACTGGAAATAGTAGTAATATCATAGCATAAGAGTAATGTTTTCAAAAAATATTACATCGTCCTCGATCGTAGGTTCAAAACGCCTTATGATCAGAAAAAGTGATACAAACAAATGATATAAGTCTACATAATCAATCATCCACTATCCTAGTGATGATCATGATAAAACACTGCAGCCCATACCACCTTGCTCAAGAATCTCCTGAACTGTCCCGGAACCCCGATAACATATCTCTGTAAGCGGAGCGGAATGTCATCTATGGTAGTCTCTGGAATATCTAAAGTCAACCTCTCTAGATGGTTTTCCAGGTCAGTAAGGATCTCTGTTGTCTGATCCTGTGGTGGTGGTGGTGGTGCAACTAGATCTCTTGGCTTCCTGTCAAAAGGACAGAGAGTGGCTGGTCGACATGGACCCACATCTGCATTTGAAATTTTTGTCATCAGTTTTGGATGATTCAAAAAGAAAAAGAAAAATTATAAATTAGAACATGTCAAAATGATTCTTACCTGAGTCATCCCACTATGTTCCTAGAGGAAGAGACATCTCTCGATCACCGCGGAAATCCATCCCAACATTAGGGAAATCTTCTAGCGCGAAGATTTCATTCTCTAACCAATGGAAATAAGCTGGAGTAAAACGAACAATCTCGTTGCCTTCACTATGACGGTCCATCAGTGCAACCCATCAGACCATCCAAGGCTCTTTTACTCTACCATGATCACCTGAAATAAGATATGGGGCAAGTGAAGGAATTCTTTCTAGAGCAAATGTGACCACAATCGCTCCATACCCGAAGTTTTTCAACTTCGAGTTTTTTTCTCTAGTCAGTCGGCCTTTGACATTGGCCAACACTGACTCGCACCAATTGAAAATGGTGCCTCTAAAGTAATCAACAACAGTTTGCATTTGGGATCTTGTAGCAACATGTGGAGCTGTGCTCCCACACAACCAGGTTACAGTAAACGCAACCACTTTGAGTTCAGAACGAATAATGGTTTTTATGTTAATGTTTTTATCTTTGGGGTCCACTTCTTCATTGAAAAATTCTTGCTGAAGGCTAGTGACAGATTGGCCACCTGCCCTAGCCCCAAACAAAGAGAGTGGCTCACCCCTCTTTGATAAACCAGTGAGAAAATATATATCTTCCAGCTCAATTTCGAGCCGGTGACCTCTAATTATAAAGCATTGTTCCGGGACATCCCATTTGTTTACTAGCCAGGTAAGTAAGTCTACTCGAGCCCTCATACCTTGAATGGCCCAAAATTTGTACAAACTGCATTCCCTCAATACACGTAATGTGGGTAGATGTACCATGGCAGCCTCATCAACCTCTTCATGTTCACGTTCTCTCCACTCAAGCATTGTAGATATCCTGCAATGGACAAATTAAAATATTAGAAACAATTTGAGTGAGGAAATTTGGTTTAATTTGGGAGATTTATTCATTTAATTTTTTCTTACGATGCCTCTGCACTTTTCCCATAAAAAAAGTGTGTGGATTCGCATGCGTCTTATGCATAAAGTGCAGGACCATGACAATTTTCCCTTTTCAAAATTGTCGAGGTCCGTAGGTGTCATGTGTTTTACCTGTGGACCCCCGTGAGCGAATTTTTGAACATATTTTCCTCCTTAAAATTCAATTTAAGCCCTAAATTAAGAAATTAAATGGAAAAAAATGAAGGCAAGGATGATGTGGATTACCTGGAACTGATGGTTTTCGATTTTGATGGGTGAATCTTCCGCGATATCCTCCAGAACGTTTTTTTTACCAAAAGCTCTCAATTTTCACTATGAAATAAAATGGTAAAAATGATTTAGAAAAACCCCTTTTTATTAGATTTTTTGAATAAATAAAATATAATTTTGTTTATTTTCCACTTTGAAAAGTTGTTTTCCAAATTATTTTTATTAATCATAAACATGTATGTTTAATTTTTGAGTTTTGTGTAGAATACAGGATTTTTTGGGTGAAATGAGCCTTTTGACAAAGGATTATACTTTTTATCACTTTTCAAACTTGGTAAAAATTATGAAAAAGAGAAATCTATGAGTACATTTTTATCACTTTTTTGAACTCGTTAAAACTTATAGAAAAAGCAAAACCACTGGGTATACTTTTATCACTTTTTCGGGCTCTTGAAAATTACGAAAAAGCGAAACCTTGGAGTTCTCTTTTAAGTCATTTTTAGACTCTCTAAAGATGAAAAGATTGCCGAGTACTTGACTATTCGAACTTGTTAAAGGAAATGAACAGTTGTCCTTTCAGTATAAGTTTACCCCTTTTCTGGACTAAAATGGACTATTTATGAAAAAGGTATACGTTGACTAATCATGGTCAATAGAGTTCTCTCCTGTATTATTTTATCCTTTTTCGGGGTTGAGAGACTAAATTTACGAAAAAGTACACCCACGGAGTTTTCTTAAGTTTTTTTTCTGACTCCCTAAAATTTAAAAACACCGAGTTTCTCCTATACTGGATTCGTTAAAATTTAAAAGTAAAAGACCTGTCGATTACAAACAGGAACGAACCACTCCTTCTTAGGGTTCAATTTTAAATTAAGTTGGACTCATCCGAAGGATGAGCTTATATAACAAGCAAATGTTATCCTCCTCAAGCTTGTAAAAAATAAATAGTACTTGCCAGAAATGGTGGGGGAAAAAGAGAGAAAACGAATCCATTTGTCACACTTTGTTTAAAAAGCAGTTTACCACTCTTGAACACGACACTTTTTGTCACACCTCTACCTGGGTTGGGAAAATCCTTTTCCTATCAATTAATCAAACCATATTGAAAGTCTTCAACCAACTTCTAGGTATTAGCTTAGGTCAATTGTCACAAAACCATCTGCAGTGTCGTTATGTGTTCAAGAGGACAATTCAAGTAAACCATTCATTGCAAACATTTGTCTCCATTCGTGTTGACCATCCCTGAGTCAGTCCTTGCAAAAAAATTCTACAAAACTTGATCTAATGGTTTCGTGTCGTGAGCTTTCCTACGACGGATCACTTTCTATCAACGATAGCTCAACATCTAGGAAGTTGATCTAAAATCCTTTAGTACCTTGAAATCTGCATGCCTTAATGGAAGGCTTCTCGCCTTCGACGACATGTTGCATCATTGACCTTTGATCGAACGATTCCGTGAAATGTTCGACTTCAGATCATTTATTCACATTTCATAGATTGTACTGAGTACTTTTAGAACCATTGTCATTATTGGTGGTTTCTCTCACACTTGTTAACAGTTCACATCATTGACTGGTAATCAAGTGGTTTCAACCATGTTCGACTTCGACACAATCAATTGCATGGATAGAATCATACTAGTTCGAGTAGCGAAAATCAAGACCTTGAATATAGTTTCCACCATCCAGGCTACGAGGAGTTTTATTATTCATTATGCAGTAGACTATTCATAATAGATAGCTGCGTCCATACTGTGTCTACATTATTGATGTGATAGTAAGATCATTTCTACATCAGAACAAGTTTTAGTTAGTGTTTGATCTGAGTATGGGAATGCCTACCTCAGAGATGATATATATATATATATATATATATATATATATATATATACATGTTTTGCATTGAATGTTTTTACAGGATTCCGACTAGGGTGTCCACAAGCTAATCCTCAAAATGATAAAGCACATCACTCTTTGAATGGTCTCAGACTTCGGACTTTAGGGGGCAATCTGTTACACTAAAAATTGTCACCATGACGTTTTACTGTCTGTATGGGTTCATCATTACTCATAATTACTCCCTTAGAAGTCTAAAAACATCAAGTTCCTAAAACCAAGCCTTGAAATTGAGAGAAAAGCTTATAAAATCATAAAAATACTTGTACCGCACTTTATCTTAATATTACTTGCGGTGCCACATCTGTTTGTTCTAGAACATATGAAACCGGCCGCAATTTTTCTTCATTAAAGGTGTGGTTCTTTGTAAAAGGTAAAGTGAAGGTGGAAGTAAAATTTGGAAGCCCAGCTGGTTGAATCTGGAAGCTTTTGGAAGTAATTATCTGGTGGAAAGTTCGCTCCTTTCATGTACATTCATCCCTCCATTAAAGGAGCCTACCCCTTGGTATGTGGAAATTAATTCCTTTGAAAGAGGATTCTATCCCCTCTTATTTGGAGCTGCAACCTCTTCTCTTTTGCTATAAATTGAGGCCATAGTTCAGCCTCAAGGGGGGGTTAGACTTTGAGATTTTTTGAGGAGAATTGCTGGAGAAACTTAGACCCTATTAACTGATTATCATATGAGAATGATTACACACTCATGTGTATGTTAGTCCAGAGAGTGCAAAGGCTTGTCAAAGTAGAGGAAACGCTTGTTCCAGACCCCAAGAGGACCTGTACGACATCAAGGCGAACACGGTTGTAAGGCTCCTTTTTTCATTAAAGATAATACAACTGGATCCTGTTTTCTCAATGAGTTGTTTATTTAAATGGCTTATTTCTTGAATTCCTTGATCATCAAGATATATTTTTGGTTTATGAATTAATCTATATTATGCAGGTGCTTCTGATTCTTTCATGTTTTTGATTGCAGGTCCCGAAAGGAGACGTATTCAAAGCGACAGGAAAGAAGACTACGATTAGCGCTGGACTACAGGTAGGTCCTAAATCCTTCATTATAGATAATTCTAGATCAAATATAATCTAGAGAAAGTAGTTTACATTTGTCTGTTTGTTGCTAGTTATCTGTAGGATACTAGGGAGATCTGTCTTGTCCGCAAGAACGATTTATCTGTCCAACACATCCAGAGCTACTCAAGTATTGAGGACAACACTTTTTTTAAGTAGAGGGGCATTTTAGGTCCCTATATTACTAGTGTAGTCCCTTATTGTTGTTAGTGTAGCCCCCTTATTGTTATTTTTGTACCCCTGTAACCCCCATTTGTTATTATTGTGCCCTTACATTATTATTGTTAGGTCGGCTAGGATTATATTGTGACCCCATGGACTCTTATATATAGAAGGAGGTTTTTTCATTTGTATCATCCAATAATCGTTCATTTATGTAATGTAAAGGAAGTTTCCCCCTCGAAGTGGCTTCATTTATGTAATGTAAAGGAGGTTTCCCCCTCAAAGTGGCTTATTTCTAAGGTGTTGATCTCTCCTTTCTTCTATTTTTGAGATGGTTTCATAACAGGATATGGGAGGTAGCTTTCCTTTATCAAGTGTTTGATATATAAAGTTATGATAGAAGATATCGAATAATTATCACGTCAATTGTAATGTAACCCTAAAATGAGAAACCTAGGCTAGAGTGGTAAAGTTGAGTTTCTTATTAAAGATAGAATACATATTAAAGCTGGAGGAGTGAAAATTTGCAATTAGATAAAGTTGAGAGACATATAGATTAGGGACTTGTTCAAAGATTTAGCTACCAATAAATGGATTTCCAGCTGTAAAGATGAGTGAAGGAGAAAAAAGTGGTCATGTAAACATATATTGATGTAGTTCCTTATAAATTATTGCTAGTGTAACAATATTTGTGTGAATAGGAGTTGACCTTGGATGAGTTGACATCAACATTGAAGGACATGGTTGTTGTTGGTGCGGGGTTTGCTGGGGCACACTTTTTGATGTAATTCTGTATAAGTATAGTATATGTGCATTGCGCGAATGAGTCAAGGGGATTTGGGGTGGGTCAAAGTCCCTAATTTTGATGTAAATGGGTTTAAGGGTAAACTGTGGGCCTCAAACCATGGTTTGAGATGATAGTATCGGCGAAAAATAAGAATATAAATAGATATATCGAGTCTAAGCAAAGCATCTTAAGACTATTATTGATATCTTGATAAGTTTATGCGTCTGTAATACATTGTAAGGATTTGTCTAGGCTGGGTTGAAAGGTTCCTGCTAGTTGTGTGAGTGGAGACCTAGTCCTAGATGTGTGCGGACTTCATTGTTTGTGTGCGTGGAAGGGTTATGTAAGGGAAATTATGATATGTATTGAAAGGATATGAATTTAATATAAAGGACATATTTTGGCATACTTGTTGCGATTGATCTGAGTTATTTATTGTTTTTGTCCTATTGAGATCACATTGTTTCTGTGTTGGTTATTGATTATTGTGAAAATATATCAGTTATGGTTATGCATGCTTATTGATGATTGATAAATCTATTTAAGTAATTGCGTTGTTTAGATCTGGATCTGGTTCTGTTATGCTTATCTACGCTGAAGCGATCTGCGACTCTGTCTTGTTCTGTTAAGGGTTGTCCATGTTCTATGATCTCGCCTTATTCTATTGCATGCATATGTTTATGATTGATACAAGTCTGCATTCGATTTTCTTAGGACCACTTCACTATTTTCTCCCTCAGGGCACAGAAACCTAGTTTCAACACCCCCCCATACTACTTCGGGTGAGATTTTGATTTGTGCAAGCAGGTCATTGCCGAAAGGGCCAGTAGTTGGAGGGTTTGTTGGTTTCTCCATAAACTCTGAACCTCGGTCAGGACCCCTCAAGCCAAAAAATGGTTCTGTTGCTGGGACCGAGATGATTTTGAGGGAGATTTGATGTTGTGGCATCCTTCACGAAATGAATTGCAAGATTGGTTGGGTAGAAAGATCCTTGAATTTTCACTCTAAGAGAATAGAAGTACTAAGTTATCTAATGAACAATGGGTACAAAATATATTTATACAAAAGTGCATGAAATATTCTTCTACTCTTTCGTGCATGAGTTGTAGGAGTGGTTGTCGCACTTAGCTGAATTCAATACCTACATAAAGGAAGATGCAGTCACTGAGTGGACTCCTGAATTAATCTAGCAAGTAGAGTAACTAGACAATAAGATCACCCATGCGGTAGATCATTTGATTGATCGCCTCTTAGGAGGATTTGTAACTGAATTTCCCATTGATCAATTTGTGTCATGTTCTGAAGTAGAAAGAAGGTTTTTCAAAGGCCTTAGAGGTAAGTTCTCGCCCTCTCTGAAATTTTTGTTGAAAATGCTATTATGTGAAGGGGGTTTTCTATGAAAACATATTTCTTGAACACATCGAAGAGGCCCAACTACGTGTAGTGGAAAATTTTACCACGAAGATTCTGAAAATTTTATTTATAGCCCTCTGAAGCCTAGATCTGAGAGTGAAGGTGAGCCAGAAACTAGTAGCTCTAGTGACTCTGAAGGAGAAAGCTCATCACACCAGAAACATTTGAGTCTGTTTCCAACCCCATCCACTCCACCTCTACACTCACATCGCATATCACCTACTCCACCGCATAATCCATAACCACCTCCACCTCCCCTAGAAGTAGACATGGTTGCATCGATCAAGTTACCTAATTTCAGAGGCATACTGACGACTTCAGGCTCAACAGGTTAAAAATATTGATATTAGGAAGGCGCAGTTGGCTACTGCTCTCCAAGATCATGCATTAGATTAGTACATTAGGTATGCTCAAGAAAACCCTAATGCCACCTTGGAAAAAATAAAAGCGGCCCTAAAAGATAAGTTTAATAAGCCTACATCATACGCGTAGCTGGTGACAGAAATGAAAGAGATTCGTCAAGAAGCTAATGAATCTATATGGTAGTTTGATCAGAGACTCAAGTGCACCATCAGAGATGGTGGATTTGTTATTGATGATACTCAACATAAGGAATAGTTCATTGCTATGTTTCTCCCGCATCTGCACCAACCCTTAGGTCAGAAAAATATTTCCACACAGGCTGAGGATGTGGATGTTGCAATGAAATTGGAGGCTACCCCAACACCTGTTGTGTTGGTAACTCAAAAAATTCAGAATCATTTGGAAGCCATGCATCTAGATATTCAAAGCCTGCACAAGGACATGGGCAAGGAGGTCTATGCAGAGGTGTGGTGTATAAAAAGTAAAGCCTCTGGGCACCATAAATATCAGTGTCATGTCTTCAACAACTATCTGAATGTTGGAAGTCATAGCCCATTGAAGATTCATGCGTGGTGCAAAATCTTTCAAATTTCTAGATTACATGACATAGATTACTTCCCAAGGATCAAAAAGTATCAACCTGACTTGAAGCAGTTTTTTTGTAGATTTTGTTCATCATTAGGGCACGATGAGAAAAATTGTCAAACTTATATTATGATGTTAGATAAAGTTGAAATATATAGAATCTAGGTTGAGCCTACATCACCAGCACCCCCTTCTGGGTGTGGAGGATTTCAAGGCAGAGGAAGAGGCCGAGGAGGTGGATCAGATGGACGAGGAAGAGGAAAAGTCATTTTCTATAACTATGGAGATGTTGGCCATTATGCACATGACTATATGAATCCATCACGACAGTCCCATAGGTACTGTAGACAATTTTATCATGTCATAGAATATTTTCTTGTCTTGATTGCTAAAATTTAGGAAAAGAAGACGCAAAATCCAACACAAAAACTTCATATGGTGAGATTTGAAACCCGTGAAGAAGATCCCAGTGTGAATGTGGTTACTAGGAGCAGTGTAGCCACTAATGAAGATAAAGGAAAGCAACCATCCACTAATGTATGGATCCATAAAGCACGTGAAAATAAGGTAGGGTTTAATCTTCAGCGTGTGAAGGCGACCGTTGTTGAAGCGTGGAAAGAATTTGTAGAAGGAAGCACCTCAGCCTCAGGAAGAATGATGAAGGAAGTAGGAGGATATGAAGAAATCAAACCATTTATAAAATCATGTATAAAGTTACTACGCAATAATAAGGTAGTAGAAAATCTGCAGGATTTGATATATAATTGCGTAGAGAAGGAACAACCAATGGTAGAACAACGAGCGGTCAAAAAAAAATATAAGAACAAGAAGAGAACGGGTAGGGAGATGCATATGACTGCGCAAATTGGTGCTTATGAAATGGGCCAAGTTATTCTAGATCTGCGATCAGATGCTAATTTTCTACCTAAGAAAACATGGCAGTGCATGGGAGAGCCAAAACTGGAGTGGTCTACCATTCAACTACGCATGGCCAATCAACAAAAGATCATTCCTTTAGGGAGGTTGTCACGGGTTGTGGTTAGTATAGAGGGTGTTAAGGTGATGGCAGAATTTGAAGTCATCCAAAATATAGATGATACTGACCCCTTTCCTATGCTGCTAGGATTGGACTGGGCCATTGACATGGATGGTGTCATAAATTTGAAGAAAAGGAGAATCAGATTTGAAATCAATGGAGTCATGGTAATCATTCCTTTAGATCCTGCAGAAGGACAAAAATATACTGAACCAATGCGCGCTAATGATGAGATCGATCAAATCTATAAGTTGAATTTACGCGAAGATGACTAGATTAATCCAACAACAAATTGAAACCTTTAGTGGGAGAAGGACAACTCTTGTTTTTCAGACTCTGATGAAGAATTAGAAAATTGGTAGAACCGATTGCATGAGGTGTTTACGATGCACTGTAATTGCATGACCTGATCTCTGCGATGTATAACATCTGAGGTACATGATTTTCCGCACTATGATGGATCAACTGATATAAACATGTTTATAGGGGAGATTGAAAGGACAATGCCTGAAGGACATAGATTCCATGCTTTGGATCTTGGCTTGCACGCTACTTTAGAAAGATGGTGGGAAACTCACTAGGAGAATATGGGAAATTGGGAAGAATGTGTGCACATGATGAGGTTGTGGTTTGAATGTCCAGTCATTAAAATGGAACATGTATACTCTGGCAAAGAATATCTGTGCATAAATTTGGCAAAATGGAATTAGGTATGGGGCATAGAACCAAGACCTAAATGGTTCCATATGTTTATTCACACGTTGGGGAAGGTGCCTACTGAATGGTATTTGGAGATAGAGCCATGCAGAGGTACTAGTGAATGTTCTGCACTGACAAAGAGTTTTATTCTTGCATTTAGATTTGAGAGTGGGTTTGATACGGTTGGACAAGCTTTGATTCCAGAAATTGTTAGTGAAACGATAAGGGATATTAGGTACTATATATATTTGGCACTTATGGAATCTAGGGAGCAATGCGCAATCACTGGTACATCGATCTCTCCCCCTAAGAATTCTAGACAGATGCACTCCATGATGAGCCTTGTTGGAAATTATAGGAAGCGCATTCCTACCTATGCGTTGATCACTGCGCCCATGAATAGAATACTTAGAAAAGGTGCGAAATTCCATTGGGATGATGAATATCAAATAATTTTGCAGTTATTGAGAGATGCAACATACACTACTCGATATGCTTTGAATTAACTGGTAAATAAGCTTATGTTGGGGGGGACGATCTGTAGATGGTTATCATTAGCTCTAGAATATATGCACACTAAGGTGCGATGCATGCGTGGTAGCTACGCCAGGAGGTTGACTGGGTTGCAGTGGTGTCAAAAACTAATTGTTGGAACAGTAAAACTGGAAAAGACAAATTTATTACCGTTTATGGGAGCATCTAGGTTGCATTTAATTAAGGGATTTTTCCAGATTTGGGGCCGTTTTGTCAGTCATGGAGACCTATTAATGCAAAAGGAGCCCTTGAAGACGCGCCACAAGTATAAATATGACCTATGGGGTTGCAATAGTTACCTTTGCTTTATGAGTAAAATATTTTCTTTGAACTCCCTGATTGTTGCTGCATACATTGTGTTTATGTCTGGTTTAGATCCGTGGTTCGAGAAAGCGTTGTGCTGAGCAGGGTTGGGCTACATTATTCCTGAAAGTATGATAGCCACTAGACCTGGAGATGACTGTGCTGCCCCTGAGGCCCCAATTGTTGAAACACCTGCGCCCTCCAAGTCTAAGAAGGGGCACTCTTCTAGAACCCGAAAATATCCAAGAGAGAAGACTCCAAATTCACATTGTACGACGGTTAAGAAGTTGAAAAGCCCTATGTCTGAGTCCCTAAAACCATTGCGAAGGAGAGAAGGATGTGGTCACAGTGGCCCCATTCTCATGGCTGCCGAGCTATGTTTCACCACACAAACCCTCAGTAAGAATTCTTAAATACCTGGAGAAGGTGCGCGGAAGCATCCAAATGCCATTAATCCTTGAGAACGTCCCAATGTAAGGGGACATGTTTGCTAAAGTACCACAACTCAGATTCGACGATTGGGACATTGTAGATGTCGAAAAATTCCTAGATCTTGCGTCAGAGTTATATCTTGATAAAATCACATATGAAGAAGAGATTGTGTACCTCGAGGCAAAAAGATGGGTGCTAGGTCTGCACAAGGCAGACCTGCTAAACTTGCTCCAGATCCCTCATTTTGGGTGCAACCCCATAAAGGATATCTACGTTAGGTATTTTCTCGCGCTAGTCCACGATGTTTCGTTTTGGTTGGGAGGGCATATCCCTATTGATGTTGCATTAATCTAGAGGATCATGAGTCTGCTTGCTAAAGGAGTTGACCCCATTGTTGATTTCGGTGGTAAGGCGCAAGAGAAAACCGTCGAAGACCAAATTGAGAAGAAATATCAAGTCACGCAGAAGAGTTGAGGTTTTGTGGTTGATGAAATAAATAACCCAGAAGTTCGATTTGGTACGATCATCTTGTCTTGCAAGATGATACGCAAGTGAAAACCAAAAGAGTTTCCTGCACACGTCATTGCTCTCGTTGGACGGTGCGAGAAGGGGGTTATTTACAACTAGTCTAGCTATCTATGCAAGGAATATCTAGGAAATGTGCGCGAAGCATAGGAGGAAGGAAAGCAATTGCATTACATTTGGATTTTAATGTTGATTGTGTTGATTGGATGGAATACCCTCGAAGACACCTAGTTCTCATAGGTCGAGCCTCAGATGTGTGAGGTTACGCGCTATGCCACTTTGTGGAACTCTTCAGACTCAGTGCTTGCCATGGAAAATAATTTTTTTGGGGTTTTGTATGATGCCACTCTATACCAAGTTGTACAATCAAATTCACGACTGTCGCTCACATTATACGATCAATATAAGATGGTAGTTGACTTCACAACTACATTTCACAACATGCACATCCGTGCGAAGGGCACCATGGAGGGAGTTTGGTATGAGTTACCTTACTTAGTAACAGAGGATGATTTTCTTAGACTAATGATAGAATGGCCACCAACTTTGTTGACACATATCACACCAATGAAGTCATGCACTGGTAGCTTTCCAGTGAAATTGGCATAGAAAGAAGCAACACCAACTACCACTGGTGAGACAATCGACCTTGAAAAAGAAATGGTGCCAGATAAGAATGGGTCTGTGCCGAAGGACACAACAAAAGCTGAGACCTCTAAGGGAACCGAGCGTGACTCTCAAGCTGCTAGTGGACCAAGAAAAAAGAGGAATGGTTCCAAAGAGGCCGGGCAGGAGTTCTTGATGTTGACCGAAGATGATATGCACAAAATTGCCAACATTTTCATGTCTACGACTGAGGATCGTTGGGCCAAAATGGAGGTGCAGTACAAGATTACTTTAGAAATTGTTCAAGTTAGAATATAGGAGCTGAAGATGAAGGTGAGCCAAATACAAGTGAGCGTAACTTAGGCTAGCCCAACGCGCAACCATTAGATGTTGCATTACCAACCACCAGGGATGCTTGTATTGTGAAAATCATCATGCCAGAAATTCAGGTGGATGCCAGCCGGCATGCCCAATTCCGTGGATCAAGTGATATAAATATTAATTGTTCTGTGTTACTGGCATGGAAGTTTCATTTTATGCACATGATGATCATGGATGAACTTCAGTACAAAGAGGCTACTGCTCACACCCATACAATGGAAGCCCAACAGTAGGCAGAACAAGCACACCAAAAACAACAAGCAAGAGAAGCATCATGTCGCGAAGCCAAAGCCTTACGTGCTGCGCTCGAGGAAAAAATCCATCAAGTTTGTCGAGATGTTCTAGCTATCCTAGCCACATCAGTGCTAGAGGAAAAATTGGAGGGATTGGTTGCTGCATTGAAAGCATCAAACACTGAGGTGTAGAAAATCAAAACGAAGTATGAGCAACAAATCACATATATGCAAACCAAGTTGCAGCCTGAGACTCCACTAGATGTCTGCACTCAACGAGTAGTCGAGGTAAAGCAAGCTAGAGACAGTATCGTTGTTGCAGTCACCTAGTATGAAAAATTGTTAGATGAAGCCATGTGTGTATGGAAATTAGTGAAAAATGATTCAGTAGTTCAGCAGTTGCGCGATGCCTTGCATCAGAAGCAACAACAGTTTGAAGAAATCAAGACAATGGCACTGACCTTGGTCCTTACTAAGCGCCTCACTCGTTTTCTGGTGTGTCGTATGATACAAACATAGATTGAAGACCTGTGCCGCAAAGAACAATTGTTGGAAGCACGTATGCAACCGTGGGCAGAGGAGGCACTTCAGTTTTCAGAGATGCTGGATAAAACTTTGAATACTATTCAACAGACTCAGTGCATCATCGATATGGCCACTGAAGGAAACACCACTGAAAAGTTGGTTCAACAAGCACAGGGAGCTGCAGTGCAAAGTTTGGAATTAGTGCTCCCTCTGAAATCTTCTGTCAGCGCGCTCCAAGCCAAGATCAAGGAGCAGGTGCCTCATTGACTTGGGACGAGTCATATGTTTGTGTTGGGGGCTTGTTGGAGAGGCATCCCCCGGGGCACACTTTTTGATGTAATTTTGTATAAGTCTAGTATATGCGCGTTGCGCGAATGAGTCAAGGGGCGTTGGGGTGGGTTAAAGTCCCTAATTTTGATGTAAATGGGTTTAAGGGTAAATTGTGGGCCTCAAACCATGGTTTGAGACCATCGTATCAGTGAAAAAGAAGAATATAAATAGATAGATCGAGTCTAAGGAAAGAAACTTAAGACTGTTATTGATATATTGATAATTTTATGCATATGTAATACGTTGTAAGGGTTTGTCTGGGTTGGGTTGAAAGGCTCATGTTGGCTGTGTGCGCGGAGACCTAGTCTTGGCTGTGTGCGTGGGAGGGTTATGTAAGGGAAAGTCAGATATGTATTGAAAGGATCCGAAGTTAATATAAATCACATATTTTGGAAAAAAAATTGTGATTGGTCTAAGTTATTTACTGCTTCTTTCCTGTTGATATCACATTGTTTCTATGTTTCTTATTGATTATTGTGCAAAGATACTAGTTATGGTTACGCATGCTTATTGACGATTGATAAATATGTTTAAGTAATTGCATCTTTTAGATTTGGATCTAGTTTCGCTATGCTTATCTACACTAAAGCGATCTGTGACTATGTCTTGTTCCGTTAAGGGTTGTGCACGTTTTGTGATCCTGCCTTATTATATTGTGCACATCTATTTATGATTGATACAAGTCTGCATTTGATTTTCTTAGGAAAAATTCATTATTTTCTCCCTCGGGGTGCGGAAACCTAGTTCCAACACCCCCATATATTGCTTCGGGTGAGACTTTGATCTTCACAAGCAGGTCATTGCTGAAATGGCTAGTAGTTGGAGGTTTTGGTGGTTTCTCCATAAACTTTGAACCTAGGTTAGGACCCCTCAAGCCAGCATTTGACAACATTTCTCTATGCCTAGATGGCTATGTATGTTAGTTATATTATGTTACATGGGATTTTGTTAGGCCTAGTTTACTCCAAGTTTACAAATAAGTTATAAATAACTAATCACTATTGAAAGTTATCAATAAATGGCTTATGATCACCATCCCAATTCCTAGGGACCACAAGTAGATCACTAGTTGGCACTAAATCACTATGTTGAATTTGTTGTACAAAATTTCAGCAAAAGCATTAGAATGTACTCTCAAAAACCAATTTGAACCAAACAAGATTCATTAGAATATTATATTTTAGACAACATTATAGCCATATGGGAAGCAATGGAATGGGACAAATGACCAAGCATAGATTACATGTTTATCACAATTTATTTTGAGAAGGCATATGATAGAGTTGAATGGTTTCTCATCATTGCCATGTTGGATGTTATATTTAGGCCCTTTTTGTATCAAAGATATTGAAAGTGCCACATTTTCTATGTTTCAACTTGTATATTTATTAATTAGGAAAGATTTGAGGAAGTTCACATCTTTAGGCCTGTAATTAGATATGTCTACCCATTACCACATGATTTGTATGTGATGATCACAAAATATTTAGGTTATCTTCTTCAGAGTAGATTGGCTTAAGGTTTTATCTAAGGCATCACTACTTTGTTGGGACCATAAGGTGATCGACCAATTAATGGGAAGTTCACTTGCAAATCCTTTGCCACTTTGTTGAAGGAAAATGAAACCATTTTCATACACAATGGATTGTCTATAGATCCTCTATGAATAATTTATCTAAAAAAATCAAATGGCCAAAACCTAATGCTTTCATTTGAGTAAGAAAGATGCTTCTAATTGGCTTACAATCCAAGGATGGGGTTGGAATTTTCTTAGATATGTTTTTAAATCCTTTGGGATGCCTTTCCTTTCTTTGCATTTGATGATCCCCGGTATCACAATAAGAATGTTGAGACTCCCAAGTCTACCAACTTTAATTATCAACTTGGGGTTTGTACAAACCTAAGAGGTGATAATGTTATATGCACAGTAGGTCGAGTTCAACTCATGCCACCTTCAAGCAATGGACCATATCAAGACATACATAGACCACTCTTTCAACTAGCTCAAGGGAATTTCATGAAAAGAGAGAGAGTAATACTCTAATTGTAGGAATGGAAATATCATTCTACTTGTAGAAATGAAAATGTTATTCATCCAAATGTAAAGGATAACTCTAGTTGTAGGAATGTAAAGATTGTGCTAATTTTAGAAATGAGAAATAATAACCTACTTGTATAATGTAAACCCTATGTTATTTGCATAAATGTAAATCATTAGTCTACTGGTAGAATGTGAAAAAGTTGCTTTGAAAAGGAAATTAATCTATCAACAACAGTGCTTGTAACTAAAAGCATAATAAAGCATGAATTCAATAATCAAGCCTAATTTATTTTGCATTGATTAATCACCCTTTTTATCAAAATTTTCAAATAAAATTAGCTTTAGTGATAGATTCCATGTGCATTTCATAAGAAAACCATCATTACTATTCAAATTTGGAAATTTGTCCTCTAACCCTAATTATAGAATTGTACTTGCAGTGAGGAAAAGGAAAATCTAAAGTGGTATTTGGTCCTCCTCAATCATGGGTTCAGAGCCTGGGGGTCATTACTCAAGCTTAAGAGACACAAATATAGCTTTTAGAGAAAATATGGTCAAGTTTGTACAATGCTACAGGATGCTACAGGATGTTACGAGATTGCCTTGTTTTGCTACAGGATTAGATCCGTGAGCATCCTGAGGGTGGAAAAAGTGTTATGAATATGGGAAAGGGTAGATGAGTGTATATGAATGTTTTATGAGGAATTTTCCAATCCTAGCACCTCTAAGAGGCCCATCTTGCACAAAAGAAAATTCTCACGGTGTCCTTCAATGTGATTTCAGTGGCCTAGTTTTGAGGACAATGTGAGATGAAAAGGAAGAGGTTGATGATGATAAGAGAGATATAGGATGAGTATGCCTACCCTAAAAGCTATTGGTATTACCTGCATACCATAAATCAATGTCCTTTTGTACTTGAAAAAAATGCCAAACTAAGGATCAAATTGTAGCAAAATGAACATGACAAGAAGGGATGAGTTGAATTTTATGAAACCGAACAAGAAAGGATGAGTTGAATTTTATTAAACCAAACATGAAAGGATGAGTTGAATTTTATTTCATTAAGATTCAATATATCTTGCAACATGCATCTAACCTACATACATGAAATCTTGAAGAATAATGTGATTTAACCCCTAGAATTCCATAACCAAGTATGTAAGAGAGAAATGATCTAAAGCCTAGCAATATGCAAAAGAAAATAACCACATATTTTTGGCTTGCTATCGTAGACTCTTCAACCACACTTCCCACAAGAGAGGTGGTAATGAGACCTATAACAAAAAAAAATTATTGCAAGTAAACTTCTATTAAGAAAGAACGATATGTTGCTACTAAAAATTATGCATAGATAAGATACACAAAGACTAGAGCCTTTGGGTTGGGCCCTAACCCAAGGGTACTCAACCCTCTAAAAAAACTTAGATGTGAGACAAAATTCAAATTTTAATTTACATAAAATAAATTTCAAATACATCATGCAAAGTAAAATGAGAATGATAGTATCAAGCTCTTAGTAGCTCTTCCTTGCTCCAAAAATTTGAATAATACTGAGCCCTTAGGCTTGTTTACTTATACAAATATGATTGAGGGAAAACCTCCTTGGAAGGAGGAATTATTTTCTCTAAAATATTGAAAAAAGTGCATCTATCTCCCTTGGATCCTCACAATTACCTAAGTTCATTGGCTACTAGTAGACCTTGAGTTGTTGATGAGTGATTTTAGGGATCAAGTCGAGTTGAAGGAGAGTAAATGCAGGGGACAAGCCTCCTAAATCTCCTTTAGGTGCCTCCAACGTGCCTCTGCATAGTAAATTCACTCAAAAATTATCTTTTTCCTTCACATTAACCACATTAGGCCACAAAGTATGACAAACATCCTTAAGTCTTCCCATTAAGCTCATTATAGCCAAAAATCTATTAATTAATGTGAGAAAAGAATAAGTTATAAGCTAGAGGATATCAAAATGGGCCTTATAATATACCTATTTATGGGTCCCATCAGCATCCCCTAAGGACCTACGGGATGCATTCCTTCAAATTGATTAAGAAAACCAAGAAATGGATTAAAAAAATCCATCACGCTAACAACTACATTTTAGATCTACACTAAATATTAAATTTCATGTTGGGTTCCCTCAGTATAATATTCCTATTAGAAACTATATATATTTTACTTGGAATTTTTTGATGGTCTAACTATATTGGAAAGAATGGAGAGTTTAGTTGAAATCAGTGTGATGCTTTATTGTGTTTTCAAGGTTGGTTTGGTGGGGAGAGGGGGGGCGGTGGTGGTAATTATCCTTGTGTGCATGCATATGTTGGAATTATGTGTCAAATGGGTTATCAAGATCATGGATGGATGCAAATATTGGAAATGGCATTGAGTAACTAAAATAATCCCTCTAGGGCGCTTCAAAAGAAATTGTGGAGAAATATGAATTTTCAAACCTTATTGAATAACCTTATCTTGATCTTCATAAAATGGATCTTTGTTATTAACATTTGGAAGTCCTTGGAGGCCATTACACACAATTTGGTTTGGAAAATCAATTATTTGTGATAAGTCCTATCTAGTAATGATCACAACCTTAATGGTCATGGGAAATCATGTTTGAAGGGAAAAAATTGATTGAATAGTCTTATTTTTGGTTGAGAAACATTTTAGCAAAGAATTTAAAATATTAGGATATTTATGACATTCATGTAAGACTTTAGAAGATTTAATTAACCTTAAAGGTCAATTTAAGTCTATCTAATCTCGTAGCTTTATCATTAGTAGAGTTCATGGCCTTATGCTTGATAATATTTTTCTTAAGCTCGCCCTACAAAAATTTATAGATTCTAATGATGTTGGAATTAACACCCCAATGATTATTAGAATCTACTTTAGTTATCAACCTAGAAGCATAAGACTTTCTCTATTATTACTAACCGACAAAAATTTATGAAACAATAGCTAAACTATGTTAACAAGATTTTTCACGGTAACTATATTAATTATGTTAATTCTTAATTTTACACAACTAATTTAATTAAGCTAATTTAGAAAATTACAATGACTATATTAACTATGATAATTCATAAAATTCACACATCACCTCTTTCAATTATGCTAATGAGTTTTACAACAACTAAAAATATTTCTACTGATAAAAATAAAGTATACCTAGCTAAAATTAATTCAACATGACACATTGCAATATTTTAGGTACTTTATAACTTATTCATCAATTTTTATTATTATCATAACAAGAAAAACATTAACTACAAAAGTGAGAAGATTCTAAGTTACCTAGCGCATGAAATAAATGGTTTGCAATAAAAATAAATAAATTATAGGAATTAGAGTGCAAAAATTTAACAAAAAAGAGTATGGAAACTTCTATGGAAGGATAAAAATAAAAAATAGCAGTACTTGGCGATAATTGTTTATAAAGAACTAGAAATAAATAGGAAACCTAATTAGAACAACACTAAAGGGAAAGCCCCAACTTCCCCAAAAAAATTGGCCCGGTAAATGGAGAATGGACTTGCAAAATAAATGGGAATAAAGAGAGAAGTAACAATTACGAGGTGTTGAATATGGTGAATGAAGGAGGGGAAATCCCACAAAATAATCCTCCATCCTCATAGTGAATCAACCCCAAATCGAAAATAGAACCAATTGTGGAGCAGACTGATGAGAACATGTCACCCCTTGAGGATGAGCCAATCCTTATGTCTTTAGGAATTTACAGGGTAAGCTCCTTAGATCAAGAACCAAAGGTCACCACTTAAAAAAATATCACAAATCAGTACACCAATATAATCACGTGGTTAAAACCCTCAAAGAGGGAAAGAGTCCATGGCCTGGGCCAACGCGGCCACTTCAGGAAATTTATTAATATAAAAGGAAAGTTACATATGTTTCTCTCTTAAATGGTTACTGAACAAATGACACTCCATGATTTTTAAATAGAGATCATGGACCAATCAGGTGTTAAGCCATAGATCAAGTTTCGCTAATGCTGAGGAGAGAGATAACCGTCGGATCATTACAAATCGTGACTGTCGGATTATAAGTTACAAATGTACATGGTAAAGAAATACACTTTACCTAACTCTACACTAGACTAAGTTATTCTTAACTATTTCCTATGTGTCAGAATATCCTAACATCCTCCCTTAAGAAAAACTTGGGATAGGATTGAAGGATTTACAAAAGTGACACAAAAGGAGCCTATTTCCTATGTGTCGAAATATCCTAACATCCCCCCTTAAGAAGAACTTGGGATAGGATTAAAGGATTTACAAAAGTCACACAATAGGATAAGGAAGGAGGCATTAGAGCCTATCCCCCCTTAATGACAACTTTCCTGAACTCTAAGCATGGATCAAAGTTTGGTAAACTTTGCTTATGTGAGAGCCTTCGTAAAGATATTGGCTATTTGATCATTGGTTGGACAATATTGCACTTCAAGAACACGATCATGAATGAGCTTTCTAATGAAGTGTATGTGGAGTTCAATGTGTTTCATACGCTGATGTTGAACTGGACCTTTACATAGCTGAATGACACTATTATTATCACACCAAAGTGTAGTTGGATGTTGTTGATGAAGATCAAATTTAGACAGGATCTGACAAAGACACATGGCTTCCTTGTTGACTTCAACTGCACCACGATACTCTGCTTCTGCTGAAGAAAGAGAGATTGCACTTTTTTTCTTACAAGACCAAGTAATAGGTCCTGAACCAAGAGTGAATACATATCCTGCAGTAGAATTTCGATCATCAGGGTCACCAACCCAATCAGAATCAGTGAAACCAATCAACAATGGAGATGCTCCTACACCGTAATGAATCCCGAACTGAAATGTACCTCAAATATATAAAAGTATTATTTTAGCTGCTTTCCAATGACTTTCATGAGGTTGGTGCATAAAATGAGCGACAAGACCAATGACAAAGGAAAGGTCACGACAGGTATGGGTTATATACAAAAGTTTACCATCAAGTTGAGGGTATAAGGTAGCATCAACTTCAGGAGTAGTACAAGTGACTGAAATCTTGACTCCAGAATGAAAGGGAGAAGGGGCTGGCTTACAATATTCCATGTGAAATTGGTGTAGAAGATCACAGGCATACTTGGACTGAGAAAGGGTAATGCCTTCCTTGGATTGCAAGACTTGAAGACCAAGGAAATGATGCAAGTGTCCTAAGGCTGTCATTTCAAACTGCTTTTTGAGGCTAGAATTCACATGGTTTATATGGTTGGGATCACTACCAGTAAGAATAAGATCATCAACATAAAGAACAAGGATGGTGAAGGAATTATCCACTTTCTTGGTGTAGACAGTGTTGTCAAAATGACACCTAGAAAAGCCATTATTTAAAAGAAATCTATCCATTTTGGCATACCAAGCCCGAGGAGCTTGTTTGAGACAATAGAGAGACTTCTTAAGGTGAAAAACAAGGCTAGAGTCATTTTTGATAAAGCCAGGGGGTTGTTCCATGTATATTTCTTCATGCAAATATCCATGTAAGAAGGTAGATTTAACATCCATCTGATGGAATTCCCATTTAAAGGAGGCAGCAAGGGAAAGAACAAGGCGGATAGAATTCATTTTGGCAATAGGGGAGAAGGTTTCAGTATAGTCAATGCCTTTAACTTGTGAAAATCCTTTAGC
Source organism: Pinus albicaulis (assembly GCA_034641835.2). Classification (NCBI taxonomy): domain Eukaryota; kingdom Viridiplantae; phylum Streptophyta; class Pinopsida; order Pinales; family Pinaceae; genus Pinus; species Pinus albicaulis. The sequence goes on from CM076575.1 coordinate 632,209,150, forward strand.
AACAAGACGAGCTTTATGTCTATCAACTTTTCCATCTGGTCCAAAATTTGTTTTGTAAAACCATCTGCATCTAACAAGTTTTCTTCCTTTTGGAAGAGGAACAAGATCCCAAGTATCGTTTGCTAATAAGGAATGACATTCTTCATTCATAGATGCATCCAAATCTAGATGACCAGAGGCTTCTTCAAAGGTTTATGGATCAGGATTTTCTGGAACTTGAGCCAATAAGGAAGAGGCTCTTTCGAACTGAGAACGTGTATGTTGTCGATCGACAGGGTCACCTACAAGAGAACCTGCTAGATCCCGAGTAGAGCGAACCCATCTTTGAAGCGGTGGAGTAAAAGGAATAACTTCAAGAGGTGGAGGAGGATTTTCATCCTCATTTTCATCATTTGAACTAGAAGGAATGATATTAAAAATATAAGAGAGACAGAGAGAGGTGGCACATATGCCGAATCAGGTTCACAGGCCAAAGGTGGTGTTGTGGATCATCCGCATATCCTTTTAATTTTATATTAAAAGTACAAAAAAATCTGAAATTGAAATAAAAACAAATATGTTAAATATGTTAAAGTATTATAGTCTTATACTTTGGCATAAAAAGGAAATGCTTTTTCTGATGTATTAAAGTTTAATTGTTTTAAACTTTATACAAGTGGGTTTTATATCCAAATATTAAAGGCTGTTTAATTTAACTAGCGGAGGGTGATGATATTAAAAATATAAACCGAATGACATAAATTGTTGGCACTAATAACATGAGAATTAACGGAAAGGGTGCCTCCGCAGTTGACTGGGTTGACTGTGGAGGCGATGAAGATCAACGGTGGATATCAACTGCGAGGGCACCAGCCGGAGTTTTCAGCCGTACCCCGAGACCCCCAATAGTAACGTCATATGCTGAATGGAGAACAAATATTTTTCCTGTCAAATCAGTCCAATGATTAAGTGAAACGTTGCTTAGGAATTTAACACAAAAGCCGCGCCATCTATTTAGGGGTGTTTTTCATTTCATTTTCAAAATACTTTGCAGTTTGTTTCATTTTGACCTATTGCGTTCTCCCATCACCTTTCTATTCTAGTCAGCTTGCAAGAGTATTCCTTCAACACCTTTTGTAATCATGGATAAAAGGTCTTTTTTTTCTGGTTCATCGAGCCACATTCCTCTCATGGATAATGAGAGAGACATTCAAGATACTGCATCTTCAGTAATTCATATTCCATTCTATCAACAAGTTGTATTGAATAATGATAATTCCCCTATCTATTATACCATGAGAAAATCTGGGGTCCTTTCTGCATGCATCCGGAAGACACATTTATTCCCAGAGTTTATATATTGGTTGGCTTCCACATTGTATCCTGGAAAATGTTTCGTGATGAATTCCCAAGGGGAAAATGTTCTGTGGGTGTCTACCCAATTAATCCCCCAAGCCTTGTGTTTTCCTGAAGCCGAATCATCAGTTCAATTTTCAAAAGATTCACTGGTTACTTACTATGAAAGCCTTGTAGGAGAAGAATTCAATCAGTTTATGTTCCATTTGAAGCCCAATATGAAGCTGTTTCAGCCAGAATGTGGAGAATTTTCTATGGGAGTTTTCAACGAAGACACTCGACCAGTATTAAGCACTATTGCTAAAATCTTGGGCAAAGAAGACAACGTTACAGTGGACAGGTCAGTCCTAGGAATGTTCGCCGTGATGATGAAGCCATGAATGGTCTTGGATATTCCATCCTTTTGGCAAGAAGCAGTCAACTCGCAGTTGATGAGTCTTTCACTGACAGGTTCTTTTAAATTTTTCTCACTGATTGTCTACTTAATTTTATACCAAAATATTGAAGAATTCATGCAGTTAGGTCTAAATATAATGGATGTAAACAAGCAAAGACAATCAGTTGTATTCTGGATAGATATAATCAGAAGGGAGCAAAATGAAGAGGGGTTATTTGATTTTTCTAGTTAGTATATGCCCATTGCATATAAAATATTGAATGGAGTTTATCCCCCTTGTTTTTTACCCAAAGCCCAGGAGTTTCTACATTTAGGAACTAGATGTAAATTTGGGGACTGGTTTGTATTTGAAGAATATTCATAAATAAGGTTGTATGGAGCAAATGTTGAGCCTTATAGGCTCCCAACATTTGTACCAATGAGGCTTTTCGCCTTAGAATTTATCAGACAGAGCCTAAATGTTGATCATGTGCACTTTGTCCCTATGAAGAAGGGTCATATGCATAAATTGCCTATGAGTGTGGGACCTTTCATAGTTAATATGAGGCAGGCATTTGAGGAAGTAACAAAATTGTTGGAGGAAACACATATGCTACTAGGAGAAAAATGGGCTTATGATCCCCATGGTATAATTTCACAGAGAAGAATTGAGAATGAATACTCAGCTTTCATTCATGAAAGTAGACCTGAGTAGGAAAAGGTGGCAAACAAATGTGAAATAAGTTCAGGAAATACAAGCATTCAAACTCCTGTTATAACTAAGAAAACAAACAAAAGAGGTAAAGAAGTTGTTATTGACTTGGATGATGAGGCACTGAGAGGTGAGAAGACGACAAAATTTGTAGAAATTTGCTGAATAATGATTAATTGTCCACCGAGACTATCCTGATCACATACAATTCGAATTTATATGCAACACATAATCTCTTCCACTCAGATCATCAAACATGCGGAAATAAAATCAAGCGATAACACATCAAATCATCATACACACTAACACAGTATGTATGGGGAAAGCTTATAGCTGAAAACCCCGCAGCTATTGTGTATATTATAATGGAGAAATCAAGTAACAAACTCAGTACAATACTCCTCACAAGTACTCAGTACTTTCTCATAAGTTACTCACAATCTAGCTCAGTTTTGAACAGGTTACTGGTTCAAAACTCACCGCCAATTGCCTTGCCTCTATTACGTGTTTCAATGCTATGGGATGGCCTCTTTATATAGATAAACCACCAGCCTGAACTGCGCAATCCTCATGGGCTTACTCCACCTATCTGTGTGTTGCAAATAGCAACAGTATAGTCACATCTGATAGCTAACTCCACCCTTTCATCTACCTCTTTCACTGGTCTCCATTGAACTGATCATGCACTGTAGTGAACTGATGTGTTCTTGAGTTGAATAATGAGTTACTAATTAATGAATTAAATAATATTTAATTCACTCCACTAATAACTAATTGATTAGCTAGTTAAACTAATCTCAACTAGTTCAACTAAAATAAACAGAACACAACTCCACTATCTGTCTCATTAACTCCTCCAAACTTCTGCCACTGAAGTCCAACTGAAGTCAACCATGCATGATTCCATCAAACCCTTGGGAACCACGTGATTCCTCTGTCAGATGCATGAGCCACTTCTGTAGCTCGAACTGAAGTGCTCCAAGAGAATAAACTGCTGTTTATAGTCTAAATATTATTAAGGGTAAATAATATTTGACTTCCCTGTTTTAAGGAGAGGCAGTCTAAAAATAGACTTTGACCTCTTTGACCTCAAAAATAGAGTCTCATATATTTTTACCAACATGACACATACTTCAAGAATCTCAAACTGGAATCCCCGAACCATGCTCCATATGTCTAAAAATAGACATAGTCTAAAAATAGATTTTGCGCCAGAATTTGCCTGCGGGCCCACTTAGTAGAAGGCAACTTCATTTCACTAAGCTCCATCATCTTCTTGCATTTTCAACACTCCCTCTCGTGAATATGGACTATATGCAACCCCTATCCCCTTTCTGTGGAATTCGAACTTGCTCCTGAGTGAGCACCTTCGTCGAGATGTCGACATCATGATTCCTCAAGTGAAGAACATGTAAACATCATGATTCTCGACTGAACACAATCTACGATATGATGATACCAGTCAAATGATCTCATACGCCTCAGTCCTCCTGTCTCTACCATAGACCATATCCCGATGTGCCTCTGATATAGAGCAATACATGCTTGCCCGCCTTCCAAAAGAGCTTGGTAGGCTTAACCATAGCTTGCGAAAGCTGGTTAACTGCATAGCATATATCGGGTCGTGTATTGACCAGATACATAAGCGACCCCACCAACTGTCGATAGAAAGTGGCATCCACTACCTCCGCTGAAGTAGCATCCTCCTTCCTCCAACCACCAGGAAGAGGAGTGTCAACAGGCTTGCAACCTTGCATGTTGAACCTCTCCAGAATCTCCCGGGCATACTTGCCCTGAGAAACAAACAGTCCTCCGCTGCGCTGCCAAATCTCCAATCCCAGGAAATAATGAAGGATGCCCAAGTCCTTCATCTCAAACTCTCGTGCAAGATGCTCCTTGCATGAAAGTATCAACTGCTCATCGCCAGTCAAAATCAGATCATCTACATACAGTACGATGATCAACAGCTTCCCCTCCACCACAATCTGGTACAGGTTAGGATCCGCCTCACTCTTGGAGAATCCAAGCCCGATGAAGTAGCTGTCTATCCGAGTGTACCAAGCACGAGGTGCTTGCTTCAGCCCGTACAGTGCTCTCTTGAGTCGGCACACATGCGACTCACTGCTGAAGATCTCAAAACCTTCAGGTTGCTCTATGTACACCTCTTCCTCAATGACTCCGTTGAGGAACACAGTCTTCACATCCATCTGATGAATGTGCCACCCCATCTGCGCTGAGAGAGCAAGGATCGTCCGTATGGAAGAGTACCTTGCGACAGGTGCAAAAGTCTCCTCATAGTCAATCCCCTCGATCTGTGAGAAGCCACGGGCGACAAATCTCGCCTTGTACTACTCCACACTCCCGTCAGCCGCCTGCTTCACCTTGTAGATCCATCGCGAACCTACAACTGATTTCCCAACCGGTCTTGGGACAATCTCCCATGCACTGTTCCTGGTGATCGAATCATATTCTTCGATCATGGCATCAACCCATGCGGGTTCCTCCACAGCTTCCTCAAAAGAGGATGGCTCTGTCACAACACATTGACTCACAAGAGCCATGTATCCAGTGTACCGATCCGGTGACTGCCTCTGTCTGCGCTGTGCTGTGGGTGGTCCTACAACCTTCTCTGCATCCCGAGCCAGTCGCTCAGCTTCTGTAGTGCGCATGCGCCCTCTGATGGTTGGCGCTGCCTGGGTGGTTTCTTCCACCTCCTGAACCTCCTCTTATGGCTGATCCACATCCGGAAGCTCCTCCTTAGGAACTAACAGCTCCTCATCTGCATGCAAGTGTAGCTCCCTCTCAAGCGAACACTGCATGGCTTTCTCCTCTTGAAATTTTATATCCCGTCGCACAACAGTCTTGCGACTGTCTGAAAAATACACCCGATAGTTGTGAGGTGTATCAGTGTACCCCACAAATATTCCAACCTCGGCAGTTGGATCCAGCTTCCTTCTCGCATCCTTCGTCACATGCATGTAGACAGGAGAACCAAAAATCCGCAAATGGGAAATATCAGGCCTCTTGCCAGAATAAGCCTCCTCCGGTGTACTCATGCCAAGAACCTTGTGAGGACAATGGTTCTGCACATCACTGCTGTATTGCATGCCTCAGCCCACAAGTGAAGGGGTAGGCCCTGATCATGCAACATCGCCCGTGCAGCACCCACGATCGTTCTGTTCTTCCGCTCAGCCACCCCATTCTGGTGTGGGTTATGGGGTGCGATGAGCTCTCTTCGAATCCCTTCTGCGCTGTAAAACTCCTTGAATTCAGACGAGATGAATTCAAGGGGAATTTACCAGACCTTTCACTTTTCGAAGAAAGATGAATCTGGAGGCTACCTGGCCCGCATGCAGACTCTGTCTACCGAAATAAGTTTGTAATCACTGTGATGATCAATCTAAACTTCAATAGCTCTGATACCATGTAGAAATTTGCTGAATAATGATTAATTATCCACCGAGACTATCTTGATCACATACAATTCGAATTTATATGCAACACATAATCTCTTCCACTTATATCATCAAACATGCAGAAATAAAATCAAGCGATAACACATCAAATCATCATACACATTAACACAGTATGTATGGGGAAAGCTTATAGCTGAAAACCCCGCAGCTATTGTGTATATTATAATGGAGAAATCAAGTAACAAACTCAGTACAATACTCCTCCCAAGTACTCAGTACTTTCTCATGAAGTTACTCACAATCTAGCTCAGTTTTGAACAGGTTACTGGTTCAAAACTCACCGCCAATTGCCTTGCCTCTATTGCGTGTTTCAATGCTATAGGATGGCCTCTTTATATAGATAAACCACCAGCCTGAACTGCGCAATCCTCATGGGCTTACTCCACCTATCTGTGTGTTGCAAATAGCAACAGTATAGTCACAATTGATAGCTAACTCCACCCTTTCATCTATCTCTTTCACTGGTCTCCACTGAACTGATCATGCACTGTAGTGAACCGATGTGTTCTTGAGTTGAATAATGAGTTACTAATTAATGAATTAAATAATATTTAATTCACTCCACTCATAACTAATTGATTAGCTAGTTAAACTAATCTCAATCAGTTCAACTAAAATAAACAGAACACAACTCCACTATCTGTCTCATTAACTCGTCCAAACTTCTGCCACTGAAGTCCAACTGAAGTCAACCATGCATGATGCCATCAAACCCTTGGGAACCACGTGATTCCTCTTTCAGATGCATGAGCCACTTCTGTAGCTCGAACTGAAGTGCTCCAAGAGAGTAAACTGAAGTTTATAGTCTAAATATTATTAAGGGTAAATAATATTTGACTTCCCTGTTTTAAGGAGAGGCAGTCTAAAAATAGACTTCGACCTCTTCGACCTCAAAAATAGAGTCACATCTATTTTTACCAACATGACACATACTTCAGGAATCTCAAACTGGAATCCCCGAACCATGCTCCATATGTATAAAAATAGATTTTGCGCCAGAATTTGCCTGCGGGCCCACTTAGTGAAGGTGACTTCATTTCACTAAGCTCCATCATCTTGCTGCATTTTCAACAAAATTTGCTGAGGATCATTCCTCTAATTCATCTGGTTTTTCCTTGCATTTGGGTGAAGAGCCAGATACTCCCTCTTCCACAGAGGGTGTAAAGATCCTCTCATGAGCAATGCTAATCAAGCAGGTGACTTTGTAGCAAATTGATGAGGAAAATCAATGAATGAGAGCCATCTATGGAGGCCCAAACAAAACATCAAGTTACTACCAATCGATTGGTGGTATTTGTAATGGATCTTGAAAAAGATCAATTTAGGATTGCTCTGTCACATCCCACAGGAATCTCAATTGGGTCCTCAAACAATTTTAATGCTTTAAATGTGACTATGGATGTTAAAAAGATTCCAACAATGGACAAAATGAATTTTCATATGAAGACCGGGAAATTGATTGTTAATGATCTCACAAAGACAAATGCAATGGCAGTTAAAGTTTAAAACATGTTAGGGAAAGTTATCAAATAATTGAAGTTGGAAAAGGCCAATTAAAGAGCCTTAACAGTCCAAAATGAAGAGTTGAAGAAGATTATTGTTAAGATTGGTGTAGACCCTAGTGACAAGACTGCTACGCAGACATTCTTGCAAAGTGCTCAAGTAGAAATATCTACATTAAGGAAGAAATTGAGGTTACCTACTGGTGAACACTCAATGTCTACAAAGGTTGTAGAGGTAGAGAAGGAAAAAGAGAAGTTGTTGCAACAACTTATGCAGAAGGATGAGGAACTTTCCAAAGTGAAGCAGACTGCAATTTATTTACAAAATCACATTGATAATCATAACTGTACTTTTTTTTTCCCTATAGGTGATGCAGATCCTCAAGCACAAATTATTCAATTAAATACTGAGTTGTAGATGGTTGAAAGAGATAGAAAGAAGGCTCAAACATATTTGGAGATTGCTACAAAATTGATGAAGGTCTTAGAGAACGAAGCATATAAGTACAAAATGGATCTCAGAAATGCTGAAGCTGAGATCAAGAATCTCAAAGAAAGAATGAAAGGTAATGTGTCATTAATACAAGCTAAGGATATCATTTGGACTATTATCATCTCAGCAATGAAGTCCAATTGGTTCTTCCTAATGATTATTGCAAAAGAAAAAAGCCTTATTACGGAGTGTGAAGAACTGATTATGTCTAATAAGCAGAAAGGGATTAACATAGCAATTTGGGCTAGAAGATTTATTGATTATATCAATTCCAAGTCAGATAAGGAATTAGAGGAGAATGATATGTAGGATATAATGTTGTATGCAGTGGAAATTAATAAAATGATTATCAGGAATGATCTCAGAAAGGCTGCAGAAAAGAAATTAATAGAAATAAAAAAAGCAGTAAGTGAATTTGATAAATATTTTGATAAAATGACAAGGGTAGGCCTGCCATCATGTTGGGGAATTGAGGGCAATCTTCTGCCATGGAGCTCTTATGAGAATTTACTGGTGATGACAAAAATCAAGATTGACAACAGGCATGAGAAGACTCAGGTACTTAAAGGAGAGACAATGGTCAACTTCTTGCAAAGACATTTTCAACTCTTGTGGATGGTAAAAACTCGTTTCTCTGAAAGGCCATCTTATGACCGAATTACTGCATTCAGATTGGAGTATCATAATTTGACACATTCATCCAAGAAGAAGGTAGAAATATGGAGAAAGTACATAGCTTGGACTATTGACTTGCCAAAGGGATCAGCAACAAAGTAAGAAAAATCAGTTGATCAAGGAAAAGAAGCCACTTCATCAACAATTCCTATAGATTAGGATATTTACTTTATGTTATTTTCTGAAGTCAATGTAATTGTAAAAAGACATTTTCAAGGCATGTGATAGACAACCTTCGAGTCATGAAGTAGTTTTGGTAGTTAGAATTGGTTACAATAGTTCCAAACTGCTTTTTATTGTATTTAATGTAATTTACAAGAGGAAGGAAGGTTCCAAGTTTTGGACCTCTTGGACAAATATTTTTGTTCTCAAAGATTCAAAGATTAATGAATGAGTAAGCAAGTTTCTGGAAATTTGTTTATGTTGAAATATATTCAAGTTTTCATTATGCATTTCCTTCTATGAATAAAACAAGGTTATGAGCAGCAGGTCTCATCTTAATTCTATGTATAAGAGTTAAAAACCTTAATTGGCGCTCCTTTGTTTTAACTATTTCTTTCACATGTTTCTTCCGAAGTTTGGAATGATATTTTATGTATAAAACAACATATCAGTTTGGACTTCTCCTTACATTTTCTTCCAATCATTTCGTTCAACATTAACAGATGGTAGCATTGCAAAGAATTCATAATATTTGAAATTTAAGGGTGTGATTATAAATACTTGAGGGTTAATAAAACAGAGACAAAAAATTTGTGACATAATTATAAAATGTCTTATGCATTGATTCCTTATCATAGCTAAGGGATTGTCTCTTAAGGTACAATAGGTGGCACACCCGCCGAACTAGGCTTGAGGCCTATATATTTTCATCAAATTTTACATCTCTTCTAATGATTATATTTTTGGATTTTGGTTGAAGAAGTCTATAACCTTTGACATCTTCAGAATATCCAACAAAAATGCATTTTTTACTCTTAGGTTCTAAGGCTTTATGTTTCGCATATGGAATATGGGCTCAAGCATAACTTCCAAAAACACGAAACTGACTTACATCTAGTTTGATTGAGCTCCAAGCTTCTTCTGGAGTTATATTGTTTAAAACCTTAGTAGGAGTGCGATTTACTATGTAATTTTCACAGTTAATGGATTTTGCCCAAAAATTGAGACCAATTCCTTTATGTTGAAGCATACAATTAGCCATTTCTTTTAAGGTGCGATTCTTCCTTTCAGCTACATCATTTTGTTGTGGAGTATATGGAATAGCATGTTTCAATTGAATGCCATGCTCAGTGCAGAATTTGATAAATTTGTTGTTAACATATTCTCCTCCATTGTCTGATCTTAACTTAAGAATTTGATTTCCAGATTGTTTCTCAACAAAGGCCTTAAAGGCCAAGAACATGTTAAAAACTTCACTTTTGAGTTTTAAGAAGTATACCCAAGTGCGTCTGGAAAAATCATCAATGAAAGTTAAGAAGTACTTGCAACCAGAGAAATAAACAACAGGAATTGGACCACATAAATCACTGTGCACAAGCTGCAAAGGGGCTGAAGCGTGCCAAGAGGCATGTTTTTCAAAACTATCTCGATGATGTTTTCTGAGTACACATCCAGAGCAAACACCATCTCGCCAAGATACCATAGGAAGACCCGTCACCATATTTTCCTTACATAGAGTTTTAAGAGAGAGATAGTTTAAGTGACCAAATCGCTCATGCCAAAGTTTGATCACTTCATCATTATAAGAAACAAAAATAGAGGTAAGACATGATGACCCAAAGTTGTCAAACTTATACAACCTTATGGAATCATCAGCAATGCCAGTAGCTAAAATATGTTTAGGATCTTTGAGGTCCTTGATTACAACATCATGAGGTGATAATTCTACTATTTTCCCTTCATCTGAATGAGTTATCTGATAAACAGAGAGAAGGTTGCATGAAAAGGTAGGAACACATAGTACATCATTAAACTGACCATTATCGAGATGAATGGTTCTAGATCCTACAACACTACGAGATCTATCATCACCAACATAAATATGTTTGGTGTTACAATCATTTAAAGAAGAAAACATGGCTTTATTTTTGGCCATGTGATAAGAAGCTCCAGAATCAATGAGCCACTCACGAGAATGAGAAGAGTAAGATACATTTAATGCATAACCAGTTTTTGATGCTTGACAACCACAAGTAGAAAGTGTTGGAAATTGGGTTCAATTCTCCTCGTGTGTTTCGCGACATGGACTAACTGCCTCTTGTGGACCCTAACTCTGGCGATTGTAGTGGAGAGTAACACCTACTAGTTTTGGTTTAACAGAAATCGTGATTCCAACAATTGGTATCAGAGTGACAGGTCTCGAGTTCAAAACTCATCGGGGTCGCGTTGGGGGGGGGGGGGGAGATTGTTGGACATTGGGTTCAATGCTCCCCATGTGTTTCACGACATGGACTAACCACCTCTCGTGGATCCTAACTCTAGCGATTGTAGCGGAGACTAACACCTGTTGGTTTTGGTTTAACGACAATCGTGATTCCAATAGAAAGTGCCATTCTTGAAGATGAAGGTGAAGAGTGCTCCAAATTGATGTTGTGCTTCTTCATTGCTGCTTCTAAGGCTTACATATTCTTAAAACATTTGGCCTCTATATGGCCATCACAATTACAAAAGTTGCAATGTGTATCGGTCTTCTTCCCTTTGTTTTTATTTTCCTTATCATTTTGGTGAGTTTCTTTTTCAATTTGCGGCTGAAATTTGTTAGGACCCTTGTTTGGTTTCAAAACAAATTTTTTAGGATACTGCTTCTTGGGATTCTTTTGATATGATTGTTGTTGGGCTGCAAAGGCTTTCTTAGAAGCGTTTCCAGGAGTGATAAGACCAAGGTGTAAGAGTTTTTCTTGTTCTCTTATCAAAGAATCAAAAAAGGAATCATAAGAGGGATTCTTGTAGGTGATTCCTTTAGAAATGGTGGCTTCTCTAGTGGAATGGAAGGCAGAAACAAATACAGAGTCTGCAGGGCCAAGCTTAGAAAGAATGAAATAAATGAGGCTACCATCTTCCTTTTTGACTTTACAACCTTCTAAAAGAAGTCTAAGGGTCTTGAATTTGGACAAAAATTCTTCAATAGAGGAGAAATTATTAGGGTCCAAAGTAAGTAACTCATTTTCAAGCTGGTGGGCCCTGATTTGATTTTGAATGCCAAAGATAGTATTTAGCTTGTCCAAGGCTTCATGAGTGGTGTCAATGTCAAGGATATGAAATCAAGGATCTTGAGTAATGGACATTCCTATCAACCCTCATGCTTGATCTTGTTTATTTTCCCATTTAGTGACTTTATCATCATCAAAAGGTTTAGTTTCTTGTCCTGTGGCTTTCCCAAGATTTCCCATGATCGCACAAAGATGCGGGGAAAGAGCATATGTAGCAGTCAACTCGCAGTTGATATTCCATCCTTTTGGCAAGAAGCAGTCAACTCGTAGTTGATGAGTCTTTCACTGACAGGTTCTTTTAAATTTCCCTCACTGATTGTCTACTTAATTTTATACCAAAATATTGAAGAATTCATGCAGTTAGGTCTAAATATAATGGATGTAAACAAGCAAAGACAATCAGTTGTATTCTGGACAGATATAATCAGAAGGGAGCAAAATGAAGAGGGGTTATTTGATTTTGCTAGCTGGTATATGCCCATTGCATATGAAATAGTGAATGGAGTTTATCCCCCTTGTTTTTTACCCAAAGCGCAGGAGTTTCTACATTTAGGAACTAGATGTAAATTTGGGGACTGATTTGTATTTGAAGAATATTCATAAATAAGGTTGTATGGAGAAAATGTTGAGCCTTACAGGCTCCCAACATTTGTACCAATGAGGCTTTTCGCCTTAGAATTTATCAGCCAGAGCCTAAATGTTGATCATGTGCACTTTGTCCCTATGAAGAAGGGTCATATGTATAAATTTCCTATGAGTGTGGGACCTTTCATAGTTAATATGAGGCAGGCATTTGAGGAAGTAACAAAATTGTTGGAGGAAACACATATGCTACTAGGAGAAAAATGGGCTTATGATCCCCATGGTATAATTTCACAGAGAAGAATTGAGAACGAATACTCAGTTTTCATTCATGAAAGTAGACCTGAGCAGGAAAAGGTGGCAAACAAAGGTGAAATAAGTTCAGTAAATACAAGCATTCAAACTCCTGTTATAACTAAGAAAACAAACAAAAGAGGTAAAGAAGTTGTTATTGACTTGGATGACGAGGCACCGAGAGGTGAGAAGACGACAAAATTTGCTGAGGATCATTCCTCTAATTCACCTGGTTTTTTCTTGCATTTGGGTGAAGAGCAGAATGCTCCCTCTTCCCCTGGAGGTCATGAATCCTCTCATGAACAAGTAACTTTAATCAAACAGGTGTTTTCGCAAATTGATGAGAGAAATCAACGAATGAGGGCCAGCATGGAGGCCCAAACAAAACATCAGGTTACTACCAATCAGACAAGGCTGTTGACTGTAATGGATCTTGAAAAAGATCAATTTAGGATTGTTCTGTCACATCCCACAGGAATGTCAGTTGGGTCCTCAAATAGTTTTAATACTGTAAATGTGACTATGGATGTTAAAAAGATTCCACTAATGGAAAAAATGAATTTGCATATGCAGACTAGGAAATTGATTGTTAATGATCTCAAAAAGACAAATGCAATGGTAGTTAAAGCTGAAAACATGTTAGGGAAAGTTATCAAACAATTGAAGCTAGAAAAGGCCAATTCAAGAGCCTTAACAGTCCAAAATGAAGAGTTGAAGAAGATTACAGCAGAGATTGGTGCGATTCTAAGGATAAAGAATACTCTATGTAAAATTCTCAGTGTGCGTCAAGTAGATATATCTACATTAAGGAAGAAATTGAGGTTACCTACTGGTGAACACGCAATGGCTACAGAGGTTGCAGAGGTAGAGAAGGAAAAAGAGAAGTTGTTGCAGCAACTTATGCAGAAGGATGAAGAACTTTCCAAAGTGAAGAAGACTGCAATTTCTTTACAAAATCACATTGATAATCATAACTGTACTTTTGTTTTTCCTACAGGTGATGCAGATCCTCAAGAACAAATTATTCAATTAAATACTGAGTTGCAAACAACTAAAAGAGATAGAAAGAAGGCTCAAACAGATTTGGAGACTACTACAAAATTGATGAATGTCTTAGAGAACGAAGCATATAAGTACAAAATGGATCTCAGAAATGCTAAAGCTGAGATCAAGAATCTCAAAGAAAGAATGAAAGGTAATGTGTCATTAATACAAGCTAAGGATATCATTTGGACTATTATCATCTCAGCAATGAAGTCCAATTGGTTCTTCCTACCGATTATTACAAAAGAAAAAAGCCTTATTACGAAGTGTGAAGAACTGATTATGTCTAATAAGCAGAAAGGGATTAACAGAGCAATTTGGGCTAGAAGATTTATTGATTATATCAATTCCAAGTTAGATAAGGAATTAGAGGAGAATGATATGCAGGATATAATGTTGTATGCAGTGGAAATTAATAAAATGATTATCAGGAATGATCTCAGAAAGGCTGCAAAAAAGAAATTAATAGAAATAAAAAAAGCAATAAGTGAATTTGATAAATATTTTGATAAAATGACAAGGGTAGGCCTGCCATCATGTTGGGGAATTGAGGGGAATCTTCTGCCATGGAGCTCTTATGAGAATTTACTAGTGATGACAAAAATCAAGATTGACAACAGGCATGAGAAGACTCAGGTACTTAAAGGAGAGATAGTGGTCAACTTCTTGCAAAGACATTTTCAACTCTTGTGGATGGTAAAAACTCGTTTCTCTGAAAGGCCATCTTATGACCGAATTACTGCATTCAGATTGGAGTATCATAATCTGACACATTCATCCAAGAAGAAGGTAGAAATATGGAGAAAGTACAGAGCTTGGACTATTGACTTGCCAAAGGGATCAACAACAAAGAAAGAAAAATCACTTGATCAAGGAAAAGAAGCCACTTCATCAGCAATTCCAATAAATTAGGATATTTACTTTATGTTATTTTCTGAAGTCCATGTAATTGTAAAAAGACATTTTCAAGGCATGTGATAGACAACCTTCGAAGTCATGAAGTATTTTTGGTAGTTAGGATTGGTTACAACAGTTCCAAACTGCTTTTTATTGCATTTAATGTAATTTACAAGAGGAAGGAAGGTTCCAAGTTTTGGACCTCCTGGACAAATATTTTTTTACTCAAAGATTCAAAGATTAATGAATGAGTAAGAAAGTTTCTGGAAATTTGTTTATGTTGAAATATATTGTAGTTTTCATTATGTATTTCCTTCTATGAATAAAACAAGGTTATGAGCAGCAGGTCTCATCTTACTTATGTGTATAAGAGTTAAAAACCTTAATTGGCGCTCCTTTGTTTTAACTATTTCTTTCACATGTTTCTTCCGAAGTTTGGAATGATATTTTCTGTATAAAACAACATATCAGTTTGGACTTCTCCTTACATTTTCTTCCAATCATTTCGTTCAACATTAACAGATGGTAGCATTGCAAAGCATTCATAATATTTGAAATTTAAGGGTGTGATTATAAATACTTGAGGGTTAATAAAACAGAGACATAAAAAATTTGTGACATAATTATAAAATGTCTTATGCACTGATTCCTTATCATAGCAAAGGGATTGTCTCTTAAGGTACAATAGGTGGCACACCCGCCGAACTAGGCTTGAGGCCTATATATTTTCATCAAATTTTACATCTCTTCTAATGATTATATTTTTGGATTTTGGTTGAAGAAGTCTATAACCTTTGACATCTTCAGAATATCCAACAAAAATGCATTTTTCACTCTTAGGTTCTAAGGCTTTATGTTTCGCATATGGAATATGGGCCCAAGCATAACTTCCAAAAACACAAAACTGACTTACATCTGGTTTGATTGAGCTCCAAGCTTCTTCTGGAGTTATATTGTTTAAAACCTTAGTAGGAGTGCGATTTACTATGTAATTTTCATAGTTAATGGATTTTGCCCAAAAGTTGAGACCAATTCCTTTATATTGAAGCATACAATTAGCCATTTCTTTTAAGGTGAAATTCTTCCTTTCAGCTACATCATTTTGTTGTGGAGTATATGGAATAGCATGTTTCAATTGAATGCCATGCTTAGTGCAGAAGTTGATAAATTTTTTGTTAACATATTCTCCTCCATTGTCTGATCTTAACTTAAGAATTTGATTTCCAGATTGTTTCTCAACAAAGGCCTTAAAGGCCAAGAACATGTTAAAAACTTCACTTTTGAGTTTTAAGAAGTATACCCAAGTGCGTCTGGAAAAATCATCAATGAAAGTTAAGAAGTAATTTCAACCAGAGAAATAAACAACAGGAAGTGGACCACATAAATCACTGTGCACAAGCTACAAAGGGGCTGAAGCGTGCTAAGAGGCATGTTTGTCAAAACTATCTCGATGATGTTTTCCGAGTACACATTCGGAGCAAACACCATCTCACCAAGATACCATAGGAAGACCCGTCACCATATTTTCCTTACATAGAGTTTTAAGGGAGAGATAGTTTAGGTGACCAAATCGCTCATGCCAAAGTTTGATCACTTCATCATTATAAGCAACAAAAACAGAGGTAAGACATGATGACCCAAAGTTTTCAAACTTACACAACCTTATGGAATCATCAGCAATGCCAGTAGATAAAATATGTTTAGGATATTTGAGGTCCTTGATTACAACATCATGAGGTGATAATTCTACTATTTTCCCTTCATCTGAATGAGTTATCTAATAAACAGAGAGAAGGTTGCATGAAAAGGTAGGAACACATAGTACATCATTAAACTGACCATTATCGAGATGAATGGTTCTAGATCCTACAACACTACGAGATCTATCATCACCAACATAAATATGTTTGGTGTTACAGTCATTTAAAGAAGAAAACATGGCTTTATTTTTGGCCATGTCATAAGAAGCTCCAGAATCAATGAGCCACTCACGAGAATGAGAAGAGTAAGATACATTTAATGCATAACTAGATTTTGATGCTTGACAACCACAAGTAGAAAGTGTTGGAAATTGGGTTCAATTCTCCTCGTGTGTTTTGCGACATGGACTAATTGCCTCTTGTGGACCCTAACTCTGGTGATTGTAGCGGAGAGTAACACCTACTAGTTTTGGTTTAACGGAAATTGTGATTCCAACAATTGGTGTCAGAGTGATAGGTCTCGAGTTCAAAACTCACTCGTGGTCGTTGGGGGATTGTTGGTCACCGGGTTCAATGCTCCCGTGTGTTTCACGACATGGAATAACCACCTCTTAGTGGATCCTAACTCTAGCTGACAGGGCTGAGACTGGGCACCGTGGGTTTTGATGAATTCCACACCGTGATTCCAATAGAAAGTGCCATTCTTGAAGATGAAGGCAGAAGAGGCTCCAAATTGATGTTGTGCTTCTTCATTGCCGCTTCTAAGGCTTTGAAGATCTTCTAAAACATTTGGCCTCTATATGGCCACTGTACAATTACAAAGTTGCAATGTGTACTCCGCCTTCCTTATGTTTTGGTTTTCCTTATCATTTTGGTGAGTCAGTTTTTTCAATTCTAGTGCCGAAATTTCTTAGGGACTCTTTGTTTGGTTTCAAAACATATTTTTTAGATACTCGCTTCTTGGGTTTCTTTGATACAGATCATATATTGCTAAGGCTTTCTTAAAAGCATTTCCAGAAGTGATAAGACCAAGGTGTAAGAGTTTTTATTGTTCTCTTATCAAAGAATCACAAAAGGCATCAAAAGAGAGGTTCTTGTAGGCAGTTCCTGAAGAAATGATGGCTTCTCTAGTGGAATGGAAGGCAGAAACAAATATAGAGTATGCAGGGCCAAGCTTAGCAAGAATGCAATAAATGAGGCTACCATCTTCCTTTTTTATCTTACAACCTTCTAAAAGAATTCGAATGGTCTTGAATTTGGACAAAAAATCTTCAATAGAGGAGAAATTATTAGGGTCCAAAGTAAGTAACTCATTTTCAAGCTGGTGGGCCCTGATTTGATTTTGAATGCCAAAGACAGTATTTAGCTTGTCCAAGGCTTGATGAGTGGTGTCAATGTCAAGGATATGAAATCGAGGATCTTGAGCAATGGACATTCCTATAAACCCTCATGCTTGATCTTGTTTATTTTCCCATTTAGTGACTTTATCATCATCAGAAGGTTTAGTTTCTTGTCCTGTGGCTTTCCCAAGATTTCCCAAGATTGCACAAAGACGCGGGGAAAGAGCATACGTAGCAAAAAATCCCTACCTCCTATTTCTGATTTGCTGAGATTGTACACAGCGCAGAGAAAAGAGCATACATAGAGAAGAGGGTATAGATGCGAAAAATAAATAAAACCTAAAACTGAAATAAACAGAGGGAACTGAAATAAGAAATAAGTAGAACTTTTAACAAATAAAACTGCAAAACATATACTTTATACCTCCAGATCTAAACTGACATAACTTGGGCAACCGGAAACCTTTTTGCATGAAAAGAAAGGTGTTCCTCACTATAACAGATGCTCCAGATACAATAGAGTGGTTCTCCAAGCCCGAAAATGTTCAAAAATAGTAGATCTAGAAAACGGTAGTTGCATGCAGTCAAACTGGATTCATATTTTGATCAACAATGGATGCGACCCTCAAAATAGCTCTGATACCATGTAGGAATTTACAGGGTAAGTTCCTTACATCAAGAACCAAATGTCACCACTCAAAAAAAGATCACAAATCAGTACACCAGTACAATCACGTGGTTAAAACCCTCAAAGAGGGAAACAATCCACTGCCTGAGCCAACGCGGCCACTTCAGGAAATTTATTAATATAAAAGGAAAGTTGCATATGTTTCTCTCATAAACGGTTACTGGAAAAATGACCCTCCATGCTTTTTAAATAGAGATCATAGACCAATTGGGTGTTAAGCCATGGATCAAATGTCGTTAATACCGAGGAGAGAGATAACCATCGAATCACTACAAATCGTGACCGTTGGATTATAAGTTACAAATGTACATGGTAAAGAAACACACTGTATCTAACTCTACACTAGACTAAGTTATTCTTAACCATTTCCTACATGTCGAAATATCCTAACAATGTAGCCTAAGAAAGAGTCATCCTCATAGGATGAGAGTTTCTCTCTCCCAAAAATATTAAGGCAGGGCCTGCATTTTCTAGCTCTTTTGATGAGAAATCATAGGAAAAGAAGGAAAAAGAGTAGGATCAACTTCATAGGAAGGTTGGAAGGAAGAGTGACCGAGGGATCCAAATAGAGACAAAATAAAAATGACAAAGAATTGGGCACCCAATCGATTTTGGACCAAAAACTAAAAGGGTTTTTGAACATCATGAAAGGAGGAAACTCATCCCATGTATAAGGGGATACTAATAGCAGTATTAAACAATGAAGGATATCTCTAGGAATTGTAGGGGATTAGGGTCGAAAAAAAGAATGGAAGAAGTGAAATCCTTAATAAATACGAAGAAACTCTCAATCCTCTTGCTTCATGAGACTAAAATGGGGGATCAAGAGATCCTTCAAAAACAACATAAACTATGGCATGGTAGTAGGATCCTTTCGGTGAGCTTTCATGGGGCCTTTGGTGGAGTTTTCACATTATAGGCTCAATATCCACTCAAGTTACTAGACCAATGATCATCCACTCATTGGATGGAAACAAATATTTTGCATGTTCCTTCAAATAAGGTTTAATCTATACATGTTGTTCCATTTTCAATTAAAGTTGGGGTTGGGATTTTTGATTGGATATGGGAGACTCCCCTTTCAATTCAAAGGGTATTTTTGGAGGGGATTTTAAAATTAATATATACATCAATGGAAGAATAAATATGGATCTCTAGTAAGAGATCAATTTCAAGAAACGACGAAATACTTCATGCAAACCAACCTCTAACATGTTTACTTTGAATAACAAGAGATCTAGCCCAAGCCGTATAGTCCCTAAACTGGACCACTTTCTAATTGTTGGTTCCTTTTTGAAAAAAAAGATTACGTTATCCTCATTCCTTCTCCCTTGGAAAAATTCTAACCATTTCCCTATTGAATTGTAAATTTCATAAGATGAGGATTATGGCCCTATTTTGTTTCTTTATAATTCACTTTGGCATTAAAAATCACATTTTAACGACCTGGTAAAACAAGTTTGGAGAGTATGGGTCCTAGGAAATTTGGTTTCAATCTCGTAGAAGAAGATAAAGCACCTCAAGAAATACTTGAAGCAGTGGTCTCGTGAGAAAAGGATGGATAGGAAGTCTTGTATAAAATCACATCAAATGAGAATGGAGTCTCTTCAATACAAAATAGAAGAAGGTCATATTAATTATGAGATGCTAACTAAGGAAAAGAAATAATTTGGAGCCTTTCATAAGGCTTTGAAAGAAGAGGAAGAAAAATGGAGATTAAAATCCTAAAGTCTATGGCTCCAGGCAGGAGATATGAATTCAAATTTTTATCATAATTAAGTAAGGAATAGGATATGGAAAAATAGCATCAAGGAAATAGTGATTATCAGTAATAAAGTTTCAGGGTTTAAGAAAATAAAACAGGAAGTAGTACGCCAATATGCTAATTTTTATAACATCATTGGTCCTTCTATGTTTAAGGTAGAACAATATATGACAGAACATGTCCCTGAAATTATTCATCATGTGGACAATATAATGATTGTGAAGGAAATTTCATAGGAAGAAATCCAAAGGAGGTGTTCTCATTTAATCTAGATAAAGCTCATGGAATGGACGGGCTTTCCACTAACTTTTTATCATCAGTTTTGGGAGGTAATAAAATATGATTTTTGTAGAATGATTGACTACTCATTTAAAGAAAATTTCATGGGTGGAGGAATAAATAATTATTTCCTAGCATTGGCCCCAAACGAAGAAAATACATATTATTTTGCTAGGTCTAGACCAATATCATTGAATAATGTTTCTTATAAAGTCATTTTAAAGTTTTTTTTCCTCAAGATTGAAATTTCTTCTCCCAAAATTAATCTTTGAGAACCAATGTGGATTTGTGCATAAAAGACAAATATTTAGTAGTATTATCCTAGTCCAAGAAGCAAATCATTCTAGTCAAGAAAGAGAATACCAAGGCATCATCATCAATATTGATAGGGCTAAAGCCTTTTATAGGGTTAGATATTATTATTTATTCAATTTCATGTCAAAATTTAGCTTTAATGAAAGGTTTATACATTGGGTTTCCCTCTGCGTTAAATCGCCTTGGATATTTCCATTAGTAAATGGCGGGGTAGCAAGATTATTTTGTGCTTCTCATTGCCTCTCTCAAGACTACCATTTTTCACCTTTTTTATATATCATAATAGCTAAGTCTCATAACAGAATGTTGGAGTTTGAAATAATTCGTGAGCGCCTACTTGGTCTCAAGTTTGTTCATCGAATACAGAATATAAATCACTCTCAATTTGTTGATGATATCCTATTTTTAGGAGGGAATACTACAATAATTGTAAAAATATTTAAATTGGTACTTGATAATTTTTGAATGCCTTTGAATGTCTAAAAACCTCAGGTAAATCAAAAATTTATTTATGGAATTCCATCACTCACAACCAAATACAAACATGAAGTATTATGGGCTTCCACCCTATGGAATCTTGGAAATAATTTAAATATTTAGGAATTCTTATTTGCTTGAAATCACATTCCTTGAAATCATGGGATAGTTTCATCACTAAATTTAAAATGAAATTTTCTTTTGGGGATCTTATTGGCCTAACTTAGTTCAACGCACTATGTTGATCAAAACAGTTCTTTCCTCTCTCTCTTTATACCAAATCATTGCCCTCCTTGCCCCACAAAGTATTCGTCTTGTGATCGGTAAGTAAATCTACGAGTTTCTTTGGGAAGGGGAGTGTTCTAGAAAAAAAAAAAAACCAATTGATAAAATTGGAACAATTAAGTATCCAAAAATCCATGGGGGACTTAGTATTAGAGACCTTATGCTAATGAAAAAAGCAATAGGAGAAAAGTTAGTATGGTGGTTTATCACTCGAGAATAATATTGGTGGAAGGAAATACTTAAGGAAAAATATCTTTGAACATAACAATTTCAATTCTTATATTCAATATAAGCCCCTAAAATAGGCTCGATAGTTTAGAAACTACTCACTTCAACAACCCCTCTGATCAACTCAAATGTCTTTTGGAAACCTTAAAATGGAAGAGATAGTAATTTATGAGGGAAACAATAATGGATAAAAAGCCATTGGAATGAAATTATGAGTTTCTACCCTTGATGGAATTCTTCTATGGTCAAGGAAAATCAACACTATCATACATTTCATATTGGGACAATGATGGTGATTGGATAGGCTAGAACCTCAGAGGAGTCCCTACAAACTTGCACCATTTGTCTTACAAAATTCGAGACAATATGTTTGGTTGTGCTCTGCAGTGGCTAGAGGAGGCAGATCAACTCAAATGGAAGCATTATTTTTACTCGATGAAGGAATTTTGTGCATCCTTTTTCTTCCATCAACGAGCTCCCCCCAGATCGAGTACTTGAAAAATATATGGAGGAGGTAATGCAAATACAAAGGTAAGGTACTTTTGTTGGCTCCTTGTGCATAAATTTTTTTTATTTATGAGAATTTGATAAATAGGGGCATTCAAGGTCCTTTTAGGTGTCCACTTTGTGAGCAGAAAGAGGAATCTATCCAACATATTTTTTCTCAAGTATTCATATACAAAATCAATCTGGTTAAATAATTTTACTCTGCTTTCAAACCATTCGAAATCGCCAACTTCCCTTCAAGGGTATTTTACATCATGGTAAAAAAATTATGTTGAAAGTGTCTCCTAGAAATACTTTTTAAAAAATTATTGGGAAGCACTTCCAAAATTTAGTTGCTGCAAGGTATGGATAGCTAGGAACAATGCAATCTTCAATAATTTATGTTTTTTTCCACACTTTACAACCGTGAAAGTTACTTTTTTTTTCTCTAACTTTGGGGCTTTAAGTTTTGCTAATGACTCCTCTTAGTAGGGATTAGACACACCTAAAAGGAAATGTGTTCAAAATTTTCCAATTTTGGAAAACTGCCTACAACTATGAAATGGAATAATAGAAGATCACGGGTAGTTTTGAAGTTAGTATTGACAGAGGTAGAATTACAATATTCGAAGAATCAAGTAGAAGGATTGATCATCAGTTTTGGTGGGGATTCGAAAAACAATCTAGGGGTCCCGAGAGGGATATGGGTACTCTATGGCCTCGAGGAAGTTAAAATTACATAATATTCATGGGGCTTAGGATGCATGACAAACAACCAAGCTAAAGCTTACACTACTATGAAACCAACTCCAAAAATAGAAGAAAAGAGAGATCAACGCCTTAGAAATCAGCCACTTCGAGGGGGAAACCTCCTTTACATTACATAAATGAACAATTCTTGGATGATTCAAATGAAAAAACCTCCTTCTATATATAGGAGTCCATGGGGTTACAATATAATCCTAGCCGACCTAACAATAA
Organism: Pinus albicaulis; assembly: GCA_034641835.2. NCBI lineage: Eukaryota > Viridiplantae > Streptophyta > Pinopsida > Pinales > Pinaceae > Pinus > Pinus albicaulis. The sequence continues at coordinate 632,232,292 of CM076575.1, forward strand.
TAATCTAAGGGCCAACAATAGCAATAATAGGGTTTTATGGGACACAATAAGAACAATATGGGTACTACCAGGGTACAATAATAACAATAAGGGGGCTACACTACAACAATAAGTGACTACACTAATAATATAGGGACCAAACATGCCCATCTCCTTCAAAAAAGTGTTGTCCTCAACGTTTGAGTAGCTCTGGATGCTTTTGTATAAAATTCTCATTCTCCCATGTGGAATCTTCAATGGATAAGTTCTTCCACTTGATGAGATACTTTGAAATTGACCGATTTCATAGCTATCGAGTTCTTTTTTTCCGTGACTGCTTCAGGCTCTAATATAATTTTTCCTTCCTCATCAAGTTTTGGCAATATTGTTTGAATTGGTGTCACCTATAACCTTCTTTAAGCATGAAACATGGAAAATTGGGCAATCGAGAAGAAGTAGTAAGCTCCAATTTGTATGCCATAGTACCAATATTTTGCAACACCTTGTAAGGACCATAGTAGTTTGGCGATACTTTATTTTCATTCTTAGCTTGCTTGAGTGACATTTGTTTGTATGGCTGTAGCCGTAAAAATACCTAGTCTCCTACATCAAAACTTCTCTCATTGTGATGTTGATCTGGCTATTGTTTCATTCAATTTTTGCAAAATTTAGGTTATCCTTTAAGATTTGGAGAACTTGTTGTTGATGCTCGATGTGATATTCTACTACTTGAACCTTAGAATTTTCTCTTAAATATGATGTGATGAACGGTGGATGATATCCATAAAGTGAGATAAATGGGGTCATTTTTGCTACAATATGGAAGGAAGTGTTATACCACAATTCAACCAGAGGTAACCACTTGACCCATTGTGTTTGTTTATCAGATACAAAACAAGGAAGATATCCTCCCAGAAAAAATTTCACTATCTCATTTTACCCATCGGATTGAATATGATAAGATGAGCTATGGGCTAATTGAGTACCCAAACAAGAAAAAAATTCCTTCCAAAAATTTCCAGTGAAAATGGGATCTCTGTTGCTTACAATAATCTTTGGGTTTCCATGTAGCTTTTGAATTGTTTTCATAAATGTAGTATCAACTGTACTTGCTTTAAATGGATGAGATAATGCACAAAAGTGTGCATACTTGGTAATTCTATCAACTACCACCATGATGACACTCTTTCCTTCGGACTTAGGTAAACCTGTGATAAAATCCATTGAAAACTTCTCCCAGCGTTGACTTGGAATAGGTAAAGGTTGTAGCAGACCCGGGGTCTTAATTGTCTCAAATTTATTTTGCTAGAAAACCAAACATTCTGCCAAAAAATTTTGAACATCAGATTTAAGACCATCACAAAAAAATACTTTCTTCATCCTTTGGTAATTTTTTAAAAATCCCGAGTGTCCTCCAATGGGAGAGGTGTGCAATTCCAAAAGAATATTTTTTTTTAGTTGGGAATTATTAAAAAGATATAAGCGATATTTTTACCATAAGGAATACTTTTTCCAAATAAATGTATCAGATGTATTGGGATCTTGCTGGAATTTTGAATGAGTTTCCACACTTATTCGTCATTATTCCATTCCTCCCTTGCTTCGGTTATCCAATCTAGTTGGATAATAGAAATGGCACAAAGAAATGCTTCCACCTCCTCATCAATTCTTGAGAGTGCATCTGCAACAACATTTAGCTTCCCTTTTTTGTAGATGATTTCAAAGTCATAACCCAACATTTTTGTGACCCATTTTTTCTTCTCTTCTGAAGACAGTCTTTGTTCCAAAAAGTATTTAAGACTATCAAGATCTTTTTTTTACCTTGAAGTGTCTTCCCATTAGGTAATGTTTCCATTTCTTTAGTGCATGTATTATTGCCAACATTTCCTTCTCATAAATAGCTTTATGTAAATAATTTCCTTTGATTGGATGACTTTCAAAAGCAATGGGTCTTGCATTAAAGCAACACCAATTCCATTTCATGAGGCATCACATTCCACAATAAATTTTTGTGAAGTTTGGCATAGCTAAGACCGGTGTTAGGCACATTGCCTCTTTAAGATGTTCAAAGGCCTTTGTTAAATGCATCTTATTCAATAATGTTGTTAGAGGTGCTGCTATTCTCCCATAATTCTTAAAAAACTTGCAATAATACCCTGTTAACACGAGAAATCCTCGCAACTGCTTTATGGTTGTGGGGACTTTCCATTCCTTAATGGCTTTAATTTTGTTAGGGTCTACCTTAACACCCTCTTGAGATACAATATGAGCCAAATATTCCACCTCTTGTAATCCAAAGAAAAATTTGGAGGTTTTTGCGTATAGTTGTTTCTCCTCCTATAGTTTGAGAACCCTGTCAACATGTTCAACATGATCCTTCCAAGACCTATTGTATATTAGTATACCATCAAAAAATAATAACACTAATTTTCTAAGGAAGGGTTTAAAAATGGAATTAATCAACCCTTGAAATGTAGAAGATGCATTGCTAAGGCCAAAAGGCAAGACCAAAAATTCATAATGACCCTCATGAGCTCGAAATGATGTTTTTGGAATATCTTGAGTCTTCATTCTAATTTGATGATATCATGAATGAAGATCCAACTTGGTCAAATAAATTAATCCATGTAATTCATTCAATAATTCATCAATCATGGGAATGGAAAATTTATCTTTAATAGTGAGCTTATTTATCTCCCTATAATTTGGAAACATGCGCCATGATCCATCCTTCTTGTGCACCAATACTATTGGAGTAGAGAAAGAACTTTAACTAGGTTGAATTATACTAGCCTCTATTATTTCTGCAATCATACGTTCAATTTCGCTCTTTTGGACATAAGGATATCTGTAAGGCCTGATGTTTAGAGGAACACTTCATGGAATCAAATGAATAGCATGATCATGATCATGATCATGAATATATGGGATTCCTTTGGGAGTTTCAAACACCTTGGAATGATTGTCCAAGACTTTTTGTAGATTTCGAGAAATAGATGGTTTTGATGTTGGAACTTCTAGTGAGCATAATTGTGCAATCACGCCTCATTGCTATTTCTTCAAAATATTTGCCATGACATTAGAGCTTATTATATTTCCCAACTTCCCTGTGATACCCCGTAGTTCAACTTCCTTTCCTTCCGAAAAAAAAATTCAAGAAAATTTCTTGAAAATTAAAAGCCACCGTCCCTAAATATTGTAACCATTGTACTCCTAGTACAACATCAGTACCTCTCATTGGAATGGAAAACATTGGACTATTAAATACATCTTACCCCATGTTTAGCATGATATTATGGCATTTTCCAAAGAAATTTATAGTCCCTCCATTTTCAACCATCACTTGACACTCTGGTGCTGGGTATAGGAAGCAATTCAATTCCTTGTCTACCTTACAATGAATAAAATTATGGGTACTACCTGAATCAATCAACACTATTACCTCTTTCTTATTTATATGTCCTTCTATATTTAGATTTTGAGGAGTAGTAATTCATGCCAATGCATTACAGGATATGGTCAAACTCATTTCTTCCTTTTCTAGGGTTGGTTCCTAGTGTATATCCTCTTCTTTTGAAGTTTCTTGTTCATTTTCTTACTCCTCTTCACAATCTATGTAAAATAATTTCTTCTCAGCACACTTATGACCTTTAGTGTATTTTCTATCACAACTGTAGCAAATCCCTTTTTCTATTTTTTCTTCCAATTCTTGTGGTGTCAACCTTGTAGGTTATGGAAGTCTAGGAGTAGCAACACTTCCATCTTTATAGATGTTAGCGGTAGGCTTCCTTGTCGCCATAAATTTACTTTCAAATTTTCTTTCCAACCTCAATTCCTTCTCCAATGAATCAGGTTCCCAAAGGCGAACCTCATGTTGGATGTTATCCTTTAAAGTCCCTATGAAGACATCAATCCCGTGTTCCTCTAGAATATCAATTACCCTTATATTTAATTTTTGGAAGTCCTCAATGTGATCCACCATTGAACCCTTTTGTTTGAGATTTATCAATTGGCTAAAGAAATTGTTGCTCTTTGTATCCTCATAATGTGCTATCATTTCCTCCGTAAAAATTGACCAAGTCACAATTTTTTTACGAAAGCAAAGCCATCGATACAATACAAATGAATTTTTTTCTAAATGTAAAGTTGTAATGCGTACCTTTTGTGTGTTTTACACATTATGGAGATCAAAATATTGATCCCTCTGTAGTATCCATGTTACGGATTTCTTTCCATCAAAGTTCCTCATATCCATATTATATTCCATTCCTTTCTTCAAACCATCCATATTAGCTTCCACACTTTTCTTCAAACCATCCATCTTGGCTTCTGTGCCTTTCTTCAAAACTTCCATTTCATTTTTTGTTTCTCTTTGCGAAAGAAAATTTTGGTGCACTTACTCTTGTAATTTTGATAGATCATTTTTCACTTATTCCTCTTCATGAGTCATAGTAGAGCCTTCTAAGGGCTTAATGGGTGTTGAATTATTTTTAGGGGGAATTTTAGAACCCATTACTGATATCTATGCTTCAATATGCCCTTGGAATCACTTCAAACTGTTTTTTCAAACAAGAATTATGCAATTTGAAAACAAAATACAAACCTTTTTCTTTATTTTTAGGAGATAGATATTGAAACTGATGTATCTCAGTAATTTCAGATCCCTGAGATTTAAGATTCAGTCATGTAATAGCCATCTAAGTCTTCTTTCCAATGCCATAGGTCTGACCTGATTTGGATTCTTCAAGGAAAATTTATTCCCAATCTCCCACAATGACCTAATTATGGACTGGTTCAGTAGAGTGAACTTGTACAGCGTGCCACATGTCATTGTTTCCTCCTTCATCTCTGAAATTTATACACAGTAAAACTAAATTCCATTTAATTTCAACCACTTTTTACATAATTCCAATCCGATGCTCATAGAGAGAGTTATGTTTATTTTTCCAAGGTCACCTCTTTGAGATGAAATTCAGGAGCCTGCAAAAACCCTAACTTCCACATATCATATCTCCAAAAATATTTCGAACCAAGATCTGAAATTTTTACATGAACTTTCTCAGGATTTCTTCACAAATGGGTTTGTTTTTTTAGCATATTAACCTTCGTATAAAAAGTGTTATAGCGAAAATTCTACGATGACCTATTTGAAGCAGCAAAACCCTAGAATCCAAATTTCTGATACCAACTGTTATGAAACCAGCTCCAAAAATAGAAGAAAACAGAGATTAACGCCTTAGAAATCAGCCACTTCGAGGGGGAAACCTCCTTTACATTACATAAATGAACAATTCTTGGATGATTCAAATGAGAAAACCTCCTTCTATATATAGGAGTCCATGGGGTCACAATATAATCCTAGCCGACCTAACAATAATATTCTAAGGGCCAACAATAGCAATATTGGGGTTTTATGGGGCACAATAATAAAAATATGGGGACTATAGGGGTACAATAATAACAATAAGGGGGCTACACTACAATAATAAGGGACTACACTAGTAATATAGGGACCTAACATACACACTCTACTAGGGGATTCAGTTAGCCAAAGAAAAATAGGTAACTTCTCTCACTATTTTGGGATACTCCCTCCTTGTTAAACATTTGGTGAAGGGATACTCTCTAAGGGAAAAAAAATTAAGAAGAATTATGAAAAGAATTATGAAAGTGGCAGAAGGGTTCTCTTTAATAGCATATTTCCTTGTTCTTTGTGATCTCAATAAAGATGTGGACTTATGTGGTAATGAAGGGTGTAAATTAAGATTGAGATATTTAAAAATAAATAGTTGAATCAAGCCTTCTCATATTCCTTAGAGCTAAATGGATTGGAAATACATCATTATGAAGGACTAGATTATCAATAAGTTACAATATGACATGTTAATTTTGTTTTTTGGCGGGGTCAATTTCCTAAGGTATAAACCTACAAAAACCATGTTTTTTGTTGTTTTATTTTGGAGTCCCTCCAGAAAAAAAATTGAAGCTTTATTGGATAAGAGGGTTCGAGAATTTGTTTTCAAGATATAGCTATGTAATACCTAAATTATTTGTTTCGATCCAAATGTATACTTGCATATAAATACAAAATTATCATTTTGGTTAAAAAAGGAAAAGGGGTAAAGTTGTCTTACGCTAATATTTCAAATGAGATATAATTTGAACAATTAAAAAAAATCACTCTTGGTAGAACCACTCTTTTATTTAGGTATTTAGTTTTATGGTTTCTCGTAGTCAAGCTATTTAGTCTTTAATGCCATGGTTAAAAATTGTTGAAATTTTAAGGTTTTTCGTACTTGCAATATTTGGTTTTAATTCCATGGTTGAAAAGGTCATAATTTTAGGGTTTTTTAGAGTCATGCTAATTGATTTTTAACATCATGGTTGAAAATTGTTGAAATTTTCGCCCTGAAAAAGGGTGATGCAACATCACCAATTTTAATTTTAGGGTGTTTTTTCATGTTTTTTATGCAAGAAAAGTGGTCTTTTGGGCTAGAGTTATTTTTTTGAGGATATAGCTCTCGTTAAGTTGGTAACATTATTTTAAAACTTCAATCTAGATAATATATGAATGGAAAATATTTTTCTTGATTTATATATGATATTTAAGCCCTTACGAATCAAAAACTTTGGTTTGAAATACCTTGATATGTTTTCTTTGCAATTCCACAAGTTTGAAGAAAAAATGAAGTGTAAAGTGAAAGATATCGTAACTTTTCCAAACCTGTTGATTTTTGGTATATTCCCAATAGAAAACTTGTATAACATATCAAGTTTTCAATTCTTCAAATGTAATTCTAAAATTTTTACATGAGGCATTGCATTATGTCTCCTCATATTTGAAGATTTCACAATTTAAGGTATCACATAAGAAAAATAAATAAATAAATAAATAATAAATAAAAATAAATAAATAAAATAAAATAAAAAATTATAGTGAAACTTCCAAGCTCACTTTTTTAAATTGATTTCAGGACCCTTCACAAATCACAACTTACATAAATATTACCTCTGAAAAAACATCGAACCATAATCTGAATTTTTTACGAGATGTACATTGACATTTCTTCTCGATTCTCCAAATTTTACTACCAAAATGGCTTGGAATAAAATTATAGCGAAAATTCGGAGATTAATTGTTTGAAACAGATTTCAAAAGCAATAAAAAACCCTAGTTTCCACAGAGTGTATCCCAAAAAGTGTAGTAAACCAAAATATAAAATTTTTAACTAGATATTCCACCATATCTCTCCTTAATACCATTAAAGTTCCACTATCTCAAATATCCTAGAAAAAAAAATAAAAATAAAATAAAAAAATTCCATGATGACCTGCTTGAAGTAACCAAAAAAAAATTATAGTGAAACTTCCAAGCTCACTTTTTTAAATTGATTTCAGGACCCTTCACAAACCACAACTTACAGAAATATTATCTCTGTAAAAACATCGAACCATAATTTGAATTTTTGACGAGATGTACATTGACATTTCTTCTCGATTCTCCAAATTTTACTACCAAAATGGCTTGGAATAAAATTATAGCGAAAACTATGAGATTAATTGTTTGAAACATATTTCAAAACCAATCACAAACCCTATTTTCCACAGAGTGTATCCCAAAAAGTGTAGTAAACCAAAATATAACAATTTTAACTAGATATTCCACCATATCTCTCCTTAATACCATTAAAGCTCCACTATCTCAAATATCCCAGAAAATAAAAATAAAATAAAAATAAAAAATTCCATGATGACCTGCTTGAAGTAACAAAACCTTAGGTTAGTTTTCTCTCATACCAAATGTTAAGAATAATGCACCTTGTTACCCACAAAATGGGTAACCGTATAGGATAAAAAATCGCTCCCATTCTTCACATCCAGCTGACCAAACATACAATCCCTAACATCCACCACTAGCCAATGACATGCCATTATATCTCAACCACCTGCATCAGTCATATAGTTTCTCACCCATCTGGAAAGATCACATGGATGAAGGTGGGATTCTTATCAAAAGGTACTTTATTCATTTTTCAATTGGGTGTTATGCTTGTTTGTATTTGGGCATTTGATATGGACTATGGGGTTGTAGGTTTTAACCTTATACATAAATTATCTGCAAACGAATATTAAAACTAGAAAATAAACAATAGCGAGAGCATAAAACATAAAACATATATACTCAAATATTTTCCCCTGGATCCCAAATTGGGACTACTAGCTTGATTTTTCATTATATTCCTTTTAGTGTTACAACACATATATATACATGTAGAAGCATTCATAAACCCCAATCCATTAACCCTGGATTAGAACATAACCATAGTTCCTTTGACCGGATCTACAAAATACCAGGGGCCAAAAGCCATCATGCCCTAAAACCATGTACAAACCCATGCACAAAACCATGGGCAAGTCTGCCCATCGAAAAATAAGGTTCAAAATTTTTTTCTCGGGGCGCTGCGCCTAGAACAACGTACAGGGGGGGTTTTCGCCCCCCTATGACCCCCCATCTGCGCGTGTGACTAATCGTGGAAATAATGTAAAAAATACCCAACAGGGGTGACTTGGAAGAAGGAGTTTTTACCGTGATCTTGTTCCCTCAACTTAAATGGGGGGTTAATCTTCAATCTTAGTCCAATGAGACCTTCCCTCATAGCCCAATGGGTATAAAAGGGGCACTACTCAGGAAGCCTCAATTGAGATAGTGTGTTCCATATATTCCTATTCCATATTTACAACTTTCCATCTTATATTATAATCCCACATTCCTCCTCCATTCTTTGGGTTCAACTGACCATTAGTTCTCTAGGATTTGGAGCCCATGCATCCACATACTTGTTTAGGGCCCAAACATTTTCCCTAAGAGTTTGATGCAGCTAAAATAAAATGAAAAATCATATTATGGTTACAAAATAAAATAAAAAAATATCAAAATGCAAAATATGGTTGGGACATACACATTAGCACATGGGAAAAATCCTAGCATGACATCTACCTCACTTATTATGGCCATCACCCAGATCATGAGCACATGTTGCTACTATACATCATTCAAATAAATCTCTAACCCTTTGAGCTACAAGTAATAATATAAGGAAAAAAATTAAGAAAAAGTAAAAGGTGCATAAGAAGGGTGGAAAAACAAAGGCCAAGTTGGTAACTCATGCATCCATGATTTATGCCTCCTCACATCTATACACTCAGGATGTGGATCCTTGTTATGTTGGTCCCTTTGACCATGGAACTTATCCATGAAGTCTTCTCCCCTTCATTCCATCATTATTCACAAAAACCTATTAATTGAAGGATAGAATGAGGAAATGTCACTTCCCCTTGGAGGAAAGAAACACCTAATAGGGTTGTCCTTTAGCCACTCCTACCTAGGGAAGAAACACCATTGTGAGTTGAAGGCCAAAATTTTGGAAGGGAAACCTTATTTGAAGTATTAAATATCCCTTTTCATTTAATCATGGTTCACTTAGACAAAGAAACTATTATTATCCCTAGTAATTGGTTGCTTTCACTAAAATTTATGTTTCGGATTGTCAGGTGGTTGAGTATCCCGTGACATGGGCACCTTACTCACAAGTACCCAGGCCCCATAGAAGTATATTGGCACCTACAGGTGAAGCGTTGGGATATTTTAGTCTCCAAGCAGTAGAAGCACATCACACCTACCCCTATGCACCCCTTGCACCTAGGATGCTATGCCACTTTGCACTACATTTTACTTTTCTTCAAGATGATACACCTAGAGAAACATGGCCCCATGTTGGACTTAGCACTTTCTGAATGGTGGGAATTGATTCAGGTCTTAGATGAGGATGGTCTCACTTACAGAGACATTGGAGGGCTAGTAGCACCTGTAAGGCCCTCAATGTTGGAGTAGAGATGGGCATTTTTAGCAGTTAGATACCTAAGAGAGCACCTTTTTCCACCCCAAGTGTATTTTGGGGGCCACAAAGGGATATTGATGGATATTTTAGGGCCAATACTCAAATGATGATTTTTAGAGGTTTCTACACCACACTTGGCACTCAAAAGCTTCAACGCTTGGAATTTGAAGCTCCTTTCTTGCATGATGTCAACCGTAATATGCTCACGCCTCACACATGTGGGATTCTCATTGAATAAATGACAAATCCAGTTTGGTTGGATTGTAAGACAATGTTTTAATTGTAATTTTACTTTTTAGTATGGGCTTTAGACTAAAATAAGACCTTATCCTCCTCGTATAAATAAAGGAGAGGACCTTTTCATTTCTCATCATCATCACTTGGACATTTCGACCTCTCTTAGAAACATTTCAGCCTCTTGTATCTTGGAAAGATGTGATATATGGAATGTAATTTGCATGTTGGAGTTATTTTCTTGAAATTTTAGAAGTTCTCTTGGAATATTCATGCATTTAATCTTGGAAGTAATCTTTGTTTTTTAATACATTTTCATTTAATATCTAATATATGGAATGTGATGGTTATCTAGGGTGTTTTTATTGTGCCCTAATTTGTTGAAAATAAATTGCATAGGATATATATAGCCTCATTGTGTACATTACTCAAAGATGTAATGTGAATGTTAGTCCCTTTGGGAACTCATGTTGTATCTCTCCCAAGTGGCTTTGATCCCTCAAAAAGGTAATAGTTAGGGTTTTGGTTGTTAGGGCATCAAAATATACTTACTCCTTTGCAAGATCTAGCCAATCTCAAGAATCAATAGACTTTATCAACCCAAGGACTAGGCACTAGAAAAGTCTTGTTGGTGAACAAACCACTTTTTATCAATAAATTTGATTTTTTTTTTCTCTATCTCTAAGTTTTCCCTCTTAAGGCCAAGCAGCCAACTAGGGCTTACTGTGAATTGACTAGGAAGGGACATTTTTGGTCTTGGAAAGTCTAAACACTAAGGATTGTAGTGGTTGCCTCAACATCATTCTTCTTGGTGGGAATTCATTCCAATTTCATCCATAAATTTTATTTCCCTAGTTGTTTACCCCAAGGTAAAACCCTAGTTTGGTTATAGCTTGAACTTGATGGCTTCTTGAGGGTTTCATGTGCCATAACCTTGTTGAAATTTTTTTTAGGAAACCATTTCTTGACACTTTGACCTTTGGCCAACCCAAATAACAACATATCAATCAAACCCTAGGTCTTGTGTTACCCCAATTCTACCTCTCTAAGGAAATAAAATTTCCTCCCCTTCATAGTTGGAGACTAGTACCTAATTTATGTTTATAAGCCTTTAATTCACCTCATATTTTTAAAACCTTGAATACCTATTAGGTGACCTTTAAACCAATACTCCTCCCATTGGTGAAATTCCATAAAGAGATGGGGGTAGTAGCTGTGGTGATAGTGGGATATTATCTCATTATTATCACTTGGTCTAGTGATTGCATTGTAGATTACCCCTCCACAAGGCCTGCTTTGTGAAAACATTTTTGGCGTTTTTTCCAAGGAAAAAGTGTCTATTTCAACCCTGTAATTTGAATATCTAACTTCATCCCTTTGAAGAAAATAGAATCTAACGATACTATAGACCATATTTTGGTGACTCCAATAGAAGAACTAAGCCCTTGTTCTTCATTGAACATCCAAATTTAATGCGTTTAGGGTGAAGCAAACATCTCTCAAGGCATTTTGAATTCACCCCAATGACTCCCCTTTTTATTTCTACGCAAAACTCGAGGAAATGGCTCTTTGGGATTTGCATCAGATATACCTCGCTTTGGATGTCAGTGATATTATTGGATATCCAAATTGATTGGATATAAATTCTATGTTGAGTGTCCCAAAATTTGATTATAATCCTTGCTCAGTTGTGAATCATGTTGCTAAAATTTTCAAGTATACTTCAAATATCATTGTGGTTCATGAGGGTTCTCTCATGATATTATTCATTAATTCCTTTGGGGATGATCAAATAGATTGGCTTAAATAATACAGACCAAAGAGAATCCCTTCTATTGGTGTATTCATAGAGGAATTTCTTAAGTATTGGGGACCAGTGTGTCATATTGAAGTTGCCATTCAAGGCTTGATTATTGTTCTCCAAGAAGAAGGCCTCCTCATCTATAATGAAGAATTTGAAGAAGATCATTGTGATCCAAATAAAAACACCGCTTTTGATCATCTTAATTATTATATGGATGAATGGGAACAAGGAAGTGATGAGGAAGAGTACCATGAGCAAGAATCTTTCCTTGATCATCTAGAAGAGCACTTAAAAAGTCATCTTAAAGATAGTCCGGAGGATTCATGTCTACCTGAGGTTGCTCTTCAAAGAAATTTCATCATCCTGATCATTGATTACTTTATATTTAGGCTAAGAAAAAGGATCCAATAGCACAATTTGGGTTCCTCTTCTCTCTCCTTATCTATGAATTTTTTTCTTCATACATGGTCATCTCATTTTCCCACCTCCCACCCTTGTGATTCAACATTCCAATCTTGCAAAGGCGATTGTGATAGTTTATTGTTTTGTCTCATAATGAATCATAGGGACAAGAGATGTTATGTTTATCTAATGATATGTTGGTTACATTCATTATATGACTATACTTAGCTCATGCATTGTATATTATCATTACATAGTATTTAGTTTGAGTACATATTGTGTGAGAATTATAACACCATTCATATCATGTTTCATGTAGATTGGATGTCATTTAGAATAGATTTAATTTTATGTATGGATTTATACTTTCATATAAAACATGGGTGATACCCTACACCCGATGCACATGCTCCCAGAAAAGTTTATTGCAATGTGCAGGTTATAGGTTTGTTAGCCCAAGTATTTTTTATGAACTCCCTATTAGAGTATATGGATCATGCACTCTACAATGACCTCATGTCCCAATTGGAGCAAGATGTTATCCACAAAAATGGGTAACCCTATAGGAGAAAAACATTTCTCCCATTCTTTGCATCCATCTACCCATCCATGCAACCCCTGACACCCACCACTAGTAGATGGCATGCCATTATATCTTTGCCACCTACATTATTTATATAATTTCTCACCCATCTAGCAAGAGCACATGGACGAAGGTGGGCTTATGATCAAAAGATACTTTACCCATTTTAAAATCGGGTGCTTATGCTTGTTTGTATTTAGGCATTTGATCAGGATTATGGGGTGACTTGGAAGAAGGATAGTTTTCAATTGTGATCTTGTTCCCTCATCTTAAATGATGGGTTAATATTTTATCCTAGTCCATTGGGACCTCCCCTAATGGCCCAATGAGTATAGGAGGGGCACTATTCGAGAATCCTTAATTGAGATAGTGTGTTCAATATATCATTATTCCATACTTACCACTTTCCATATTACATTAAAATCCCACATTCCACCTCCATTCCTTGGGCTCAATTGACCATTGGATATCTAGTATTTGGCACCCATACATCCACATACCTAGGTAGGGCCCAAAAATTTACCCTGGGAAGTTGATGTAGTTCAAATAAAACAAAAAATCATATTATGGCCACAAAATAAAATAAAACAGTATCAAAATACAAAATATGGCTGAGACATACACATTAGTATGTGGGAAAAATCCTAAAATGAGATCTACCTCACTCATTATGGCCATCATCGAGATCCTAAGCACATGTTGCTCCTATACATCATAAAAGGAACCCTTGCATATCTCAACCCCAATATGAAATGAGTTTCCTAATCATTAAGGGGTAGTAAAAATGTTATACATCATTCAAATCAAGCTTTAACCCTTTGAGCTACGAGTAGTAATACAAGGAAAAAAATCAAGAAAATTTGAAAGGCACAAAAGAGGGGTGGAAAAACAAATGTTGAGTTGGTAACTCATGCATCTATGATTTCTCCCTCCTCACATCTATACACTTAGAAATGGATCCTTGTCATATTATTTCCTTTTAGCATGGAACTTGGCCATGAAGTCTTCTCCCCTCCATGACATAATTATTCAGTAATACCTATCAATTGAAGGTTGGACTAAGGAAATGTTACTTCCAATTGGGGGAAGGAAACACCTAATAGGGTTGTCCTTTAGCCACTCCTACTTAGGGAGGAAACACCATTGCAGGTTAAAGGCCACAATTTTGGAAGGGAAGCCTTATTTTAAGTATTAAATTTCCCTTTACATTCAAGTTTGGTTCACATAGATGCAAAAATGATTATTGTCTCTAATGACTAGTTACTTTCACTAGACTTTATGTTGTGATTGTTAGGTGGTTCAGTATCCCATAACCTGGGAACCTTACCCACAGGTACCTAGGCCCTAGAAAATTATATTGGAATAGGTGAAGCCTTTAGATCCATGGATCTCTAAGTAGTAGTAGCACATCACACCTACCCCAGAGCACCTCGTACACCTACGTTTTTCCACTTTACACTACATTTGACGAGTCTTCGACATGATACAAATAGACCAACATGTACACAGGTGAGCCTTAGGATATTGTGAAGGGTGGAAGTTGATTTAGGGCCCATATGAATATGTGTTTTCCTTCAGAGACATGGGCGGGCTAGCAGCACCTCAAAATCCCTGAATGTTGGAGAAAATATGGGCATTTTTAGTAGTTGAAAAGCAAGGACACCACCTTCTGACACACCAAGTCAATTCTGGGTACCAAAGAGAAATATTGAAGGACATTTCAGTTCCAACCCTCAAATGATGATTTTTTGAGGCTTCAGCACCACACTTGGTACTCAAAAGCCTCAACACTTGGAATTTGGATCTCCTTTCTTGCATGAAGTCGGACCTAGTATGCTGAAATCACACACGTGTGGGATTCTCATTTCATTTATGACAAAGTTATTTGGGTTGGATTGTAAAAGAATTTTTTCATTGTAATTTTAATTATTAGTAGGGTCTGTATACTAAAATTAGGCTTTATCTTCCTCATATAAATAGAGGAGAGGACCTTTTCATTTCTCGTCATCGTCACTTGGACATTTCAGCCTATATTAGGAGAATTTCAGCTTCTTTTATCTTAGCAAGCTATGATCTATGTAATTTTCTTTACATGTTGGAACTATTTTCTTAACTTTGGAGAATTTATCTTGGATCATTGATGGATTATTCAAGCATTTCATCTTGGAAGTAAGTGTTGGCCCTTAATTTTGGTCAATTTTTCTTATAAAAAATCCACCTATTTACCATCATATTCCACCTTATATCCCATATATGCCTCATTTTGACCTTATTATGCATATTGAAGTAATTAAATTAATTTTTTCAATTTTTAGAGATTTTTGTAAAAATTGGGTTTTAAGAGTATTTATGGACTGCACTGAAAATTCTCGTAATAGCTTCATGGAATTCATATGTGCAGGACACCTAGGCATGAGCTAAGAATATATTTGGAAATATTGGGAGTCGCGGATGGAAAAATACCTATTGGTTTGGTCAAACTGAGCTAAAACAGGCCCGGTCAACACGGGTCAAACTTGACCTGTTTTTCAGAAATCCCTAGGAAAAAGGGCAGAATTAGTATTTTTTGGGATTTTCCTGACTTTGTGAAAATAAATGGATGATTCAGACCTTTATGGATGGTATTATGATGGATAGGACTGTTAGAGACATTATAGCTCAGTTTTTTTATTATTTGTCTATTTAAACCAAGCTTATGGACCATTCAAGTATGTAGAAATTGTGTAATTTTGTATTGATACTTTTGAAAACATTGAGATAATTTGAAGAACCAGTTCCAATTTCTATTTTTTGTTCATGCTATGGATGATTGATTAATTTTTATGTAGTTGACAAGTTCTTCAAGTGTGCAAGGCAAGGGTGGAGGGCCCCCACACCAAGATAAGTACACTTTTTGGTTAAATTAGCATAATTTTCATGCAATGGTTTTGCTTCAAATTTATTATTCAGTCATTTAGATGTGTGAAGATTTATTATGGTTTTTGGATGGTTATTAGTTTAATTCTAATTTTCATATGAAGGGACAAACAAAAATTTAAGTTAAATTTTCCTTCTATCTAATCATGAACAACAACTAAAATTCATCCTCTTTTCCTCTCTTGAGTTATTTCTTGAATTTTCAGTTTTAATGCAATGGTAACAATGATGGAATGTAATTGTAAAGAATGAAAACCTGGACCTCCTAAGTTAGGAACCTCTTCTCCTACTCTCTGTACATCATAAACTATTGTTAATCATTTATTTAGTTTCTCTTCATGAAGGTAGTATTGTGGGGAAGGACAACCAGGATCTCCTACGTTAGGAGCCTCTTCCCTCATTTATTACATGTTGAATCAAAAAATTCTTATTTAGATTTTATATTTGTAATATGCATTTCCTTAAATCTTAGAATTTAGAATATATTTGTAATATGAATTTCTTGCAACTTCTATACTTTGTCTTCTAAATTTGACTTCATCTGAAATCCATATATTTTGGACATGCTTCCAAGTTTACAAAATCGGATTGAAAAGTAAAATATATGTGTTAGTTTACTTAGTAAACTAAACCAACATTTTTTGCGTCGTTTCCGAGGAAGCATATTTCAATATAAGTCAATTAGGAAGATTCTAAAAAATAAAAATAAAAACAAAACACAAAAAAAACAACAACAAAATTTAGTTTTTTTTTTTTTTGTCAGTTATGTTTCTTTATGCCTAGAGAAAGAGATCAAAAAGGTATATTTACTAAATAAAACCCCCCCAACAATTCAAACACCCATAGGAGAAGGACCATCAGGACTAATTACACCAGTTGTTGGAAGACCAACTTTAGAGGAATTGGAAAAAAAAAAAAGATCAGGACAAAGATTGAATCTTATTGAAAGACAAACCTTGTTAGCCTATGAAGTGAAAATAAAACAAACTCCAAAAGAAACTCCTTTCATAGAAAAACAAAAGGAGACAAGGAAACCAATTGTTAAACAATTAGAGAAACCAGTTCTTGAACAACTAAATAAATTTGAGGAAACACTAATTCGGCCTATTATTGAAACATTAATTACAATTGAAAAGAAAATGATAGAGGTAGGAGAAGGATCTAATATACCAAAAATGACTCCAGAACAAGGAATTCAGTATGAGAGGCAACAAAAAGAATGGAAGAGAAAAAGAGAGGAAGAAATAAGAATAGAAGCAGAGAGAAAAAGAGAAGAATATGCAAAAAGAGAATATGATGATAAGAGACGTAATGAGATAAAACCAAACAATGATCAAGAAGATAACTTTGGATTTCCAATTTTAGACACAAGAGAAATTCTTGGAGAGGAGGTAAAAATGAAGAATATTCCACCTTCTATTTTACCCCATTTTTATGGAATTACTACTAAAGATCCTAATTCATTTATGTTTGAGTTTGATATCTTATGTCGTACTTAAGGATATACATATGACACACATAAACTTCGTCTCTTTCCTGCTACTCTTAAAGAAGGTTCACTAAAATGGTTTATGGGATTAGGAGAACACACTATTGCCTCTTGGGATGACATGAAGAGAATTTTTCTTAAGAAGTATCAAGCCTATTTCAGGCCTAGAGATTCAAAAGAATATATTTTCAAGATGTCTCAACAAGAAGATGAGAGTTTGGAAGAATACTTAGAATGATTCCTTTAAAATATACAAAAGTCCAAACAACACTCTTTGAATCCTGATACCATTCACACAATTTTTCTCAAAGGTATAAGATATGAATAACTTGATATTATCAATGTAATGGGAAAAGAAGACATCTCAAATTTTCCATTTGATAAGATTGATGAACTATGTCAAACATATTCTAGGGGAAGAGAAAAGAGTGGATAAAGAGATGTTAATTCAAGAGCTTCTAAATTAGCAGTAGGAGGAGTAACAAGAGAAGATATAGGGAGTTTGTTAGAAAAATTTAAAATTGATATTTTGAGCAATTTAGGAACACAAGTTGATGTTTTCAAAGCCAAGAAAAATCAATATGAGCAAGATCAGATCTTATCAATCTTTTTTCCAAAGTGTATAAAGAAGCATCCACTAAGAGAATGTCATTTGGATAGTATTAAGGTGTGTGGTATTTGTATAGAAAATCATTCAACGGAAAATTGTCCAAAATTTTAAAGAATTGCAAGTAAATTCAATGGAATAAGTACAAGGGATTGGTTCTCTTTATTATATAGCACCAATAAGACCTTGGAAGCCAAGGATTCCTCAGCAATTTTCCCAACAAATCCCTCAAAATTATCAATATCCTCCTCAAACTTCATGGAATACTCTGATGCCATGGAAGGCTTGGCCTCCACAATAATACCAAAACCAACCTAGACAAGGTTTGTGAGGATATAGTTATGGGACCCAACCACCTCAACAAATCTATCCTCAACAACTATACCAACATCCATACCAATAGCCATATCAACAACCATTTCAATATCAACAATTCCAGTAACATCCTCAACCAATTCCATTTCCAAAACAAAATACTGCACCTTTACTAACTCAACCATAGCAGCTTGAGTTGCCTTCTAACCAACCCTCACCTAGACCAACTCAATTACCAGCTCAGCTAGTAGCAAATCTGAGTAACAAGGTGGAAAGAACAACATATAATGTAGAAGAAGCAACATATTTTCCTACATACTCTATTATTCATATACAAGAAGTCCACTTAAGGTCTGGAAAATTATTACACAAAGATTCTCCACCAATCATGGAAAATTTTAGGGGCTAATATTCGTAGGTAAGCTAATTTTCCATGTTTTTTCCAAAAAAAAAGATTCGCCAATTTCCAATTTTTATAAAAATGATTTTCCCAAATTTTACGATATAAAATTATTTTACCTTAAGAATCACCAAAATTATATAGAGATTATATATATAACATCCTTATAAATTTGAATAAATTTTACAAATACATCGATAAACGTTTTATAGTTTTCATATTAGGACTAGTGATATTAGCCAATGTTTTAAACCTCAAGATGGTTTTCCATCCTTAGATTTTCCCTTCCACCAATCATAGAAAAAAAAACTGAACAAATAGAACAATCTGAAAAATCTAATCCAAAAAATCAAATTCAGAAAGGACAAACTATTATGACTCAAACACCACCTTATCCAGAGAGGTTAGTAGAGCAGAAAAATCCAATTTCCCTTCCTGAATTCAATATTTTGGATGAATTAAAGAATTCTTATGTCAAAATTCCTTTGCTGCAAGTTATCAAAGATATTCCAATCTATGCAAAAACAATAAAGGAATTATGTATTAAGAAAACTGGAAGAACGAAAAGAGATCCACCCACAATCCAAGTCATTAGAGTATTAGTTAGTCTCATGTATGAAAAAACAACAATTGAAAAGTACATTGATCCTGGGATACCTATGGTTACCATTTCAATCAATGATTTTTCAGTTTCAAACACTTTAATATATTTGGGAGCTGCTATAAATGTCATGACAATAGAGACTATGAAATATTTAAAATTGTCCAATATTCGACCTACTACTACAATTTTAGAGCTAGAAGATAGATCTACATTTGTACCAGAGAGAATATTAGAAGACATAATTGTTTCTTTGGATTTATGGGAATATCCTATAGAAATTCTAATCTTACAACCAAAAACAAATCTAGGAGGCATCCTTTAATTCTAGGCAGAACATGGTTAGCCACAGTAGATGCCTTCATTGCATGCAGATCAAGAAGTATGATCATAGCACATGGAGATGAAAGGAAACATGTTACACTGTATCCTCCAGCACAAAATACTTCTTTATTATCATGGCTTGATGACCAACAACAACAAGAAACTCAATCTGTTCTAAGTATTAATCAAGTATTTAAGTTTAGTGAAGAGGAAGAAAATGAGGATCTAATAGACCTTTTCATCTTAGAACCTGATATTTCTGAGTAGCTAAGAATAACACAATATGAATTTGAAAATCATATTTTGAATCAATTTTTTTCAAGAAAATTGTACTTAGTAAATCATTGCAAAATTCATTTGAAAGCATTTTTCATGTTAGCTCAATTACCGATTCACAAAGAAAAATAATTGAAATCAATCCTGGAAAGAGTCTAAATATTGGTAATAATTTATAATCATCACAAGAACAATAGGTAATTTCATTATTACATAAATATTCAAAATATTTTGCTTGGGATTATACATACATGCAAGAAATTCATCCAAAGGCATGTATTCATCATATCTATACTGATGATCATATCAAACCAGTTAGACAACCACAAATAAGAATGAATCCTATGATGAAATAAATAGTCAAAGAAGAACTGCAAATATTGTTACAAGTAGGATCCATATATCCCATTTCAAATAGTCAATGGGTTTCTCCCTTAGTTATGGTACCAAATAAACATGGAAAATGGAGAATATGTGTAGACTATAGGTTACTAAATAAATCCACATTGAAAGATAATTTCCCAATACTATTTATTGACCAAGTACTATATTCACTAGCTGGAAAGAAATTATTTTCTTTTCTTGATGGATTTAGAGGATACAATCAGATTAAGATAGCATTGGAGGATCAAGATAAAACCACATTTACTTGTCCATGGGGAAGATATGCATATAATTTTTTGGCTTTTGGATTATGTAATGCACCTGCTGCTTTTCAAAGAGAAATCCTAGTCATATTTTCTAATTTAATTCATGAATATGTAGAGGTCTACATGGATGATTTCACTGTCTATGGAGGTACATTTGATGATTGTTTGAATAACCTTGAAAATTTTCTAAAAATATTCATAGAGACAAACTTATCCCTCAGAAATGAGAAATGATTTATGATGTTAACTGAAGGGGTAGTGTTGGGAAACCACATTTCTTCTTCAGGAATCAAGGTGGACCCAACAAAGATACAAGTCATTGTAAATTTAATGCCACCAACAACATAGAAAGAAGTAAGAAGTTTCTTGGGATATGTAGGCTATTACAGAAGATTCATTTAAAATTTTAGTAAAATAGCTCTAACATTGTTCAAGTTACTTGCAAAAGGCATTGAGTTTCAATGGACAACAAATTGTCAAAATGCATTTGAAATACTGAAACAAAAATTTCCAATAGCACTCATTCTTCAAGGACCAAACTGGTCATTTCCATTTCACATATCTACTGATGCATTTGATATAGCTATAGGAGCATCACTTAGAAAAAAATAAAATAATTTTAATTATTCCATTTACTTCATACGCAAAAATTTAACTCCTACGGAATTGAACTATACAGTAACTGGAAAAGAAATGTTAGCTTTTGTGCATGTAGTCAATAAATTTAGGCATTATATAACAGACTATCAAATATTTATTCATACATACCATTAAACCATTAAATACTTAATGAAAAAAGCAATTAAAAATGGAAGAATTACTAGATGGATGTTATTAATGCAAGAATTCAATCTCACTGTTCTAGATCAACCAGGAAAAGACAATCAAGTAGCAAATTTCCTATCAAGACTTCATTCATCTGGTGATCCTATTCCTATTTCAGACAACTTTCTAGATGAAAATTTATTTTCTATAACAGCTAAAACCCCATTGTTTGCAGATGTAGCTAATTATTTATCATCCAGAATATTACCATCCCATTTCACTAACAAGCAGAAAAGAAAAATAATCATAGAAAGTGCTAGATATAGCTAGGTCAATGATGACCTCTTTTATACTAGTTCTGATCTTCTGATAAGAAAATGTGTTAGAGAAGATGAAATTCTTGATATTTTGAAAGCATGTCATGACAAGCCATGTGGTGGCCATTTTGTAGAACAGTGGACAACATACAAGGTGCTCAAACTTGGCTACTACTGGCCAACAATATTCAAGGACTCAAAATCCTATGTTAAACGATGTGATAGCTGCCAAAGAACTGGAAGACCAGTAATATCAGATGAAATTCCATTGAAACCACAAGTACTTATAGAGCCATTTGAACAATGTGCTCTTGACTTTGTGGGACGAATTAACCTGCCTTCAAATGGAAAGAAGTACATTCTAGTGTGTACAGACTATGTTACAAAGTGGGTAGAAGCAAAAGTAGTGGCAAGTGCAATAGAAGAAACAACGATTTCTTTCCTCTTTGAAGAATGTTTGTAATATTTGGAGTTCCAAGACAGATTGTTACATACCAGGGAGCATAGTTCACCTCTAAACTTGTCCAGGATCTCACGGAAAAGTATAAAACCAAACACAGAAATTCTACTTCATACCATCCTTAAGAAAATGGACAAGTAAAATCCACTAATAAGGTCTTAGAAAAAATCATGACAAAGACAGTACAAATGAACAGAAAGGATTGGTTAGAAAAGTTAAGAGATGCATATGGGCATATTGAATTACATGGAAGAATACAACAAGATTCAACCCATATCAATTGGTATATGGTAAGGATGTTTTGTTACCAATTGAATTTCAAATTCATACTTTTAAACTTGCAGTAGAATTGGGATTGGACCTATCAGAAGCATAACGAAAAAGAGTCATGTAATTAAATGAACTAGATGAAATTAGACAACAAATAATTGAGCATACATCACTAATGCAACAACAAAGAATCAAATGGCATGAAAAATTTATCAAAAACATTTTTTTTCATAAAGGAGACTGGGCACTTCTTTTTGACTCCAAGTTCAAAGACTTCAAAGAAAATTTTACAACTCATTGTCTTGGGCCATATGAGATAGAAGAAATCTTTGACAATGGAGTAGTTAAAATAAACACAATTGATGAAGCAACAATTTTATTTTTAATTAATGGACAATGACTCAAAGTCTATAATAATCCTATCAATAAAGAGGACTTTATGAAAAGACTATCAACAGAAAATAATATGAAAATAATGGAAAAACAAAGTGATATGACTTCCTTACTTCCAGAATAAAAATAATAAAGGAGTTTGGTTGTGAAAATCTAGGAAACTAGCACAATACAAACTCAAATTCATATTGTAAAACCAACTTGTTTTACCAATATGAATTCCATATTTTGTTTTAATTTTTCTTCAATTTAATTTTGCATAAATTGTCCTCCAGAATTCAAATACTTGAGGAAAATTATCAAAATAAGCAAGGGGTAAGATTCATAATAAAATTATGCAAATAAGCACCTCTATTGCAGAAGGGACCTGAGACATCATTCAAATATCATTGCATAAGGGACCTGAACAAAATCAAATATCATATGATTGCATAAGGGACCTGAGACATCAATATTCATCATAAGGGACCTGAATCAATATCAGATGCAAAAAGAACATGAAACATCATAATCTACATCAAGAGGATCCAATAAGCAGATACAAGTGTCAACATTCCATCATAATTCATCTTTGAATAACTATCATCATTAAAAAAAAAATCAAGTGTTGACTAACTAAAAATGGTCATCATCAACGACCATTGACATTGAGCTATTAAGTAGAAGGAAAGTGTTATGCAGGTAAATCCTCTCTGTGGACAAAGACGATCCCTCTAGACCTAAAGTGGGTCTAGTAACAAAGGGACAAGCTAGAGTGAAGGTTCCTAATTAATGAATGAAAAAAAACGAGGTAGATCAACCTACCTGGAGTCCGATGCTGTTGTTGTGGCTATCGTGGTGATGGCCTCATGATTCTTGTCTTGGTGGGTCACGATCCTTCTGCAATGATGCTTGGATACCTGCACAAGGATCAGAAAATAAGAGTAGCATACGAAACAATGATCTCATTCATAATTACTAACCAGTCAAGGAGGGTTAAGCACATTGCATCAAATAAAATACAATAACGCAATATGGGAACCAGACAATAGTCATGTATATGTATTAATAGAAGAAAGAGTTACAACCAGAGCCTTGATGTCACAACCTCCTTTAGCAGGGTTCAGTCGAAGCGTGTCTCGATGAATCGTCGGGAAATTCGGAAGGGATGAAGACACAAGCCTAAGCTCTCTCAATGAGGGTCTCTTTCATTCTATCTTTTCTAACCAAATGTATAGAAATCTCTTCAACGTTTCAGCTACAATATGTTCAGTTCAGCTAGCACATCAATGGAAGATGGTTGTATTTATATAGGAAGAGGAGGAGGTTGGGATCCCTACAATAGTGGAACCAAGGCCTTATCCCTTGGGAGGTTTCCCCAAAAGGTGGAAAAAAGAGGCCAAAGGAGGAATGCCATGGTTATTCAGTCGAACCACTCCAGATGACTCACCCATGAAGTTTGTTATGATGGAAACTTCGCCTCTATTTTTAAAAAAACATTCCATAAACATGTTGGCGCGAGTAGCTCATTGGGACAGAGCGTCAATGGATGCAAGGCCTAGTGTTAATTTCCCGGTCTACGCGAGGGCATAATGGTCTACTAGCGCCAAGGAAAAAACATGTGTTTTTGATGGTCTGTTTAGGATGTTGTCAACAGATGGAATGTTGTACTCATGGAAAGGGATGCAATGATGGTCATTGCAAGGCATGACACTATATTTTGGTCACATAAATTAGCCTCCAATATTTGGGATGGAGATTGCAGGGACAATGACAAAATGCTGTGTAACAGATGCCCCCTAAAGCATGAGGTTAGAGAGAGAGGAAGGGGTGAAATGATTTACGAGAACGCATTTGAACCAAACACCGTTGTCGGAAGACTTGCAATTACAAATATAATTGATATCTCTGATACATGAACATGTGAAATGGGCGAAACCATCCATAATAAAGTACATATATAAACTGAGATCCAAGGAATGGACACAGCCATCCAGCAGTAAGGATCAACAAATAGACTCAGGTATGGTTGCAACCATCCAATCAAGAGTCATGCAATAATTCATGATAAACCATAATATCCCGCAACCTGGATCTTATCAGACAAAACCTAGGGTCTTGTGCTCCATCTCGACCCGAATAAGTACAAATTAAAGCATGTGAATATGTGAGTTGAAGTCAAACATGCAAGAAAATCACCTGATTACCAGCCAATGATGAAAATTGTTAACATGCATGAGAGAAACCACCAATAATGAAAATGGCTCTCAATGTACAACAGGTACAATCCACAGAATGTGAACAGTGATCTGGCATCGAACACCCACATAATCACTCGATCAAAGGCCAATGATGTGGACCTATCGTCGAATGCGAAGAACTTGCCATTGAGGCATGCAGGCTCCAAGGTACCAGTAGGGAGTCTCTAGACCAGCTTCCTGGATAATGAGTTGAATTCGACAGGAAGTGGCCCGGTCGAAGGAGGGCCATAATGTTTCCCGCATCATCGACATGAGACAAAGGAACATAATGATAATGAATCAGGACTAACAAAGAATCAGAGGGAGGTTGAAAACTGCAGAGGCAAAACTTCTCTTGAACATATCAGTGACATGACTCTGGATTTGGCAGTATTTGAAATCAAGAGGGATCTGACGTCATGATGACGTGGCAAAGAGAAAATGAGAGGTCAAAACAGATTACCCAAACCCATGGAGGAAAAAATGACAAAATGAGATGTCCCCAACCCGACACGAATGCAGATGAGTGTCATGTTCAAGAGTGACATACTTCCAACACAACTAAAGACTAGTTCAATTTCCCCCCACCATTTCTGGCGAGTACCCCAATTATTTTTGAAAACAAGCTTGAAGGGGATAGCATATGCTTGCGATATAATTTTGTCCTTCGGACAAATCCATCCTAGTACATTTTACGAGCCCTAGGAAGGGGGAACTTGGTGAACGTCATGGTGACGATGTCCGATGTCATCAGGGTTTAACGAGTCTGACAAAGGAAGAACTCTCCATCTTTTCATGTTTAAATAGTTTGAAAAGAAGCAGAAAATAAAACTACAACCATGTCCTTTTCGTAAATAGTCTCTCAGATCCGAAAAGGTAGAAAACAATATCTGAAAGAACCTCTTAGTCGCGAGAGGCCAAGGTATTCATTTTTCGTAAATAATCCATCCGAGGCCAAAAAAGGGGTAAATGTATGCTGGGTAGATATCGTTTTGTAGCCATTTAACGAGTTCAAAACGACAAGAGTCTCGACAATCTTTTTAGTTTTAGAGAGTTAGAAAAGAGCTGAAAGATAACTCTAGTAGTGACTTTTTCATGTTTTTACCGAGTCTGAAAAAAGTATAAAATAAAACTTGTTACTTCATTGTTATCGAATTAAATACTTGTCGCTGTACAAAAAGCAAACGTAAAACACATTTCTCAAAATAACATAACATAATAATCGAAAAACATGTCTAAAAATATAATTAGGGTTCTGAAAAGTTATAAAATTTCAAAAATGGTAAAAACAATTACTTTTCACTTTTACCTCTTGTGGAGCAATAGTTACCCATTTTATACTGCGATTTTGCGGTGACGAAAGTGGAAAATCCGGCAGACCAATCTTGAATCTGTCAGTTCTAGGTAAGAGCCGACATCCTTCCCCACATTTTAAGTCTTTTTTCATTACCTACAACCTTCAATTTGTTGATCAGCGGTTGTCATTGATGTCAACCCAAGTAGAACCAGGGGCTAACCCAATATTGAATGGGAATTTTGACCTACCAAATTAATGTATTCTGGGTCAATAATGCTTTTGATGGTTTCTACTTGTCGAGATGTTTCCATTGATGTATGGCATGCCATGTAATTCTTCACGGTTTGAGAGATATTCATGTTTGAAGTTTGTAACCCAAGTTAGTGGGCTAAAACCCCATGGGGTTGGGACATGGGTCATTGAAAAGTCATAATTAATATTTTTTAAGCTCCTAAAATCCCCCCCATGTTCACTTTTTCAAGCCCTTCTCAACTTAAGCATTCATATAAATTGTGATCTTCATTTCCTCCTTATGCATGGGATTTGGCCATCTGAAACAGGTCATCATGGAATTTTCGCTCTAAATTTTTTTCTACGAAGGTTCAGAAGCTGAAATTATTATGAGGTGAAGCCAAAATCCTGACGAAGTTGCAGTAAAAATTTTAGATCAAGGTGCGCAATATTTTTGGAGATATGATCTGTGGAAGTCAAGGTTTTTGCAGGCTCCTGAAATTCATCTAAAAAACGTGACCTTGGTAAAATCGTCATAACTCTCTCTCTGAGTATCCGATTGGAATACCATAAAAAGTGGTAGATATTGCACAGTCTTTGATTTTCTCTCTATCAATTTCCGAGCCAAATGAAGAAACAGTGACACGTGGCATGCCGTACAAGTGTGCTCTATTGAAACAGTCCATAATTAGGGCATTGTGAGAGATTGGGCATAAATCTTTCTTGAAGAATCCAAATTGGGTTAGACCTATGGCATTAGAAAGAAGACTCATAGGAATACTATAGGACCAAAAATTAGATATTGAGGATCTGAAATAACAGATATACACCAGATTCAATATCGAGCTCCTAGAAGGCAAGAAAAAGTTAGATCATGTGTTGTCAAGGGTTGCAAAGGACTAGACTTTCTATAGTAGCAAAGCAAAGCAAGGTGCAACAGAGGGTAGCATGACAAGAGCAGAAACCAAGGTGCATAACAGCAATAATAATTTCATCATATGAAGTCTTCAAGTGGGCAGCACTACATACAATCATTGTAAAGGTATCATTGTACTTAGTCATTGTAAATACATTATTGTACAAATTGTACTAGTATCTATCTGCCAAGGGTTGAAGAGGCAGTGTTGTGAGGTCTAGGATCATCATTAGGTGGTTGTGTCAAAGTTGGGGTTATGGTATAGTATATCTTCTTCTTCTACATCATTTTATATCATTGTAAAGTGGACCATTTTCCCTGGTACGGGAGTCCATTCTTCTTTTATTCTTCTATAGGGTGGTAGGGTGGTGCTAGGGTGAGTTGTAGCTCATTAGGTGTTAGGGCATCCATTCAGTTGACTACTGAATAATCTCGTGCGTTGGAGCGTCCATCCAGTGGGAGCTGGAGAAGAATGCTTTTTCTAGATTCTAGGAAGTTGGAGCTTTATTTTCAATTAGAGTTGAATATTAAAGAATTATTAGAAAAGCATTAGGTGGTTTTTGTCCCGGAGTGGGTATCCACCTTAAAAACTGCGTGCATTTGAATTCCTCTTGTTTGCTGCTATCATTGTACAAACACTAATAATAATTGAAGATTAAATAATTCTTTGTTGAAGGAATACTAATTCACCCCCCCACCCCGCCTCTCAGTATTTCCAACAATTGGTATCAGAGCTTGGTTCCTTCAATAACATTTTAACAGCTGGAAGGAGGTCATGGAGCATACCAAGAATGGTGCACCTCTATTCAATGAAAATAATTATGCACTCTGGAAAGGAAGAATGGAGGTCTATCTCTTAACGCAAGGTTACGAAGTATGGGAAACTGTTCAAAATGGATTTACATCAACTACGGATGAACAAGGTAAGAAGAATTTGGTAAATGATGCAAAAGCAGAGAATATTATTATCAGTGGACTTATTGAATTTGCTTATCATAAGGTGTTAGGTTGTAAAACTATCTAAAAATGTATGGGACAAGCTTGAGAATATATATACAGGTGACTCAAATGTCAAAGAAGCAAAGCTTCAAATCTATAGAGCAAAATTTGAGCAACTCAGAATGAAAGAAGATTTCAACATTGCTGCATACTTCCAATATGTTGATGAAATAACCAATACTCTGGAAGGATTGGGAAAGCCAGTTGATGAGAAGACTATTATACGGAAGATTCTTAAAGCGTTACCAGGGAGATTCAACCCAAAACCCAAAGGTATCGGTCTTAGAATATAGTGCAAATCTGGAAAAACTCAACAAAGAGGAATTACGTGGAGTTCTCATAGCATATGAAATGAGACTTAATGAAGAAGAGGGTACTTTGCATCTAGAAACTGCGTTCATTGCATCTAAGAAAACCAATAAGGATAAACAACCTTCAATTGAAAATACATGCACCTATAAGTGTGAATAAAAGGGAGATGATGAAGAAGGTATTTCAGATGAAGAATATGCTTACTTCACGAGAAAACTAAAAATTGGTAAGGGACAATTCAAAGGTAAACTTCCATTGATATGTTTCAGCTGTAATGAGGTTGGGAATTTTGCAGCAAAATGTCCAAACATAAGTAATGGCAACTCAAAAGGAAAGAAAGGCTTTAAGAAATTCAACAAGCAAGGATCCAAAAGGAACTTTCTCTCTAAAGAAGATATCTCATCATCCGATGAAGACAATGACAGTGAAGAAGAAGCCAATGAGAGAGTATTGTTTATGGCCAAGCACAATAAACCCAAGCACAATCAACAAGAGGTATAAAAAAACAAAGAAGAAGGATGGACCATAGAATAATTTTATGAGGAAGCAATCAAGCTTATAAAAGATCTCAAGACGGAGAAGATCCATTCCAAAACTCTTGAAGAACAAGTTCAAGGTCTCAAAATTGAAGTTGAAGAATACAAATGCATTGAAAAGTCACTTCAAAAGAATTAGGAAGAGAGCAACCAAGAAAGGGAAGAATTAGAAGCCAAAGTAGTCTCGTTCTGTGAGGAAGTGAAGAAAGGAAAAACTATCCAAAACTATGCCAACAGCTCAAGGGCATTGGAAGAAATCATCAACAATCAACGATCTTACAACGAAAAAACTGGCATCGGTTACAAAGAAGAAGAAGCAGGACCTTCTACAACAAACACTAGTACATTTAGCGGAAATTCCGACACTTGGTTCCAATGCTTTTGACCAAATGTCGGAAATTTTCCCAAATTTTTTCCATCCCGCCCGGAACCGTCGCTATAGCGACGTCTATAGAAAGCTGTCGCAATACCGACACCTAAACCCTGTCGCAATTGCGACGTTTGGAGGAAGACGTCGCAATTTCGACACCATGGCCCAAAGCGTCGCTAAACTACTACATTTGGCGGAAATTCCGACACTTGCTTCCGACGCTTTTGACCAAATGTCGGAAATTTTCCCAAATTTTTTCCATCCGGCCCGCAACTGTCGCTATACCGACGTCTATAGAAACCTGTCGCAATACCGACACCTAAACCCTGTCGCAAATTTTTTCAATCTCACCCGAAGCTGTCGCTATACCGACGATTAGAGAGATTAGTCGTAATACCGACACTTAGACAAAGTGTCGCAGTGGAGAGGTCTGAAGGAAGACGTCGCTATGGCGACCCTATTCTCCACGGGGTCGCTATTGCGACAGATGCGTCCAAACGTCGCAATTGTAACACAATGTCTAAGTTGCAATTGCGACGTTTGGAGGCATCCGACGCAATAGCGACGCTTTGTGTATGTGTTGTGAGGAATAATCATATAGTTCAACTTAATGGTTCATTATATAATCATGTGATCATCACCAATGATATATCTTAAAAAGCAACTGAAAAGCCATGTGTACAAAATCGATGTATACTCTAGAGAGTGGTTCTCATATCACTATGTAAATTGTTGTATGCTACTTCAACAAAATTATAAGATAAATTGTAATACACATCATATATGCACCATAACAATTGGTACAGGGTAAAACCCACCTGCCACACCTTTGTACTCGATCCAATTTTCTCTGTCAACTCTTCTAGCTATGGGAGTTTCCTTCAAGGATCATAATACCCCCAAGGCCTGTTATCACCCTAGTAATTCTCGGGTTGTGGGATAGGGATTTTTGTAGTTAAGAACACCAAGGGTAGCCAAGAACCACTTTGGGAATTCAAGATCTAGCCTTCTTGAACTCTAGAGAGGGATCTCTCCGTATGATTTAGCTTTGTTTTAGTAATAGATATTAGGCTAGCTATGATTGTGTATTTGGGTTTGATTTTAAAAGATTGGTGGGAATAAAGAGATTTCAAGGTTAACGAGAAGGATCTACCAGAATATTGGGCAATGGAATCAACTCTCTAGGCAAGAACAACTAAGAAATAAGGCTCATAGATGCAAATGTGCTAAGGGCAAGATAGGTGACCTTCTAAGGCTATGTATAGGCTTGATTTGATGGAGTGGATGGAATCTGAGCAAAAGGGCACTTAAGAATCCTTAAGCTACAGATAAGAAGATTGAATAAGGGGATCTAACTGGGAACCGTAGAACTGCGCATAAGGTTTTACGAACAGGCTATTACTGGCCTACCATCTTTAAGGATGCCAAAAAATTCGTGCAGGCCTGTGATAGCTGCCAAAGGGCAGGACGCCCTGGGCAGTCTAATGAAATGCCTTTGAACCCTCAACTAGTGATTGAACCATTTGAACGCTGGGCACTTGATTTTGTTGGCCCTATTAGTCCTCCCTCAAACCAAAAAACATACATCCTAGTTGCAACCAAATATGTCACTAAGTGGGTCGAAGCAGAGGCAGTTTCAAAAGCTACAGAGGACTCTGTAGTACAGTTTATTTTCCAAATCTTTGTGCGCTATGGTCTCCCAAGGGACATAATCACAGATGGAGGACCACAATTTGTAGGTAATAAATTAGCTGAAACATTGCAAAACTACCACATTCAGCACAAAATTACAACTCCATATCAACCACAGGCCAATGGCCAAGTAGAGAGCACGAACAAAGTAGAAAACATTAAAATGCCAAGTAGAGAGCACGAACTATAGTTGTCTTGAGAAATTTTATTCACAATGAATACTTTGAATTGTTAAGTATTTATACAAAAAAATGTTTACAAAATATCTCAGGAATTGAGATGATGTTTTAATCAAAAATAGGAAAGAATTTCCTGTTTTTTATCCATTAAATTCACAGCAAATCTGTGAATTCTTGCCACTTTTCTGTAGAGGGGATCTTCATAGTCTTCAATTTTCTGTAACTTTCATCTGCCTCTGTATACTTGGCAAAGTTAGGCTTTATAGTGAACATATGCCTGATCTCATTATCTAAAAAGAACAGATCTTCAAAATACTGAAGAAGTATTCTGCCTGTTGGTGATCCTTGAGGCAGTTGTTGTCTGGCTTGCTCTTTTGCATGATTTCTGATTTTTAGATCATACTCTTTCTGAGGCATTAACTTGTCATTCAATGCGTGAATATCAGGCAAACATGCTTCTGACAATGTTTTGTATTTGGCTAAAAATCTTGAGATGGATAAATTCATGTCTTTACACCGGTCCTCTAGAGTACTCATTATGTTTCTTTTGTTCAGGACCTTTCTGATTTGAAGAATGGTTTCTGTTCTATCAACAATTTTCAATTCTTCCAACTCTTCCCTGGTTTTATTGTTTAAAAAAGCTATGAGTTGGATTGCTTGGGCTGGTTTTTTGTCAATTTCCCTCTTAGTCTTGTCAATCTCTGCACTAGCAACTTGAAGTAACTCCCTTTGTTCATAAATTATCCGAATTGAAGGCCATTGAGAATGAATGCCATCAATAATTTTGGTCCATAAATGACTTTTTATAAAGGCCACTTGATCTGTAAGATTTACTTGTGCTTGCAGAATCTTTACCTGTTCTTGTAGTCGATCAGCCCTTTGCTCATGTCCTCTAGAAGGAATCAAGGCATCATTTTTGGATTTTTCCAAATTTTTAATAGTGCCTCTCAAACTAAGAATCTCTTTATCTTGGTCTTGTGGTGTGGTCCTCTGTGAGGATGAAGAAGAAGAGGCGGAGATTAGAGAAGTAATTGGCACTGCAGTTGGCAGTACTCCCTTCGGTGCCAAGTGTTCTGCCAAAGTAGATGGTATAGCAGTGTTTACAGTGGGGATCACTGTAGGAATGACCATTGGTTGTGCTTTTCTTAGTTCTTCATTCTCTTTCATTAGAGCTTCCATTTGACTTTCCATTGTTTTTATCTGACCTGACATTTGATGTACAAGCTCCTTTAAATCATCATTCTCTGTTTTTTGCTGTAGAATTTCTTTTGCTTGAGAGTTTTCACTCTGAGGCAACTTCAACTGTTTTCTAAGAGCAGCTATATCCTCATTTTTCTATTTAATTAAGACTTTTTCCCCTTCAATGTTGGCTGGGTCACCCCCTTCTTCAATCACTATATATTCTAGTGCTTTTATTCTTAAATTATTAGCATACGGTGAGGCTTTGTCCAACCTCATTTGATTTTGGAGGTTGAGCACTGTTTTCTCAAGCCTAATTGATTTCATAGTTTTACTGACAATTTTGGAATATATAATTTCAGTATTGCTCCTATGAAATTCAATTTGATCTAATTCATGAATGGCATCTGCATCTAGTTCAAGATCTGTTTTGGAATAATCTACCACTAATTTTGGCTCAGCCACTGTAGGCTTCAATAATGACATTACCAATTTATTGGATGAATAATCAAATGCTGAAAGAAGCCTGTCTTTGTTTCCAGGCTTTTCCTTAAGAAATATAGAATGAGCTTGATTCTTGAGCTCTTCGTTCTTCTCTTTAATCTGTCTAAATCTGATCTAAATCTCTGACTCTGTATTGTCAGTTTCCTGAGAAGAAGGAGGCAAATCGACAGTAGCCTAGTTTTCCTTCATGATTGTATCTTTTTGTTGTGTTCCAATTTTTACATTTTGAAGCTCTTTTAATGTTTGAGTGACTATTCTTGTTGCTTCATCATTTATATCAATATTTATAGCCTTATCCTTTTCTTCTTCTGTTGACTTGCTTCTTTTACTATAAGGAGTTCTGAATTTTATGTCCTCAATAGTCTCAGCTATGAAACTATCTCCTTCTCTGTCTCTTTTATGTACATTATAAATATCTTTGCTTGTAGAAGCCACATGTACTGTCTGTTCAATCTGTTTGCCTTTGCCACTGTCTACCTGTATTACCTGTACTGCCTGTGAATCATCATCAGATAGGGTGTTTGGCTCCCATTCAATTTTATTTATATATCTTTCAATATGGGGCTTAGGATCATGCAAGTAAACAGGCAACTTACATTTTACCCTTATTGCACTCAAAATACCTTGTGGGTCATACTTCCATGTAAAACTACATGGGAACTTATACTCTTTAAGTTTGACATTTATCTCATTGGCGGCTTCTCTGTTATTCACAATGAATGGCCCAATTTGATTTTTCAGCTTAAATTGGGTCTTTTTCTTGAAAGCTATGAAGTGGATTTCATCTACATTCAATAGTTGTCTCAGATATTCTAAAGCAAATATTATTGTAGTTACAAATTTGGGTAACTTATATGGGGCCAGGGATGAGCCATACACTCTGATTTCTGTATGATTTTGATATAAATACCAATCTCCAATTTTGTAGCTCTTTGATAACTGCAGAATTCTTCTTGTCTCATCATTGATCCTAGGGATCTGTTGTTTTTCCAAGAGATACATAGCAGGGGCTATAAATGAGT
Source organism: Pinus albicaulis (assembly GCA_034641835.2). Lineage (NCBI taxonomy): Eukaryota > Viridiplantae > Streptophyta > Pinopsida > Pinales > Pinaceae > Pinus > Pinus albicaulis. Next base: position 632,266,432 of record CM076575.1, read on the forward strand.
CATTGAAATCTGTAAAACTATACTCTTTGTTCCATTTCCTTAGAATAGATGACCAAAATACTACTGATAGAACTTTTCCTTCTGCATCCACTTTCCGACATTCAATTGGAAACTTATCTGTTTGATAATATAGGAAGAGGTGTAGTAGATAAGAGGAGTATCTGAAAACTCCTTCTTCTGATAATTTGGATAACTGATAATGCATATTATCAGCAATACATCTAGCAAAATTGAGCTGAATGGATGGTGATTGACCAGGGTTTAGAGTTGACAGAAAACCTAGGATAGCCACATCAGTGAATTCATCACTGGCGTATCCTAGTATGAAGGAGAGCATTGAGACAATCTGTCTAGTTTCATCTAGGAAATCAACGGTGTCGAAAGGAGGATCTAACTTAGGAATATCAACTTGATTTGGACAAAAAGTCTGGTATATTTTGAATCTAGCATTGAAATCCAAGTCAAGATATAGTTGGGTTAAATCTTCTCTTGTTAGGGTAGCAGGATCGGGGTCATGATTCATTTGCAGCATGGAATTTATCGAATCTTCCGTGATGTAAAACAGGGTTTCTTTTTCTTTGTTTACAATACATCTTTTTTCTGGCATATAATAGGCTTGGCATAATCTGATAAAGTCAGGAACAGAATGAGTGAGAGGGACAATATATCTAGGCAGATTGGATTCCCAAATTGGAATATCTTTGTCACCCTTTTCCGTTGATTTTCCATAGCACCAATTATAGACATCAAGCGCGTTAAATTCTACATTAGGGTCTATTATTAGACAGTCCTGATCAACTAAAGGGCTCTTCTCTGGAGAAATGACTGGAGGCTGGACTGGTCTGACCACTTCTGTAGAATCAGTCGTGAGTGCAGGAGTTGGTTTGTCGATTTTGAAGGACATAAGCTGAGGAATCTTTGCAGAAGACTTCTTTTGAGATTTTGGGCCTCCATTCTTGGGGGTTACATGTTTCTTGGTCATTTTTAATAATGAACGAAGCAAGCTTAAATGGTTTGCTAAGTTCCTTTACGAGAAACAGGGGTTTCTTGGCGAATTTCTACTGAAAATGGGGTTTCTGAGCAGGGTTTTTAGGAAATGAAAGGAATTTAAAGCTCAGAACGTGTATTTAAAATCGATTTCAACAGCAAAATGGACCAGGGTATGGAAAAAACTGCGAGAAAGGGAAATTAGGGATTCCAGGGAAATTTTGACAGAGTTTCCCCTGAAAAATGGACACTTTTTTGTAGTAACTTTGGTAATTATTTGAAATCGACAGGAATTTTGAAATCTCAGAGGGAAAATTTGAAGAAAAGTACCTGGAGAACCAGCGGAATTCGGTTGAAGACGTTGCAGAGGTGCTCAGTCTTCAATTTTTTGAAAATGGCTTCGCAGAGGACAATGTAGTACTTTGTAATGGAAATTCGGGGCAATGGGCGTCGAAAAATGGTACTGGTAGTTTGAAAATGGCTCTGCAAAGTTTCTCAGGGTTCAAACGGCGTGATTTTGAGGAAAACGGTTCTACAATGTTTTTACAGGTTTAAAGCGAAAAGGTGAAAATTTGAATGCAAATAATAATTTTAATGTTATCCTTCGATGGTATAACCATAGTTAAATGACATTAAACTCGGGTTAAACGGGTGAGGTTTAGGGAATACCGCCATTGGTATTCGTGAAGGTAAATGGTGGTAAGCGGAAACTAGCTTTTCGAACGCGATACAACGTGGTAGCGACACGTAAGCGCGGGTGGTTTGGAAAAACCACCCATTTCGCGCGGCTTTGCCAAAACATCAAACGATTACTTTATGAGCGCGGAAATGTATTAGCGCCGTCGGATCTGGATTCAACGAGCGAACGGCCACAATGAAAAGGAAAGGTGCGGGGAAAATCGGTTAGTTATCAGGTTCAGTGCGATACTATTGCAAAAGTGTCACAAGACCGACGAAAATGGAAATCGTTCAAAACGTCAGTAAGAGCGACGCTTACCGAAAAGGTGAAAGGTAAGTTATCGGGTTCACTTTGGGTCATTGATCTTGGGAAACCGTCGCTATACCGACCTTTAGAGAAATGTGTCGCAATACCGACACTTAGGAAAAGTGTCGCAATTACGACACTATGCCCCAAAGCGTCGTTAGACGGCTTCCTCCAAACCTCTCTATTATATGTTTTACGAAGATATGGTAAGTAACTCTCTCTTGTTCTTCGTAGAAATAATTATATATAATTTTTATTTTTATTTTCAAAATAGATTAAAAAATTGTATGAGAAAAATTATTAATTCATCAATATGTGTGTGTTGTGAGGAATAATTTCATAGTTCAACTTAATGGTTCATTATATAATCATGTGAGCATCACCAATGATATATCTTAAAAATCAAATGAAAAGCCATGTGTACAAAATCGATGTATACTCTAGAGAGTGGTTCTCATATCACTATGTAAATTGTTGTATGCTACTTCAACAAAATTATAAGATAAACTGTAATACACATTATATATGCACCATAACAATTTCCATACAACTAATTTGTTTTAGGATACATGCGGCATTCTAGGGGTAAATTCTATATGATGTGTATATCAATCTATTAGGTGTTGATAAGTTTTGAGTATCTAAGAAATGATAAGGAATATCCATACATCATGATCTTGTAATGTGATTATAAATTGTCTATAATTTCCATAAAATGTATAAATGATTTGTTTTAAAAAAATCAACACAATCAACCCTAAACAATGCTCATGATGTGGAATGTCATTGCTCATGATGTGGAATGTCATTGGCGAAACCAAAATGATGGTCACATGTCCCATTTCTATGGTAATGGTGATCATATATATGTTGTAGCGACACTTGATGAGTAATTAAATAAATCTAAGAGTGTGACTCATTGTGCCATATTTGGAAAGCTAATTAATGATGCTTTAAGTAATTAGGACTTAATGAGATATCATCTTCACATCTTCACTGAAATATATTGGTAATTATAGTCACTATATGGACCGCACATGCATGCTAGAAAAATTGAAATATAAGCTATAATACACATCTTATATCTGCCATAACAATTGTCATACAACTTATGGAAAGCTAATTAATGATGCTTTAAGTAATTAGGACTTAATGAGAGATCATCTTCACATATTCACTGAAATATATTGGTAATTGTAGTCACTATATGGACCGCACATGCATGCTAGAAAAATTGAAATATAAGCGATAATACACATCTTATATCTGCCATAACAATTGTCATACAACTTATGGAAAGCTAATTAATGATGCTTTAAGTAATTAGGACTTAATGAGAGATCATCTTCACATCTTCATTGAAATATATTGGTAATTGTAGTCACTATATGGACCGCACATGCATGCTAGAAAAATTGAAATATAAGCTATAATACACATCTTATATCTGCCATAACAATTGTCATACAACTTATGGAAAGCTAATTAATGATGCTTTAAGTAATTAGGACTTAATGAGAGATCATCTTCACATCTTCACCGAAATATATTGGTAATTGTAGTCACTATATGGACCGCACATGCATGCTAGAAAAATTGAAATATAAGCTATAATACACATCTTATATCTGCCATAAAAATTGTCATACAACTTATGGAAAGCTAATTAATGATGCTTTAAGTAATTAGGACTTAATGAGAGATCATCTTCACATCTTCACTGAAATATATTGGTAATTGTAGTCACTATATGGACCGCACATGCATGCTAGAAAAATTGAAATATAAGCGATAATACACATCTTATATCTGCCATAACAATTGTCATACAACTTATGGAAAGCTAATTAATGATGCTTTAAGTAATTAGGACTTAATGAGAGATCATCTTTACATCTTCACTGAAATATATTGGTAATTGTAGTCACTATATGGACACTTTTATGCATGCTAGAAAAGAATGAATCATGACTATAATACATCTTATATACGCATAACAATTGTCCTTATTATGGAAAGCTATTAATGATGCTTTAGTAATTAGGACTTAATGAGAGATCATCTTCACATCTTCACTGAAATATATTGGTAATTGTAGTCACTATATGGACCGCACATGCATGCTAGAAAAATTGAAATATAAGCTATAATACACATCTTATATCTGCCATAACAATTGTCATACAACTTATGGAAAGCTAATTAATGACGCTTTAAGTAATTAGGACTTAATGAGAGATCATCTTCACATCTTCACCGAAATATATTGGTAATTGTAGTCACTATATGGACCGCACATGCATGCTAGAAAAATTGAAATATAAGCTATAATACACATCTTATATACGCCGCCAACAATTGTCATTACAACTTATGGAAAATGACAATTAATGATGCTAGAAGTAATTAGGACTTAATGAGAATCATCTTCACATCTTCACTGAAATATGGCCAATGGGAAATTGTAGTCACTATATGGACCGCACATGCATGCTAGAAAAATTGAAATATAAGCTATAATACACATCTTATATCTGCCATAACAATTGTCATACAACTTATGGAAAGCTAATTAATGATGCTTTAAGTAATTAGGACTTAATGAGAGATCATCTTGACATCTTCACTGAAATATATTGGTAATTGTAGTCACTATATGGACCGCACATGCATGCTAGAAAAATTGAAATATAAGCCATAATACACATCTTATATCTGCCATAACAATTGTCATACAACTTATTGCGTCACATTTTTGATGACGTCAAGCAAATTTTTTTGGAAACTGAAATTGAAATTTCCGGATTTGAAATCTCACTGAGGCGGATTTAATAGAAATTTCGCATCACACTCAGCCGTCCACACGAGTGCCCAAAATCGGACGCGAAAAATTCATAAAGCAGATTGAATAGAAATTTCGCGTCACATTTTTGATGACGTTAGCAAATTTTTTTGGCACCCGAAATTGATTGAAGGAGAATTTAATTTTTGGTTGACGTCCGCTGGTCAAAGTTCTTTAATGTTTGTTTTAAAAATGTCGTGCGTACAGGTCCATATATATATATGTTTTACATATATACATCATATGCACAATTCAAAGCAGTGAGTTGTAAATGCACAGATAGAGTGAAATTTTAGAGTGTGAGTTAGAGTGAAATTTTAGAGTGTGAGTTTTGTGTTGAATTGTGTTTTGAAGCAGTCAAAGTTTTTTTATTCCCTCAGTCAGAGGAGATTTTGTAACCAAAGTTTTGAAGTTTAATGAAATAGTTTTTACAGTGAAAACTCTGTTTCCAGTGAAGAAATTTTTTTTTATATTTTCTCTGTATTGAAGAGGGGAGTTTTATTCTCCATTGTTGTTCTGGAATTTTAAATATTCCAACACTATGATCTACTAAAAATTACTTCAAAAATCAAGTAAACCTTCCAATATAAAGAAAAAAAAATGAACGAGCTTTCCCTAAATTGCAATAAATTTATGTTTATTATTAATATTGCATAATCTGTCTTATAAAAATTGCATAATCGGACTAAGAACAAATCCTCGGTGCATTTTTTATTGTTGTTGTGATTAAAAAAATGAGCCAAAGAACGCTAAGGCACTCAGAGAAATCAATCTATGTATTATTTCTCACAAAACATGTTGAGTAGTGGAGACTAAGCCCTAGATTTTTTTCTGTCCTCAATCTCTCTATTAATTATGTCTATGTAGTTATAAGAATAACAAGCCAAAGAAATATGAGGCTTCCAGAGAAATTAGTCTCTGTGTGCAGAAATTGATGATTACTGTTGACTAAATGTTATACCATTTGAAATTGCTGAGCGAAATTAATCGGGCCATGATGTACCATTTGTCAGTATCTATTTTCTCATGTATGAAAGTTTTTTTTTTCTAAGTAAAAGTAATTCTATTAACAAAAGGAGTACAGTACAGCGGGCCGAAGCCTGATCATTGCCGAGTGTTGTGGCATTTGAAACAAAAAACCATAGTTTGAAGACTGCCCTGCAAGAGGGAAACCAGTCTGAAACAGTTCATTTGAAAAATCCCGCGCAGGGGAACCAGAGAATTGTAGTACTGGAGACCATATCGAAGCAAAAAAAACAGATGCATTTTCAGAGACAGCAGGAAACAGTATATGAACAGGCCTGTGAGAATGGGCAGAAATAGAGCAAAAAACCAGAGTGAAGAGGAGGAACTATTCATCAGGATCAGGTTCGTAGACAACTCTGCACCAGAATTCATCTGGTTCCCCGTCAGAATTATACAGGTCAGCAACAGAATGGATCACCTTCCCGCGAGGAGGAGGAGTAATCTGCGCCTCGCTCGCTTGCACTGCGTCCTGCCGCTCGGTAGGTTGACCCACCGCTTCCTTGTTCGCCTGGTCCTGCGTGGCCTTGCCCATCTGACCCTGCACGTTCGCACTATCAGGTTGCTTCAGCCCAAAAAACTGCGCCGAATCCTGAGCCGCCGAGAGGCTGCATTCCGCCGGGCGAGAACTGGGAACAATTTCCTGAGGCTCTTCACGAAAGACGACCGTAATTGAGGCAGTCACCCTGGGTTGATTGAGAGTGTTGTTAAAGGAAAAATGCGCGGTGTGGGTTTGAGCAGGAGGAGCGGAAGGAGTGGGGGAAGCAAGGCGACGGCCCAAGCGGAGAAGGAGCCCTCTAGGTTGACTGTCAGAGTGGGAGATAGACGCAGAGGAGGTGCCAGAGGTGGAGGGAGAGCGTCGAATTTGGCGCCTCGTGGAGCCTCTTCGGCAGCGCATTCTCTGCCTGAGGCGCGGCATAGTCGCACTCGAGACAGCAGGGCAGGGAGGCAAAAGATGGACAGAAGACTGAGGCGAGAGGGGCAACAGGGCGAAAGAAGCAAGCTTGCAGGAACCAGCGTGGCAGAAGTGGAGATTTTCTCCAAAATCCAAACAACAATTGAGACAGCTCCTCTTACCAGTTATAGTGTGAACATTAGAAAGCCCTGCTCCTGGAGCGCACCACAGATTCACAGGCGGGGGAATTCTATTCAGACCAGAGGGACGTTCCATAATAACAACCCAGTCTACCTTGCAACTGTGAACCGACTGCTATAAACCACCATAAATATGAACTGGAGGCTGAGTAATGTCGCGGCATGCGAATGTGTATCGAGGAGCGGGACTACGGTTTATTCGAGCGAGTAAATGGCATTAAACGCCGATCAGTCGACATTAAGAACTGAATGACAGCACTCTTGCGGGTGGGCCGGTGGCTTCCCCTCCCCCATCCCATGACGTTAAACACCACCAACTTCACCCGATTTTTGCATGGCCATTGGACAATGATTTACTATGGTTTTCCTACTAAATTCCAATGGATGATTATTAAAAAATATTGAGAATTAGTTTAGTCTCAAGGCATAGCCAAGAGTCTTACTGGATAATTATAGATTACCTCTCCAATGGATGATTGTACATTTTTCATGTACTTTTTCACGTGAATTTCAGTTGATGCTAGATCTTACATTAATAACTATACTTGCATTAATATCCATGCTTTTATAATTCCCCACTATGGTGAATGTTGATGTATGGCCTTGGCCCATTGATCTTACAATTAACTCACTATTCATATTCAATTTTATCCAGTGCAGCCCAATAAAATAAGGAAAACATAAAATTCAAATGCGGGCTACATAAAAATGATTTTTTAAAAAACTACATTAATGTCTGATATCACGCGCGCATTCGCCCTCAGCTCGCGCATTCGCCCTCAGCTCTTGCAGAACAGCATTCGCTCTCAGCATTCGCCCTCAGTATTCGCCCTCAGCTCTTGCAGAGCAGCATTCGCCCTCAGTTCTTGCAAAATGGTAAGTTCTTACTGCAGGCCCTTCATCCTGTAGTAGGGTTGACCCTATTTGGGTTTTTTTGGAGAATACAAAGGTTGTGATTGATTACAGGGCACTGCCTATATTTGTGGAACTTCTTGCCTCTGGGAATGATAATGTTCGAGAATAGGTAGCACGTTCATTTTAGAGGCATAAAATTATTCTTCCCAACTATCTTTATACGTCTGTAATTTTGGAATTTGATTTAAAAAACTACTACCCAACTTTGAGTTCAACTAGTGTTCGTGTAAGGCTGTTTGGGCAACTTTGAGTTCAACTAGTGTTCATGTAAGGCTGTTTGGGCTTTGGGAAATATTGCTACAGACTCTACATCATTTAGGGATCTTGCCCTCGGTCATGGAGCTCCGAGGCAGTGCTTGCCCAGTTGAATGATACTGCCAGAATTTCAATGATACGAAATTGTACATGGGCTCTGTCAAATTTTTGCCGTGGTAAACCCCAACCACTATTCGAACAGGTAAGTAGAACACATTTTCTGCCTCTTCTTCTTAGTTCGCAGATACTGTGGATTTTTTTTTATAGATCTTGGTGCTTGGTATATTTGGACGTAATATGGACCTAGGCGCTTGTTCATTACAATGTCTCCGTCATCAGGTTTTAGAAAATGCTCAGAAATTTGGGTTTCACAAGGGGATTACCCTTGCTTGCAATTATTGATTATCAATCACATTCGAAAAAAGTCTTTTGTAGCATTGCTGAGCTCTTTGTAGGTGAATTTCCAAGGCAATTTCACAATATCTGAACTAAATTTGTCTGTCCTTTTCAATACTCTGTGCTTGTAACAGAACCAGACAAACAATCTAGTGGCCAATGCAACAACTGTTGGAATTTTACAAATTCCAGAACAGAATTGGAGAATAAAACTCCCCTTCTTAACACAGAGAAAAAAAATTTTAAATTTCATTCACAGACAGAGTTTCAACTCAGAAAAATTTATATTCCATGTATAAAAAAACTGCTGTTACAATTCTTCCTTACCTGATCCGGAATATGTGCATAAGCCACACATCCGAAAACCTTCATATGTGTGACACTTTGGTGCCACTCCATGCCTCTTCCGGCACTTTGTTCATAACAGCTTTTGTAGGGCACCTGTTCAAAATATAATGTACAGCTTCAACCCAATAATCATTAGGCAAATGCTTTGCCTTAAGCATACTCCTCGCCATGTCCATTATGGTTCGGTTCTTCCTTTCGGCTACTCCATTTTGCTGTGGAGTATATCTAGTTGTAAACTGCTTTTGAATACCATTTTCTCTACAAAACCGTAGAAAATATTTAGATATATACTCACCTCCTCTATCAGTCCTTAAGACTTTGATATGCAGCCCACTCTGGTTCTCAACAAGTGCCTTGAAATTGCAAAAATTTTCAAACACTTCACTTTTCTTTTTCAAAAAGTAAACCCAAGTTTTTCTTGTAAAATCATCTATGAATGTTAAGATATAGTGGCTGCTAGCAAGCGATGGAGTTTGCATCGGTCCACATACATCTGAGTGGACAAGTTCTAAGGGTGCTTTTGCCCTTATGCTTTTCCCGGAAGGAAAACTTTCTGTGTTGTTTCCCAAGAATACAACCTTCATAAAGGCTGTCCGGTTTCTCTATCAATGGTAAACCACTTACCATCCCTTTTCTGTTCAACAGATTAAGACCTCCAAAGTTGAGATGACCAAATCTCAAGTGCCATAACCAATTATCATCTTTTGGTTCGCTTTGGAATGTCTCTTGTACTACTGTTGCTTTCTCTTCACCATTCATCAGATCTGCTCTCATTCTGAGAGGGAACATCCTGTTCCTTGTCATCTTCACTTCAGCAATACACTGTTTGCTGGGTGGTTTATCCATGATGGTACAAACATCATTATCAAAGAAAACATTATATCCCTTATGGAAAAGCTGTCCAACACTTAAGAGATTACACTTCATTCCTGGAACATAATAAACATCTGCTATGGTTTTCTTTGCACCTAATCTTGTTAAAACATTTACATCTCCTTTTCCCATAACATAAACTTTGCTATCAGTTCCTAGTGTGACTTGTGACTGCACACTTTCATCTAACATAGAAAACATTGCTAAGTTTCCTGTCATATGGTTACTACAACCGGAGTCTAGAAACCATAAGTCTTCACTCTTTTCTTCAACCATATTACAAGCTAAAAACAAATTACTTTGACTGCTATTTTCTTTTGTGAAATTGGCACTAGTTTCACTTCTCATATCATTCTGCTTCTTCTTTCTACATTCATTAGCATAATGACCATATTTTTTACAATGGTAACATTGGACATTGGATTTGTCATACCTTTTTCCTTGTGCATCCTGCTGACCATTCTGTTGGCTGCTGCCTTGGCCTTGATGCTGATTTGGATTGTTGCCCCTTCCTTGAGCATTTGCTGGATTGTTCCTTCCACCTCTGTTTTGGCTTCTGCCTCTTCCTCTCTTGTTTCCTCTGCCTTGCCCTCTTCCTCTTCTGAAAGACATCTGGGTCTTAAAGGCTTGCTCAAGAGATGATTTTTCACTCCTACCCAGTCTCTGTTCATGGGTCATCAGTGATGCATGTAGTTCATCCACTGAAAACTTTGTGAGATCCCTAGTCTCCTCTATGGTGGTGACAATCACATCAAATCTTGAGGGTAAACTTCTCAAGAGTTTTTCCACAATCCTTTTATCTTCAAAAGTCTCTCCATGAGATCTTATTTGTGTGACCATTCCAATCACATGAGTGAAGAATGAGTCAATGTTATCTGACTCCTTCATACAGAGAGTCTCAAAGTCTCTCCTCAACAACTGAAGTTTTGCTGTCTTCACTTTCTCCATACCCTGATAAGTTGTCTTCACTTTCTCCATACCCTGATAAGCTGTCTTGAGAGTTTCCCATGCTTCACTGGATTTCTTGGCTGCTGCTATCCTTGGAAACACACTCTCATGCACAGCTTGATATAAGAAGAAAAGAGCCTTGGCATCTTTCTTCCTATTTCTCTTCAGAATCTCTCCTTCTGCCTGAGTTAAAAGAAGAAACTCCACTTCATTTGCTGGCTCTCCAAAGCCATCCTCAACTAATTCCCATAAGTCTTGGGAGACAAATAATGCCTTCATAGTTATTGATCAGTAGTCATAATTTTTCCCATTAAACATTGGGAGATGGATATTTCCCATACCCATACCTGTGCTGGCTCCAGCCATTCTGCACTCTTAACTATGATAAAAACACTTGACTGTGTGTTTAAAACTAACCAACTGTACTGCAATAGTAACACAAAACTATATAGAGAAATACCTTAAATCCTTTATGGCTGAGTCTTCACACTGCTGGAGAAGCTGCTGCAACAAAGAATTCGTTTCCTTCAGCTTATTTGACCTTCAAATAGCCTGGATTGGCTCTGATACCATGTTGGAATTTTGCTGAATTCCAAAATAATAAAAATGCCTTGCTTAACACAGAGAAAACATTTAAAATTTCATTCAACAGTGACAGAGTTTCACATAAAAAAATTTCTATTAAAAAAAAACTGCTGTTACAGATTCTTCCTCAAAAGAGGGATTACAAAACAAAATCTGACTGCTGCAAACACAGTTCAGAAATATCACTCTATCATTCACTGCTATTACAAAATATTTCACACTGCTGTGTAAAACATAAAACACTCTGTTTTTCTGTCTCTGTTTGAAAAAAATACTCTGCTGTGTGTAATAATTAAAAAAAATTACAGCTCTCTGCCTCTGTATATTAACAAAATATCCCAGATTCAATTAATGCCATTAAATGACATTCAACCACAAAATTCACCGCTTGGAAAAACATTAATGGTCTCCATTAACTTCTGTCAGCACCGCTTACAATTGGCATTGATGGCAAATTGAATTTGTGGCACCGCTGTTCTTTCTTCCTTTCCGCACTGCTGTGCAATGAAACTATTGTCTTTTTAAAAAAAAAATTACACTGTAAAATAAAAATTACAGCCACGACCCTCTTTTTTGTTTTGGCTTTCGGGCCTTTAAACTTTCCAGAACATTTCATTTAAAAATAAAACATATTAGATTAAAAATCTTTCGGGAAATCACATGAAAATATTAGGATTTTATTTTTGGTAATTTATTTATTTGTTTACTTATTTTTATGTATTTATTTATTTTATTTTATATAATATTTAATTCAATTATTTAATTAGTTATTTGTTTATTTTATGTATTTGTCAGTATTTTATTTATTAGTTTACTTATTGATTATTTTATTTATTTATTCTTTTATATTTATTATTTTATTTTATATTTAATTTAATTAATTATTTATTTATTTTTATCCTAATTGAACGTTATTGTTTTATAGATTAATTTTGTTTATGAGGACTTTGACTTTTATTGGATTTATGTTTTTATTTTATTTTTATCTATTTATTTATTTATATTTTGGGGTCATTTTAGTTTTGGTTTTGGTTTTATATTATTTTTAGTTTTGACTAGTATTTTTAAGGGTGGGTTTGTTATGTTTTCTGTTTTTATTTCTATTTTTATTTTTGACTAGTTAATTTTGATTTTAACCGTACTTGGATTTGACCGTTGCTTCTCTCCTCATGGTATAAATAGGTGTGTCTGATCAGCCATTCTTCATTATCCTGATGATGAACTACAGTTGGTAGTTCGAAACGCGTTTTTGGTCCTAAAATTCTCATGTGATTTCCCGAAAGATTTTTAATCTAATATGTTATGGATCACAAAAGCTTGCACTCTTAAAAATAAAACATTATTTATATATATTATAAATATTAAAAATATTTATAATATATATTATTATTAGTAAAAAAAATTTACCGAAGGTCTTTTAAAAACTTTATGAACCTTTACGGATTTCAAAAAGTAAATAAAACTCCTTTTGAAAAAAGCTTTTCGCGTTCCAAAATAGAACACTGACGTAGGCCCAATGTGTGACGCGAAATTCAAATTAAATCCACCCTGTAAAATTTCGGGTCCGGATTTTGCTTGCTGACGTAAGCTTCAAAATCAACGCGATTTCATGTGTTTTCTCCACGGAAATTCCTGTAGCGTTGCTGCAGTTGAATTTAAAATTCAACAACAACAACAACACCTCCTGTTGCAATGCCTGCAATTCACCCTCTTTGCACGCATGAATGACTATGGCACCCTCTTTTGTGAACAGGTACTGGAGCTGAAGGTACTGGTTTCCATTAGGATCGTGGAATTCAACATCCAAAATAGTATCAAATTCCACTGCAATAGTATTCCCCAGCGAGGGCAACGGTTCATTGAGACCTATTGGACTCATCACCCCCAAATAGCCTCCAGGGCTACCCAGAGTGTGATCATCTGGAGAAATAACAAATGCTCATCCATCCCCAATTGAAACAAGAACAGGACCCACATTGGTTACAGAAAAAGAGAAACACGTTTTGAAAGAAGAAGAAACTTTTGTATTAGGGTCCAGAAATCTAACTGGTCTATTGTACAATGCCCTACCTGCACTTCAAATTGGTACTCCCAACTCCATGCTAAGGCTCACTGTGCCATTCTTCGGATGAGCATCTTAACCTGAAGTTTGATTCCAAAAAACCCAAGTCCCCTGTTCTATGCCCAAGACCTCTGTTACAACGAGTAGAGTTCTGAGCGAAATACTTCACAATAGGAAGCAAAAGAAACATCGCAAAATTGCTCTGCTTTAGACTGATAATTTTCTGTGCGAAAATTCAACTGCGGACAGTAAAAACATAATATCAAACACAACCAATCGACAATGGAATTTGAACATGAGGATTTATAACCACAGAAAACCCTCTCCAAGTTAAAAGAATTCCAGAATGGCTTTAAGATTCTACTAATGAGCGCTTACAACACCATAGCAATTACTGTCACAATGAAATCTGCTGGAAGCAAAGCCCTTGTACAGTTTCTACATTTCCACAGTGGAAGCAAGAATCTTGCTATCTCTCATGATATGGTTCTGTGGTCAAATCCTTTGCTATGGCTGTCTTGTTCTGCTAAACGTGGATCTGTCTTAGCTTTGGCTCTGGTTCTCATTTAGGATCATGGCTATCTGATCTTGTTGTGGCTTTGACTATACAAACTTTTTCAATAGGAAAATGTTGACTCTGCTATATATAGGAGCTTCAATGGGTGCTCTCAAACACTTTTTTGGGTAGCTTTGTTTTGTCTCTGATTCAAGGCAGAACTATGTTGGCCTTAGTTTTTTAGTCCTTGGAACTTAGTTCTCTCATATTTTCCATCCTATCCCCAGTTTGCTACCGAGAAAGACATAACTTCACGATATCAAAATTGACTATTTTGGCCATTTATCTTTAGTAATGGTACAAATTTAATTTGGTGCATTCGTACAGTATCTGAAGAGCACTCTCAAGCTGTTATTCAGTATTTTAGCATAACTACTACATTTAATTGCCATGCTCTAATATTTATATCAACCATAAGCATTCTTAAGGTAGTTCCATGTTTGTGAAGCAGAAGGAATGCTTCTGACAGCTTCTTATCATAGTGGTACAATTCTGTCCGCAGTTTATCTTTTATAAACCTCCAATTTTCCAAAAGTAGTAGAGACTACAGTTTGCATCTGAAATTTTGGAAAAATCTGTTTAGTATTCTACAGAAAATGCATTAAGAATAAAAAAAAGCCCACAATTTGTAAAAAGCCCACAATTTTGTAAAAAGCCCACATTTTGTAAAAAGCTCACAATTTGTAAAATGCCCACTTTTATTTTCTTTTTGCTTATATATTGAGCTCCCATTGAGTTCAACAAGTCTCGGGTTTTCTACACCATTGAGAGAGATTTATTGTTTTCTTTATAGGATAATTTGCATCAATGGAAGAAAACATTGGAGCTGGAAAAACAATTCAAAAGGGTGAAAGGGGTGATGGAAGAGTTTATTGCCCTTGTAAAAAATGTTGTATGAGAAATAATGTTAGAGTTTTAATAGCAACAGCAATAGTGCATTGTAGGAAATATGGGCACATTGATGGTGGATCGAATGACTATCGTCCCATGGTAATTAATTATCTATCTTCATTTTGATTATATCATAAAATTTTATATTATTTTAATATTTTTTATATGCGCACTAATGTTTAATTATTAATGTTTGTAATTTTCATAAAGGCACGGTTGCCCCCCAACTTTTTGCAGATGATCAACCAGCTTCCACAGAAAAATAGTAGTAGATTAGATGATGTTGCACCAGTACAAGAGAATATTGCAGCAAATATTAGTATTGGAAATGATGTTGTACAAGGTGAAGAACATGAAGCGAATGATGAAGGTAATTTTAATGATCCCATGGAGGTAGATCATGATGACAGTAATGAGACAGTTCAAATTAATGATGGGACAAATCAAATGCTCCAAGACTTGTATGGTGAGTCAGATGATGATGGTGGAGATAGCAGTGACAGTATTTATGATGTACCTTTGATTGAAAGGTCAAGTGAACGACTTTTTGAACACTCAAATGCAACTCTTCTCTCTGCTACATTGTTGCTGGTGAACTTAAAGGTTATGAATAATTTGTCGAACAGATGTATGAAACAACTCCTAAGGTATGCAATATGTATATATGATCACATATATGTAAATGTTGATTATTTTCCCTTTTAAAAAAAAAGGGAAAATAATCAACATTTACATATATGTGATCATATATACATATTGCATACCTTAGGAGTTGTGTCATACATCTGTTCGACAAATTATTCATAAACTTTAAGTTCACCAGCTCTCTGCTATTGTTGCTGGTGAACTTAAAGGTTATGAATAATTTGTCGAACAGATGTATGACACAACTCCTAAGATATGCAATATGTATATATGATCACATATATGTAAATGTTGATTATTTTCCCTTTTTTTTTAATTGTAATAAATGTGTAAAATAATAACTTATATATATATATATATCATAGTTATCAAAACCGGCCAGTCAGGACAGCGGCCGGTTGGAACCGGTCTTGCAACCCGGTCAATAGCCTATTCTCACCTGTTTTGGCCGGTTAACCAGACCTAACCGGCCGGTTAAGTAAGGAACCGGCCAGTTTATGCATAAACCGGTCAGTTTTGTACTTAACCGGCCGGTTAGGTGCTCCTCCATGAGTTGCAAATTCCTCAGTGTCTCCTCCATGAGCTGCAAATTCCTCTATTATACTAGCAACAAACTTCTCTAATAACTCATACTCAACACCTTATAGTAGCAACAAGACACATGATGACTGATAAATACAAGGCTGGCTAGCATAAAATCCCTGGCAGCATGCAACTCATCAAGTGTACTTGATGACAATTTCTGTTCCCAAAACAATCAGCAGCAACCTTATTTCACACTCAGCTAGGAACTGTCAGACCCTCTCTCTCGAAACCCGGTTCATTAGCTCCACCGATCCGGTCACCGGTTCCGGTTTTAATAACTATTATATATATATATATATATATATATATATATATATATATATATATATATATATATATATATATATATATATATATATATGATTAATAATCTTTACAAGACACTACTTTTTGTTTATGTTGTAGATTGTTGGGTGAATATTTGTTACCATCGCCAAATACTTTACCTCGAACATATCGAGATCTGCGTGCTATTATGAAACACTTTGGAATGGAATATAACACTATAGATGCATGTCCTAAAGATCATATTATATATTACGGAGAACATGCGTTGAAAACAGAATGTCCGAAATGTGGTACCAGTAGATATCGAACAGATCAACTAACCAAAAAGGTGCCTCAAAAGGTTCTTCGTCATATTCCCATAATTCCATGTTTGCAGCGAATGTTCAGGTGTAACAGCATAGCACAGTTTATGGATTTCCATGCAAAGAATAGAAGTGGAGATGGTGTTCTTCGAATGCCTGCAGATGGTTCTGTATTTAGAGAAATCGAGGAAAAATATGTAGATTTTAAAAATGAACCTCGTAATGTCAGGCTTTCGTTGGCAGCCGATGTTGTTAATCCATTCGGAGAGCTTAGATCTACTTACTCGGTGTGGCCTATTTTCGTTATCAACAATAACATTCCTCCTTGGATGTCAATAAAGAGGGAGCACATAATGTTGACTATGATTATTCCAGGTATTTGATACATTATTTCTTTTAATGTAACATTTTCATTTCTCTCGTTGTTTGAATAAATATATATTTTATTTATTTACTTATATATACATATATCATGGGAGTAATTATTATGTTCCGTAATTTTGAACAATTAGGTAAGTACCAGGTCAAAGATATGAATGTATATATTGAGCCTCTTATCGATGAGCTAATACGGTTATGGCATGGCATCACTATGTATGACATCACTAAGCCAATCAAGCAGAAGAGATTTCAATGTCGTGGAACGCTTGTATGGACAATTCATGATGCCCCAGGACTAACACATGTTTGTGGTATGTAATATTTCATTGCACTTTAATATGATACATAATTATCTAAATTAGATATACCATATTGCATGTTTTAAAAATGATCTCATAGTATATTAATTGTTATTGATCCATCTATTGCGGGTCTTCAAACAAAGGGTAGATTTGCATGTCCAGTTTGTGGCCCTAAGATGAAGTATCGTCATTCGCCAGACTTAAAAAAGATGGTGTTTGATGAGTTTAGGCACTTCCTCCCTAGGAACCATAAGTATCGTACTACTGAAAAACATATTTTCAATGATAAAGAAGAAACTAGATTAAAACCACGAAGAATGACACCTCAGTTGTGGATGTTGGAATATAACAGAATTAATAATCGTCGAGCAGCTAGTACGTAATGTGTGTGTATATATATATATATCTATATTATTTGTTTATGTAATGTTTGGAATTTTTGTTTTAACTAATGAATTTATTTTATTGTATTTTATAATTAATATTGTTCTGATTTATTTTATTCTTTGATATCAAGGTCATCGTCGCAGTGAAGGTACTAATATTGTACTTCCACTTGGAATGAAATGTTATCCTTCTCAATTCGCGAGGTTGCCCTACTATGAGGACCTAAAAATAGCTCATTTTTTTGATACAATGCATGTCGGGAAGAATGTGACAGAAATGTTATGGCGAACCATAGATGGTGCACATGAGAGAGATAAAATTGACAAAATTTGTGTTGACATTGAGAAATCAAATCATGCAATGAAAAGTGTGATCGACGGATCAAATAAAAATGGAGGTCGAAATTATAATAATATTCCATGGTTATTAACAGAACAACAAAGAAATGATGTAAAAGAGGTCGTTAGAAGAATTAAATTTCCAACGGGTTTTGCTTCAAACATAAATAATATCTTAACGAAGAAAGGTGACTTCAGTGGGGTGAAAACACATGATTGGCATACCTTTATTAAGGTAATTTTTTTGGTATACGTTTTTGTTTGTTATTGCTTGAATACATATTTTAAATTTTCCTTTTTTCTGTTTAATTTGGAAACCAATAATGATTCATTTTTTATTGTTATAGTATGTTCTACCTGTATCTCTCCCAAACGGCTTCGACAACAATGTCAAACAAGTTATATATGGTCTTAGTAAATACATGAGGTAAGTAGTTTTGATTTATACGCAAAATCTAATTGCTACAATTTATTTTTGTACTTGATGAAATGATGTATTAATTGACTTGTAATGAAATATATATTATGTTTCATTGAAATAACCTTGCATAATGATTTGCAGATGGTTGTCATTGAAAGAAATCCATCAAGATGAAATAAAGTATTGGAAGAGAGAAATTCCTCGGCTAATGTGTGAAATGCAAAAGTATCTACCTCCAACATTTTTCAATGCACAAGAACGCTACTTGATACACCAAGTTGATGAGATTGAAATGTGTGGACCAGTACACACGAGGTCAATGTGGATGGTCGAGAGGCACCTGAAATCCTTGAAGGCTTTGGTTAAACAAAGAGCACGACCTGAGGGTTCTATGGTGGAGGGATATGTGGTATATCAATCCATGGTGTATATTAGTCATTATCTTCCTAAATTAGCTGCGCCAATCATGAAGGCGGTGGATTGCATTTGGGATGTGAACTCCATCAAAAAATTTGAAGAGGAGCACCTGTTGGGAAAAGGTAGAATGAAGAAAGTGAGAGGTAAAGATTTATTATGTATAATACATATAATGTTTCATTTTTTTACATCATGTATATGATCATTATATTCATTCAGGTTTTATTCTTTCATAGTTTATTAATTAATATAATTTACCATGGTTATAAGTAATATTTATTAATATTGGTGAATTATTGTTTTTTTATTCAGGTGCTCAAGATTATGAGGCGCTACTTTTATACATTGCAAACAATCTTGAGTGGATGAGTGAATGAATTGAAACATGTAAAGCACGTAATGGCGGTAGGTTATCATGGAAACTACTGTCTGAATTGATTAGAGAAGCGTATCGTAGTGGAGATGGGAACGTTACGGACAGGGAAATCGATTTAGCATATGGTTTGAAAGATAGAAAGGTAAGCAATTAATTCACCTATTTATAATGTGACAAGAAGTTTGATTTTTCAGTTAATTTTCATGCTGTGTAAATTATATGTTTAATTATTAATTGAGAATGCATCTTTTTCATGTTTGGCATATTGCAGTTGAAACACCAAAAGGCTATGTGGTGCAATGGTCATCAATTTCGCGTTAAATAGTTGGATGATAACAGGAAAAATTCTGATAGTGGGATAACTGCAGTATTCCAGGTCACTAATGTTTCCTCCAGGAGTGACAGACATCCTCGAGAATCTGAAAATAGATATTATGGGTTCTTAGATGATATAGTTGAGTGTGACTTTAATTCCTTCAAAATAGTTTTGTTCGATGTCAAATGGTATAGGCTACGAATGAATGTACGTGATGATGATAGAAGAGTTATTCAACATGACAATGGATTTCCAATGGTTAAAACATCGCAGTTTGAAGCAGGAAAAGATCGCTATGTTTTTCCAAGCCAATGCGAACAAGTCTTTTACTCAGAGGTTCCAGGTGAGAAGGAATGGTCATTTGCTATTAGATATGATCCAAGAGGAAGGCCGGTAGAGTATAATGTAGAGGAAGAAGATGATATTGATCAAGAAGAAGATGATGCAGTGGCAGATGAGCAGGAAGATGCATGGACAGATGAAGAAGATATCTTAGAAGATGAACCGGGCATAGGAGATGAGGCAACAATTATTGATGATGATGTCGATGAGGATATTATTGAAAATGACATAATTGATGATGATGATGACATGGTCGATCATTTCAACACCGTTTCTGAATCAGATGTTGATATAGATGTCGATCAGTTGGATGAAGATCAAGAAGATACAAAAGAATATTGATACAGATGTTATGTTTGAGTATGAGCTCGTCCTTATTTATATCGATTCTCCATTAAATACAGAGCTTGCCATCAAGGACAATCATATAATAGGATACAGGAAACATATTGCCAACATTGTCTTTAAATAATTTACTAATTATGCGGGTTTGTTGCATGTTGTTTGTTATTTCAAACCAATAAATAATGGCCTTACTATTGTTTATTATTTCGCAGGATTCGCAGGATTCATTTGATTCTATGGTCAGGTCTCTGAAAAAACCAATTAAACACTTAAATAGTCAAGATCTGGAAGACAGGCTTTACCCCCACCATAAATTGCTGAAAAATCGGCCTTTAGTTCAGCTTGCTGTGCTGAAGACGAGGGTGGATTTGCATGATCAGTTGAATGAAAATGAATCAGATATTCGGGATTTTTTTGAGGGCAGATCCATAAGCCCCATAGATGAAGATCCCATTGCTGCAGAATTTCTGTCTGCGTTGAAGCACAAGTATAGTGTTGTATCGGAATACAAATTAGAGGAAAACTATACCAAGTCTAAATCAACTGAATCCAGTTCTAGTGCTCTTGAACTTACCGAATTAAAGCCAGAAGCAGGATTTACAATCTCTAATGGGAATGGGTATGGTAGTTCCAATATTGGATTGGATGTCCGGAGCTCTGCAATAGGCACTGGACCTGATCGTAATGAACCCCAACTAATTCAATGTGATGAAAATATGGACTTTGATGATGATCTTGAAAACAAGCCAGAGCATTTTGGCAATATTGAAGAAACTGAAGAGGTTTCCTGTGATCGATTGAATCAACTCAGCCATAAGACATCTACTGCAGGCTCGTTTGTAGCAGAAGGAGAATCGGTTTTGCTTTCCCATGATGATGGATGCTGCTCTTTTCACGATATAGCAAATTCAGAGGTGTGGAGGTTTTAATTATTGTACTTAATTTTGGGGTTTATGGGTGTTATAATTTATACAATTTGGGTGTATCCTAGAAATAGGGAAAAGCCTAGGGGTTAGATTATTCTCATGGTTTAAATTTCTATATTTGAAATAAAATTCACCAATTTCTGTTTAAAAAAATGATTTGCCTAAATATTTGATGTAGTTTAAATAGGATGTAGTTCATTTCAAAGACTGTTGAAATTTTCTAGAAACTATGATTGGCATTTCAAGAATATTTATGCACTCTTTAAATTTTCCCTTAACATAAAGGGCGGTTGATGTATGAGTAATACTCAGTATTTTTATTTTCCAATCTCCAGGAGAAGGCTGAATATAAAGCTCCATATGGGCTTACCCCAAACATGTGGGGTGATTGCTGGTTGATCAAAGCAGCTGGTTCAGATGGTTGCTCTGGTAAATATGTTGTGGCAGCATCTGCAGGTTGTACATTGGACTCAGGTTTCTGTTCATGGGACTTTTATAATAAAGAAATTATGGCATTCCATACTGAATCAGAGGCCTTCACTTCAACGTCCGGTACCATCTCTCTAGTTTTGGCAAAGAGGGATGTCTCGGGGAGAGATTTTGGCTTTGCAAATGTTGTGCCAGAGAATCAACATTGGTGGTACATGCCATGTGGGCCTCTTATGGTATCTACTGCCAGTGCCCAAAAGACAGTTAATATTTATGATATTCGTGATGGAGATCCTGTGATTTCAATGTGTTTTTTTTTTAAGTTTAGGTTTCATAGTAAATCATCAATGGGCTCTAAAATAAGGCCACATTGAAATCTTGGATACATGTTTCATGCCAAAATCAGTTGTATCTTCCATAAATACACAATCTTGGACCACTCTGTATAAATCTGCTTCTTGGACAATATTACATCTCCCTCATTATACGGGTGGTGTTCTTACATGCATAGCAAAGGTATTGTTTTGGCAATCATTTTTTAAGTCACTAGATATTGTGGGTACAAGGATCTAGGGTCTCCACATGAAACTGTGTTGCCCGGAGACTCACTTTGCCTGTCCTTAAATTTGTAAACATAGTAGTATGCCAATGCTTCTTTCATTTTGTATGCATAAGACGATTTTTTGTCAAAGTCCATAATTGTTTTTAAGTTTTATCCATCCCAGTTTTGTTGTGAATGCACTGGTTTTTGGCTCAACACATATCTGGTATATCTTTGTACTTTTCCTTTACTAACTATTTGAAATTTCTAGTTATATTTAGAGGTGTCTTTTAAGGGATGAGGGGAATTACTTGGATTTAGTGCTGACAGGCTTATCATTTATTCTCCAAATGAAGCCCTGTAATCTGTAACACTATATGTGCATGTAGCTCACTTGTTAAAATATAGTTGATACAAAACGTTGTACATGAAGCCTGGAATTGTGTACATTCCTGGAATATATTAATTTGCAGGCATGCTTAAAAGAGAGATAGGTTTTGATAAAATCAAAAACCATGAACATGAAGAAAAATACGAGGCAAACGTTGTACATGAAGCCTGGAATTGTGTACATTCCTGGAATATATTAATTTGCAGGCATGCTTAAAAGAGAGATAGGTTTTGATAAAATCAAAAACCCTGAACATGAAGAAAAATACGAGGCAAACGTTGTACATGAAGCCTGAAATTGTGTACATTCCCGGAATATATTAATTTGCAGGCATGCTTAAAAGAGAGATAGGTTTTGATAAAATCAAAAACCCTGAACATGAAGAAAAATGCGAGGCAATTATTTTATACAGATAGAACCAAGACACTATCTCCTCATTAATAACAAAACCTCAGTCCAAAAATCATATGTACAAATTCTAGAAGTCGAAAGTTGAAAATTTCTGAAATGGAACCAGGCCCTTTTCAAAAGAATAAATTTAGTAAAAACGAGGGTGAATAAAGTTATCAAAATTTCCACATACCGTGTTAGCAAGGAATGACTACGAGTCCTGAGCAGTGAGACTAAGGAATTGCTCCTTTGCTGCAGGTTGCAGTTCTCTTCTCCAACACGATGAAAAAAAAATTCTTAGCTTTGGAGTCTGAAGCTCGAGTCACAACTTGGAAGTTGGTAAGGAAAATTATCAGGGTTGTTGCCAGTTGGCTTGGAGTTCGCAGCCTAATTAATTTTCTTTAATGCATTTCCTTCAATGCTGCGCCAGTTGTCACTGACCAGCAACCTTTACAATAAAATTTATTAGACCCGTCACGCTACGAGGAAAATTTGACGTGATCACTGATCATTGATTTCTTATTGTGATAACAAACATTGGAGATTTACTGTCCTGTTTTAAAGTTTTATATTTTTTTTTTTAAATTGAAACCGTCGTCGGCATACCGACGCCTTGTAAGCGTCGCTCTTTTGACGTCCGTCGATATTGCGACAGCTCTAGAAACGTCCAAAATTTCGGACCACATTTCGTCGGAAATGCGACAGTTATTCCTGGCGTCGATATTGTGACGCTTCTGGAAAGCGTCGGTCTTGTGACACTTTTTCAATACGTCGGTCTTGTGACACTTTTGAATGGGCGTCGGAAGAGCGACGAGTGTTTGGAAGCCACGGGAAGTGTCGGTAGTGCGACACTTTGTATAGGCATCGGAATTGCGACCGCACGAGAAACCATGTTTTTGCCGGCCTCGAACTGTCGCTCTTGCGACGACTGTGTGTCGGAGACACTTTTGCAATACGTCGGTCTTGTGACACTTTGTATGGCGTCGGAAATGCGACAGTATAAAGACGTCGGAACCGCGACGTTCAAAACGTCGGACCAAATTTCGTCGGAATTGCGACATTTTACAAACGTCGGTTTGGGAGGCGTCGGAAGAGCGACGAGTGTTTGGAAGCGACGGGAAGTGTCGGTAGTGCGACACTTTGTATAGGCGTCGAAATTGCAACCGCACGAGAAACCACGTTTTTTCCGGCCTCGAACTGTCGCTCTTGCGACGACTGTGTGTCGGAAAAGCGACGATTTGGCCGTCGTTGCGACGACTGTGTGTCGGAGACACTTTTGCAATACGTCGGTCTTGTGACACTTTGTATGGCGTCGGAAATGCGACAGTATGAAGACGTCGGAACCGCGACGTTCAAAACGTCGGACCAAATTTCGTCGGAATGGCGACATTTTACAAACGTCGGTTTGGGAGGCGTCGGAAGAGCGACGAGTGTTTGGAAGCGACGGGAAGTGTCGGTAGTGCGACACTTTGTATAGGCGTCGAAATTGCGACCGCACGAGAAACCACGTTTTTGCCGGCCTCGAACTGTCGCTCTTGCGACGACTGTGTGTCGGAAAAGCGACGATTTGGCCGTCGGAATTTGCGCCAAATGTACTAGTGAAAATACAATGAACCTATGAGATCTGACATGCATGTAGACTTCATTGGACAAGATTCGCAAGAACAACCTTGGAATACAATTCCTCAACAAAAATTTCCATCCAGGTACCAACATATTTTTCATGGCTATTGTCATTCAAGTGGAACATTTGGTCATAAAGTTGTAGAATGTCGTACGTACCTTAGGAACGAATACAATTCTAGGAGATCTGTCAAATATGAACCTCCCAGGGCTCAGCGAAACATCAATAGATTTGAAAATTTAAGAAATAATATTGAATGTTACAAATGTTGAAACTTTGGACACATAGCCAAAGACTGCAGACTTGAAAATCCTCCAAAAGAATCTTCGAAGCCACAAAATGAACAAACATGGAAGAAGAAGAAGAATGATAATTGTGCTCTCACTTTCAACGCTCAAAAGAACAAAGATGTGTGGTATGTTGATAGTGGTTGCTCAACGCATATGATTTGAGATAGAAATAAATTTGTATCTCTGAAAGAGAAGAAGGATGAAACTGTGTCCTTTGGAAATGATGGATCTTCAAATGTTATAGGATCAGGTACTGTCACTCTCGGAAGCAAAGATTCTCTAGCCAAGAATGTTCTATTGGTTGAAAACATGAATCACAATGTTGGACAAATGTGTGATCAAGGACACACAATACTATTCAAATCCATGAAATGTGAAATCAGGAAAGGCGTGTATGTTGAAATTGTGGTTACAGCAAGTCAAGCTCCAAACGACATATATGTTCTGGATGAAGCAACTAAAGCATTTCTAATAGCTAAAGAGGATGATACAATAATTGGTAGCAATGATGATCGATTAAGTAAGAAGTTTGCTACAAAGTTGCAAAGTGATTTCGAGATGTATTTACTTGGTGAGCTGACATACTTCTTAGGGCTTCAAATATCTCAGCAAGAGAAAGGAATATTTATATGTCAAGCCAAGTACATCAAGGAAATTCTCAAGAAATTTAAAATGGAAGATTGCAAACCCATCCTTACTCCAATGGTAACAGGTTGCAAATTGAGCATAGATGACTCATCTAAGGATGTGGATCAAAGGTTGTACAGATCTATGATTAGTAGTCTTCTATGTGTAACACCCTCCCAACCAGAAGTTATGCACACAGTTGGACAAGTAGCAAAATTCCAATAAGCACCAAAAGAATCACATATTAAATATTCACCAGCATTGGAATATCTTCGCCAGAAGCTTGGGATTCTCCCAAGTTCTCATTAGATTTTCCTTTTTCAAAATACAAAGGGGGAGTGGAAGTAGATTACAGGTCTGCAGGACGGTTGTGTGTCAAGGGGAGTGGAAGTGTGTACAGGTCTACAGGACGGTTGTGTTTCAGTGCGAGTGGAAGTGTGTATAGGTCCGTAGGATGGTTGTGTTTCAGGGGGAGTTACCCTTTTCTATTTATGTCAAATGGGGAGAGAATGTTGTAGGAATAGGTGTCATGATAACAGGGGGAGTACTTGTGTTGCCATCAATGCCAAAGGGGGAGATTGTTGATCAATGGTTGTCATTAATGTCAACCCAAGCAGCACCAGGGGCTAACCCAATATTGAATGGGAATTTTGACCTGCCAAATTAATATATTCTGGGTCAATAATGCTTTTGATGGTTTCTACTTGTCGAGATGTTTCCATTGACATATGGCACGCCATGTAATTCTTCACGGTTTGAGAGATATTCATGTTTGAAGTTTGTAACCCAAGTTAGTGGGCTAAAACCCCATGGGGTTGGGGCATGGGTCATTGAAAAGTCATAATTAATATTTTTTAGGCTCCTAAAATCCCTCCCACGTTCACTTGTTGAAGCCCCTCTCAACTTAAGCATTCATATAAATTGTGATCTTCATTTCCTCCTTATGCATGGGATTCGGCCATCTGAAACAGGTCATCGTGGAATTTTTGCTCTAACTATTTTTCTACAAAGGTTCAGAAGCTGAAATTTCTATGAGGTGAAGCCGAAATCTTGAGGAAGCTTGAGTAAAAATTTTAGATCAAGGTGCGTAACATTTTTGGAGATATGATCTATGGAAGTCAAGGTTTTTGCAGGCTCCTGAAATTCATCTCAAAAAAGTGACCTTGGTAAAATCGTCATAACTCTCTCTCTGAGTATCGGATTGGAATTTTGTAAAAAGTGGTAGATAGTGCATAGTCTTTAATTTTTTCTCTATCTATTGTAGAGCCAAATGAAGAAACAATGACACGTGGCACACTGTACAAGTGCGCTCTGCTGAAACAATCCATAATTAGGGCATTGTGAGAGATTGGGCATAACACTTTCTTGAAGAATCCAAATTGGGTCAGACCTATGGCATTGGAAAGAAGACTCAGAGGACTAATATAGGACCAAAAATAAGATATTGAGGATCTGAAATAACATAGATACACTAGATTCAATATCGAGCTCCTAGAAGGCAAGAAAAAGCTAGATCATGTGTTGTCAAGGGTTGCAAAGGACCAGACTTTCTACAGTAGAAAATCAAATCAAGGTGCAACAGAGGGTAGCATGACAAGAGAAGAAACCAAGGTTCATAACAACAGCAAGAAGTTCATCATATGAAGTCTTCAAGTGAGCAACACTGCATACAATCATTGTAAAGGTATCATTATACTTAGTCATTGTAAATATATTATTGTACAAATTGTACTAGTATCTATCTGCTAAGGGTTGAAGAGGTAGTGTTGGGAGGTCTAGGATCATCATTAGGTGGTTGTGTCAAAGTTGGGGTTATGGTCTAGTATATCTTCTTCTTCTACATCATTTTATATCATTGTAAAGTGGACCATTTTCCCGGGTACGGGAGTCCATTCTTCTTTTATTCTTCTATAAGGTGGTAGGGTGGTGCTAGGGTGAGTTGTAGCTCATTGGGTGTTGGGGCATCTGTTCAGTTGACTACTAAAGAATATTAGGCATTGGAGCATCCATCCAATGGGAGCTGAAGAAGAATTATTTTCTAGATTCTAGGAAGTTGGAGCTTTATTTTCAATTGGAGTTGAATATTAAAGAATTATTAGAAAAGCATTAGGTGGTTTTTGTCCCGGAGTGGGTTTCCACCTTAAAAACTGTGTGCATTTTTGTTCCTCTTGTTTGCTGCTATCGTTATACAAACACTGATAATAATTGAAGATTAAATAATGCTCTATTGAAGGAATACTGATTCACCCCCCCTCTTAGTATTTCCAACACAATTTTTATTTTTGAGGGAGAAATTGTGAAAACTAGGGCATGGTGGTTGGCGTGAGTTTCAGGCACGGACTCGCACCAATCACCCAATTTTTTGAACTCGATCGCACCCATTGGCGTGACTGTTTCTGAAACAGTCGCGCCAACCATGTAGACCTTTTAAAACTTACAATGCAAGTAAGCAAGCCTAAATTCCACAAATATTAGCTTTTTATTTGGCTCATAATGTCCATATGAACATGTTTGCAGGTGTATGTTGAGGTATAAAAGGTGTCTTTTTAACGCCTATTTATCTCACATTAATTATCAATCCGAGAGCGACTTTTTATTTCAAGAGTGTACTCAGTCTGAGGCAGCAATTAAATCTAAGAGTAATGCTTTGCAAGATGTAGTATAACGTTTCAAATGCAAAAGTAAATGGATGCTTGAAAAATAAATCTAACTACAACAACATAAATGGAAATTCTCTGAAACCTTAATTAAACCAATCTGCAAAACATCGATCAGGGATACAGTAGCAATAAATCATTCCCTTAGAAATCGATGCAAGATAACCAATCTGGAGACTTGGAAGCAATAACCCGTGTCCTCTACAGTTGTTGATCTTAAAGCAATTGAAATGAAAGCAAACTCAATCTTCGTGCTGATGAAAATAACTGAAAGAAACAAAATCTGGAAAGGAACAACAATATGAATAGCAATTCTAATTCTAACGCAATTAGGCAACTAATCTCAAGACTCCAATCCTATTTATAGCCAAGACTATGAAACAGTTCATTGGAATGAATCATAAATCAATGGAACAACAACGCTTTATAAAAGATAGCAAGATGAATAAGATAGTAAATACGATCCTTGCTAAGATAGAATAGCAGTGCAATTCATTAACATATACATCAAATCCGAATTCAATCCAACAACAATCAAATAACTCTGTAATCGTAATGAATCTAAATGCCATTATTACACAACAGAAATAAAAGAATAGAAATACAAACAGCGGATCGCTCCACCAGGGCCGGGCCCTCAACCGCCGGTGAAAGCGCTGTTGGGCTACTGCAGAGCTTGAAAAATGGAATGAGAATGCCTCTTTGTATTAATCAAACATGAATAAATTTTACATTAGTTTCTCTTTGATCACAAGATTCAAGGAATTACAGTGTTACAAAAGGAATTCAATAATCATCCATTGTTCTCCATCCTCTCCAATACACAATACATGCTCTCCTTTTATAATCAGAAAGAGGAGAAATTAAATAGCAAATATGATCTCCCATAACAATATTGGATTGTTCCCAACAACTTTATCATCCAAAAAATACATTTTCAACAATCTTTCAACAAGAGCAAGGCGAATTTGGCTTTGTAGCTGAGATTTGGAGGACGGCCGCAACAACAAATCTAAGAAAATCGTGTTCAAAGAACCCTACTTTTCTCTCAATAAAGGACGAATTTGGGCAAACCGTTCCTTAAAAAAGTTAATTGGGCCCGTTCTGGACAAAACCCATGTTCCGGATTTTCTAGATTCTTCATTTTCTTAGAATCTCAACCGAAAAACTGTCACTTCTTATTCCAGCGAATTTCTGAGTTGGAATATTTCATGATGATTTGGAAATCAAATCTGCAGTTTGGAAAATATCTTGGAGGCTAAAATGGTGAGTGATATTACAAAATATATTAATAAACCATCATTGATAAAATTATGCATAATAATCATTAATTTATTAAAAATAAAGGATAATAAATAATATTCATCCATAAGAGCATAAATCATTATAAAATGGATTTATATGATAAATTATAATAAATGACATGATAAAGAAGAGTAAAAATGGATGAAATAAGTGTTAAAAAGTGGTCGTATTCACGATCCAACGTACTCCCAAACTGAATATATTGCATGTCCTCATGCAACCCAAAGACAAAACCCATGTGTTAACCAAACAAAGAAAATTGTTCATCCCAACTCATGAAATGGATGGAACAAATGAATTTTTCCTCAAATAATGAATATTCAATTTTAGCAATCTTGATAAAGGCATAACAATTTTACAGTTGACATTCAACTATATGTATATGAAGTTGCAGAAAAATGTGACATAAGTAACAACAAACTTCATTAACCATTTTCTCAAAAATCAGATCGTTTGGATGCACGGATCATGAGATATAAAAAAATGGTTGTAGGTGATAGTGCATAATTTTTGAAATTTTATGAACTAATTTAGTGTGAAATTATCTAGGTTTGTGTATTTTAATGATACCTCTTTGTTATCCAGAAATCACAAGAATTCAGTTCATAGTTTTAAAGATATATGCAAATCAATTTCTGCACTATATAAAAATGAAATTGTATGCCTTAAACAAGAAAGAAAGTAGAAAACATCCATCATGTGTAGCAATTCCTCCCCCAAACTGAAGAATTAGCATGTCCTCATGCAATGCTAGAAAACAAAGAGAGGTGGTTTCTACAATCTGTTGAAATCTATGCTTGGTGTAAAACAACATGGAATAAGGGAGGTGTTGAGAATGAATAAGAATAGCCATGGATGATAAAGAATATTACTGACATGGTCAAAAGAAAGAAATGAAGGAGATCAACACTGCCCCAAACTGAAACATGAGACATGTCTAAAAAAATGGGAAGTGTTAAAGATGTGGAATGAATGATGATAAATAATGCTCAATGGATTTTTATGAAATTCTCCTAAATTCATAATAAATCAGAAAATTATGCTATTTTACCTCAAGTGTTACCTCCGAAAAATGTGGAATGACATGTAGGGACTGGCCTTTCTTGAAGCTGATGTAGGTTGAACGGATACTGAAAGTGATGCAAAAGGTGGAAGCCATGCAAGCACATCATGTCTGAAGAATTGTGCACGTTCACGAGCCTTCGTTGTTAATTGCAATAGTGTGGTCGTGCTGCAAATAGAATTTCCCCCCATACTTGTTGTTCTCCTGTAAACAAATCACAATTATGTATGCAATTTTCTTGAATCCACAGTTTCAGTTTGGAATGGCAACAGATAAGATGCATGCAAAAAAGTTCAAGCAGAAAAAAAATTCTGTAAAAATGCAGTATCAATATTGTGGCAAATCAGCAAAATAGAAGAGCAGCATATTGCACAACAATTGTACAGCATGGAAAGGCATACATACTTATGATACAATCAATGAAATTATAGCATTTACTGAAATCCATGCATGTGATAAATTGTAAACATATATAGAAACGTTTTGTAATGATTCAAGGATAAGGAGAAGGGACAGCTTAAGATAAACATAAGTACAAATGTGTTTATTACCCACTTAAACTAATGTGATCGATTTATGATGATTTTCATGTATAATAGGTTCAAAATCAAAGGTTAAGGATTCATACTTTCATCTGATATTTAAATAGAGATATAGGAAAAAGGGTTTAATATTATTATTGATGTGTATAAATGTGACTCCAATACCATCAGCAGAGCTCTGTTGCCCACAGGTGTCCATAACCTTGACAGAGTTTCTCTCTCACCCTTGGAACCATTGTCCTTTATTTATGCTGAGGAAGTGCTTGTGAATTTTCATAACTGAGGCCATTGTGCTGACTTTGTGACTAGATAAATCACAATGCCATTCACTAGGAAGAAGTGAAAAGTGGGCAGGTCGGCTCGTGATGAGACCTCCTGTTCCAAGGACTTCTTAATTTTTCAATTGTCCATTGGACCATATCCCTGGTTTGGTGGCCATGATGGGAATGCCACTTCACTTGCTTCCTTATGAACATGGTAGGCCGGCTCTTGATGAGACCCCTTATCCTCCATCTGCCAAATTATAAAATTATTAATGAAATATGTAAATATTTTTCTTTTCATATAACACTTTCCTATTTATTCATAAAGGATGGCTCAGCACTCCTTAAGAGTAGGGATGGTGGAAGAAGTCTGAACAACTCAATAGAAAAGAATATGCCCTTATTCCTACTCCATAAGTAAAAATCAAATAAAGTTATAAAATATGGGAAGAACCAACATGATAAATACAATCAATCATATGAATTTAGTGGTAGTAAGACAACAAGATCATGTTATTGATTATGTCCCTTTTTCCTTTTTCTTATCATTACTAAACAACTTTCTTAAAAATGACGATTTCTTTTGATTTGCTTATTAAAGTAAGCTCTAATTTGTATGATTGTGTATCCTTCCATAAATTTTATGTTTGTCTTTCAAAAAGTTATGAAAAATTCAAAAAAAATCCTCAAAAAGTTGTTCACAAACAAGAAAAATGCACTCAAAAAGTGTTGTTCCTTTGGAAAGGAACAGAAAAAACAATCTGCGAAAATGCTGTTGTTCCTTTCGAAAGGATGTTCCTTTGGAAAGGAACAACAAAAAAGCTCACAAAAATACTGTTGTTCCTTTCGAAAGGAACAACAAAAATGTTGTTCCTTTGGAAAGGAACAACAAAAACATTCACAGCAAAACTGTTGTTCCTTTCGAAAAAAGGAACAACAAAAATTCACAAGTAAATTAAGAATGGTTCAAGAAATAAAATTCTATACAAAAAAAACAAGCAAAGTAAAAGAAAACAAACTTTATGTACAGGTTTCAGGAAAAAGTAAATTTTTTTTTTACAGAATTGGTGCTACCGAAGAATTTCCTTCTGCGATTGAAACTTGCATGGTGGGGTACTTATTGTTCAACTACCACTAGAGCACAAATTGAAATTTGAAGGGATCAACACCTAAAACACAAAAACATAAAAGAAATAAAAAAAGAAACGACACTTTATTAAGTTACAACAGCTATGATGTTATTTCCTAAATGAATATCAATCTATTAATGGGAAAAAAATCATTTCTTTAAAAAATGTTTTGGCAACAGTAACATGAATCTTGAAATGGGAACCAATTCTTCATTTCTTCTTGTTATAAATCTATTAGGTAATGAACTGGATGAAATGCCCTTGTTTTACTAAAATTTCTTTTAAGAATCACTCGTCCATAAATTGACCTTTTTTCTCGTAAGACCTGCAAAAAAACAAGTCTCTACCTGCAATAAAACATTAAATCATGAAGAAAGAGAGGTGTACAGGTTCCCTTAATCCAATAATTATGCAAAAAACTAACAAGTAGTTACTCTGTAGAATAAATCCACGGACAAAGTAAAATTAATTTATTACATGCGGGAGAGTAGTGGCCAATCATGCTAACCAACAGTGTTTCAATCATAACTTCTTTGTTTTTCGTCAATTTGAGTGATTCCAAAGCTAAATGAGAGCTAATTCAAATTTTTATCTCCAATAGAAACAGGTTTTAAAAATTCTATGTAATGGTATGTTAAATCTTCTGAGAACAACCTGCATAATAGAGTTATTTTCGATTTTTCAGCTTAGACCAATAGTTGATATTTCAAGCATAAATTATTCGTTTGATGGCGGATTGAAGTGATTAAAATTGGAGATTAAAGTAGATTCATTTATTGATGTCCAACAGAAACAGTTTTTGAAGACAAGAAGAATTGATGGGTCAAATACGTTAAGGAACAACCGAGAAAACAAAGTTTCAAGAGTGTTGATTTATGATAGGCAATTAGTATTTTGGTCATAAATTCCTCATACGATATTGAAATTTAGTGATTAAAATTGATTTGTAAACTATATTCATAGAGGAATCTACCATAGAAATTTTTTTTAAAAATATAGTCATTTAGGCCTCCAAAAACTGGCTGTCCCAACTCTGTTGTTGAGTTGCCTACTAGACACCCTGTCAATGTTTTGGTTCTAAATTTTTCATTTCAAATCCAAATAAAGTGATTCAAACTGGGTTAGAAAGTAGACATCAAGGGATACTTTGGATAGAAACAGGTTTTAAAAATATTCATTTTTGGTCCCCCAAAACATGACTGTCCCAATCTTTGTTTTCAGGAATTTCATCAAGCCCGCAAGCCAAAAAAATGATATTCAAGCAATTTTTCCATATTGATGATAAAAATGAATATAAGTGTTTGTAGAATGGTTATTTGCAATATAATTCATCTACATACACAAATAAATTAAAATATTTATCATCAATGTTGATTTCACAGCGTGTTGCAACAAAGAAACAACTATTTTTACAAAAATAAATAAAAAAATGTGTTTGTTTTATTTCCTCTTTTATTTATTTCTCCACTATCCTACTCTGAATTGGAAAATGAATATGATTACGTATAAGAGTATTTCCAGTGGAGCCATTTCCGAAATAAGGCTTCAATTATGTACATACCCAAATTTGAAAAATGTATGTTAATAAAAATTAGGGTATGAGAAGCCAACTTCCCTTGAAAATATGGTGCCAAAAATTGTTGAAGTATGGAGTGATGTTGCAAACAAATGATAGAGTGAAACCAATCTTCAATATATTCTTTACTTCCTTGATTTCCCATAGCCATCATATCATGAAGTTCTTGAGCTTTTAAAATGGTTTGTTGGTGCAAACTAGAAGAAACCTCATTTTCTTTTATAACTTCTACAATTTTTGGATTTGATACATTCTGAGTCTCAGTGTAAGTTTTTTCCAATGGTACATGTGAAATAGAATGGGTGGGAAGGGTGAGTGAATTTTGCAGTTCAACACTGTAAGCATGTTGTACTGATTTATTATGGTGAGGATGTGGAATGAGATGAGCAGGAAATTGTATAGGGAATGGAGCCTTTTGATGATGTAGTTCATTGGTTTGATTGGATGATTTTGATAGGAAAACAAGGTGTTGTGGAAGAGCTGGAATATGTGTTTGTGCTACAAGATGAGGAAGAGTAGTCATACAATCATAAGGTGAACCATACCAAGCTTGTAGACAAGATTGGTGGTGGTTATATTGAGATTGGCATGGCCGCCCTAACATGTGAGTATTCCATAACGAATTATGCAAGTAAGAGAATGGAGAGAAAGTGTTTTGAACCATACCTGTAGGCCATGATTTCCATGCTTTTGAAATTGTTGCAGCTTCTCCATCTCTTTGATATGCTACTTCCAAATTAGATAAGGAAGAGTGAGTATCTATGGGATGCTCCTTTTGGTAATGAGGGTAAAACACTTCATCAAATTCTTGATTTCTCTGAACCTGCAAAACATTCAATTGTAAATTTAGAGAGCTAATAAAATCAACTTTAAAATTTTCAAATAAAACATTGATTTCAGCTCTTATGTCTCTTGTTCTTGTAGTAAATTTAGAAAAGAAAGAAAAAACTTCTCTAGAATTCTTACCAGCCTTAGAAATAGAAATTCCTCTTGAATACCTTATGCACAATTCACAAACATAATCATATGATAATTGAAAAACATCACATTTTCCTATCAGATTTAAGAGTTCTAAAAATTCATCTTTGATTCCTTTAAGAATGAGTGTTTTCAAGATCTCTTTTTCCAAATGCTTACGCTTTGATTTTTGAAGGTTGTATCGAAATCGCTCTACATAGTCCTCCAAGCTTTCATCTTCCCCTTGTATCATATCGAAAATATCTTCATTGGATTTGCAATAGTCTTGGTACTTCGTCAAGAATATGTTCTTCATGTCCTCCTATGTTTGGATGCAATTCCCACCTAGGCTCATGAACCATCGGAGAGCTGCTCCTTTTAGAGTAAGAGGAAACACTTTCAACCTTTGATCATTAGTACAAAAATCATATCCTCTACAAAGTATTTCAAACTCAAATAAGAATGTATCTGGATCTTCATTTGTCAAACCATGAAAATTTGGTAGAGACAGTGGGGGAATTATGTGCATTTGTGTCACTCCTCCTAGATCTTTGATAGGGAATTCAAAAGTTGCAATGTGAGCCATTTCTTACCATAATAGAAGATGTTCTTTAGGTGTTTCTTTAAGGATCCTCCTTCCAATGTTCCTGTCAATTGGTTAGTGAAATGGGTGGTGCTTACATCACCAATCGAGTGGAATTACAAGATTTTTTTTTTTAAATTTCTACCTCTAAAATTTAAAAAAAACACAAGCATTCATTTATACCTTAAGCTTTCACTCAATTCTGCTGTGAAGCGGGCCAGTGAACAAGTGTGTTTCTTGCTCGGTGCTTAGGTTCTTACCTTCCGTCTTTAATACCCAATTCTTCTCAAGCAGAAAAAGTTAAATATGCATCACTCTTTCTAAATGGCATACACTCTCCCCGGCAACGGCACCAAAATGTTGAGGTATAAA
This sequence comes from Pinus albicaulis, assembly GCA_034641835.2. Taxonomy (NCBI): domain Eukaryota; kingdom Viridiplantae; phylum Streptophyta; class Pinopsida; order Pinales; family Pinaceae; genus Pinus; species Pinus albicaulis. The sequence goes on from CM076575.1 coordinate 632,302,304, forward strand.
AGGTGTATTTTTAATGCCTATTTATCTCACATTAATTATCAATTCGGGAGCGACTTTTTATTTCAAGAGTGTACTCAGTCTGAGGCAGCAATTCAATCTAAGAGTAATTCTTTGCAAGATGTAGTATAACGTTTCAAATGCAAAAGTAAACGGATGCTTGAAAAAGAAATCTAACTACAACAACATAAATGGAAATTCTCTGAAACCTTAATTAAACCAATTTGCAAAACATCGATCAGGGATACAGTAGAAATAACTTCTTCCCTTAGAAATCGATGCAAGATAACCAATCTGGGGACTTGGAAGCAATAACCAGTGTCCTCTACAATTGTTGATCTTAAAGAAATCGAAATGAAAGAAAAATCAATCTTCGTGCTGATGAAAATAACTGAAAGGAACAAAATCTGGAAATGAACAACAATATGAATAGAAATTCTAATTCTAACACAATTAGGAAACTAATCTCAATACTCCAATCTTGTTGACAGCCAAGACTATGAAACAGTTCATTGGAATGAATCATAATCAATGGAACAACAACGCTTTATAAAAGATAGCAAGATGAATAAGATAGTAAATACGATCCTTGCTAAGATAGAATAACAGTGCAATTCATTAACGTATACATCAAATCCAAATTCAATCCAACAACAATCAAATAACTCTGTAATCGTAATGAATCTAAATGCAATTATCACACAACAAAAATAAAAGAATAGAAATACAAACAATGGATCGCTCCACCAGGGCCGGGCCCTCAACCGCCAGTGAAAGCGCCGCTGGGATACTGTAGAGCTTGAGAAATGGAACGAGAACACCTCTTTGTATTAATAAAACATGAATAACTTTTACATCAGTTGCTCTTTGATCACAAGACTCAAGGAATTACAGTGTTACAAAGGGAATTCAATAATCATCCATTGTTCTCCATCATCTCCAATACACAATACATGCTCTCCTTTTATAATCAGAAAGAGGAGAAATTAAATAGAAAATATGATCTCCCATAACAATATTGGATTGTTCCCAACAAATTGATCATCCAGAAAATACATTTTCAACAATATTTCAACAAGAGCAAGGCGAATTTGGCTTTGCAGCTGAGATTTGGAGGATGGCCGCAACAACAAATCTGATAAAATCGTGCTCAAAGAACCCTGCGTTTCTCTCAATATATGACCAATTTGGGCAAACCGTTCATTAAATAAAGTTAAATGGGCCCGTTCTGGACAAAACCCATGTTCCGGATTTTCCAGATTCTTCTTCATTTTCCCAGAATCTCAACCGCAAAACTGTCACTTCTTATTCCAACGAATTTCTGAGTTGGAATATTTCATGATGATTTGGAAATCAAATCTGCAGTCTGGAAAATATCTTGGAGGCTAAAATGGTGAGTGATATTACAAAATATATTAATAAACCATCATTGATAAAATTATGCATAATAATCATCAATTTATTAAAAATAAAGGAGAATAAATAATATTCATCCATAAGAGCATAAATCATTATAAAATGGATTTATATGATAAATTATAATAAATGACACGATAAAGAAGAGTAAAAATGGATGAAATAAGTGTTAAAAGGTGGTCGTATTCATGGCCCAACAGTGTAAAGTGGAAAAATGGTGATCGAGTGGAAGGAAAGGGAACAAAGTGAACAAGATGAGATTGACATGGATAATGAGAGATGCATGAAAGCTCTTAGAGACTGTGAACTAAAAAAATTCTTCATGACACCATGCCTCAGAGCTCAACCGGAGTTGCTGCAATACTTGATCAGTATCTGGGATGAGGATCAGGAAAAATTCGTTCTTCGTGATCAGGAACTCGAGATTTGATGTCTCAGATGTTTACTTCATAACAAGATTGTCATGGAGGGGGGAAACACTAGTCCTAACCGGTACCTGACCCACCATTGAGAAAATGACCATGGTGATCGACAGGGTATGTCAAGGGGCATGAAAAGGATCAGGAAGTGGGAAAGTGGATATCCAGACTATCTCAGACTTGGCACTAAAAGTAGTGCTACACACCATCACGCGAGCTACGAGATCGCAAGGACCACATGAAGAAAAAAAAACACAGCTTCTTCTTGCAGTAGATTTTCTAACACCAGCCCTTTACAGCTGGGCAGAGGCGATGACGATCAATATGAAACGTCAACTGACGAAATGCAAGAAGGGAAAACTGAAGCAGTTCAGATATGGATCCATTCTGGTATTGTTCTTCCTGGAATGATTACTAATTTTCCAGCGACAGGAAGTGACAGTCCCAATACCACCAGCACAAGAGCCATGGATGGCCTGTTGGGTTGCACTGATGCCAAGGTCAGGCGACGGCCAACAGATGCCTTGGAGACCAGATTTTTTTTATTGGCTCCGCCGACAACTGATTGGAGGACTGGCCCTACTATGGCATAGATTTCAATGGTGATCTGGACCTCCCACTCTTGGAAGGAGAGGATTGGGATGAAGCACCTGGTAAGACTCATTTTTTGATTTTTATGAGTATTATAATTTTTTTATTATATATGTTCTAACATTAAATCCATGTGTTATGTAGATGTTGGACTAGAAAGACCTGCAGACATGTCTCCAATAGCAAGGCGAGTCCCTCGCGACTTTGATATTGCCCCTCATGGTGAGGGATGCGAGGAGGGGGAAATCATGCACAACCTGGAGGGGATCTCTCGTGGAGTTCCAGACTATGCGCGATTCGATGATGTTCCTCGTGTGTACTAGAGACATACTATAGGGGTGTCAAATCGAGTTCATCGCTTATTGAGGCGCCTCGTACGGGAAGTGACATGCTATCATGATCATCCCGCTGATTAGACACCTAGGATTTACTTCTGCATATTGTTTGAGAGACATGATGTCTCGGGATGTAACATAAACACACATATTTTTTGAAACTTATGGTCCACACTGATGCAAACTTTCTGATATATATATATATATATATATATATATATATATATATATATATATATATATATATATATATATATATATATATATATATATATATATATATATTCCTATTTGATATGAGTCTTTTATGTAATGATGATTTTACATATTACGCAAATGTCTATCTAATACAATGTTAGCCACTGTATCAGTTAATGCATTCATTTGTCTAGGAATATGTTGATATGTGATATAATCAAAATGTTTTTCTAGCAAACGAACACGTAAATACAATCTTAGAATGTGAGGGTTTCTAAATGAATAATGCCCATTAACCTGAAGAACAACAAGCTGTGAGTCTAGATTTACAACCAATGCACTAATGCCGAGGGTAATCGCCTCGGTTAACAGTTCAATAACAACACTATACTCAGTGACATTGTTTGTAGTCCGTCCTAGACAAATACCTTGTAGATCTATCAACTCACCAGCAGGATCATAAATCACCCTGGCTGCCGAAGACAAGTTTCAGGTACTATGGGAAGCACCATCTACGAAATCGACATAAGGGGTAATAGACATCTGCATAATAAGAAATGACCCAATAAGCAGGAAGACACTCGCAAAACATACCAAGACAAAAAATGTACAAAAATGAAAAGAACACCCATGTACAGAAAACATGCACAAATGACTCATGCATAATATTTTTTGAGATACAACCCATTTCTAGGTTGATCTAATGGATTACCTTCATAATCAATGAACTCATAGGCCCCATTCTTCAAAACACATTTAACAATGTAAGGCCCATGCCACATGGGTTGAAATTTTCCTGCCCCCAGCTTATCATGAGCTTGGTCATACAGGAGGATGAGGTCTCCTTCTACAAAGGAGCATACAGGAGGATGAGGTCTCCTTCTACAAAGGAGTGAGGGGAAAATGACTGGTCAAAATGAGCTTTGACCCGCTTCTTCTGTGCCTCGATGACCAAAGCAGCAAAGTGGCGAGTTTCATCCATACTTTCTAAGTAGAGAAGACGTTCTTCTTTAGATGAAGTGTTGGGCAGTAATTCAACAGCCAACTTGAGTGAAGGTATTTCACACTCAATAGGAAGGGTAGCTTCCAGACCGTAAACAAGCTGGAATGGAGTGAATCCGGTAACATCCTTAACTGAGGTTTAGTACGTTGAAGCATGGTGACAAGAACTTTGTTCACAGCTTCAACCTGGCCATTGGCTTGAGGATAGTACGGTGTTGAGTTGTCATGACGCAAGCCCAACATGGAAGTCAACTCCACCACCATATAATGCCGAAAATGGGAACCATGATCTGTAACGATTGCTTGAAGGACACCAAACCTAGATATTATGTGATTGAATATGAAATGAGCTGTTGTCTTACCGTCGGTGACAGGTGTAGGAATTGCTTCAGCCCATTTGGTGAAGTAGTTAACGACTACAATAATATAAGCCTGCCCCCCGGCAGAGTGAGGGTTACACGTCATAAAATTGATGCCCCACTTTGCAAAGGGACCAACGGTAATGACAGGGTGGAGATGTACAGGCGGCCCGCACATCTTGCGCTAGTAGATCTGGAAATCATGACATTTAGGGATAACGACAATGCAGTCCTTGAATATAGAGAGCCAGAAATACCCAGCATGAAGAATCTTCTTTGCAGTGGCATAACCAGACATGTGACCACCACAGGCACCAATGTGGCAATCATTCAGAACTTTCTCAGCCTCCTCGAGGGTCAAACATCGATGGAGAATGGAATCCACTCTGACACAATAGAGTGTATCTCCGACTATACAATAAGGTTACGATTGATGGCGGATGCTTCAGTGAGCATCCTTCGCCAACTCATATCTAAAAGTGGAATTCTGAAGATATATGATGATATCACTGTACCAAGGTCGATCGAGGGTGATAATCAGAAAAAGTGTATCATTTGGAATGCATTCGTCAGAAACATATGGAGCGGAGTTAGAGGGGAGGGAGCAGATCAAATCGGCAAAGACTAGTGATTTCTTTGACTTGGCAGTAGTAAAATCCAAATTGAACTCTTGGAGGATAACAATCCATTTTGAGTATTTGCCTCCCAGCAATTGTCTAGACAATATATAGTTCATGGGGTTGCATTCAGAAATCACAGTCACAGTACGCAACAAAATATAATGACGAAATTGTTGAACCGCTTGAACCACGGTTAACGCTAACTTCTCGACATGGGCATAGCGTGTTTCGGTGTCGAGAAGGTTACGAGAGAGGTAGTAGATAACATGCTCGTCACCATCATCATTGTCTTGCACCAGAACCATGGAAATCATGCTGAAATCGGCAGCTAAATAGAGGGAAAAATCGCGATGATATTTTGGGGGATGCAATAGAGGAGCATTGAAAAGAAACATCTTTAGAGCATCGAAAGACTTCTGGGTGATCTCATCCCAAAGGAAAGGGACGCCCTGCTTTAGTAATCACGTGAATATTTTAGCTACTTCGACATAGTTAGGTATAAAATGACGTAAAAAATTAGCCTTCCCCTGCAAACTCTGCAGCTAATGTAATGAATATGGAGAGGGGAGATTAATGATAGCCTCGAATTTGAGCGGATCAAGGCTAATCTTGTCTTTGGACACGATAAAACCTAAGAGTCTACCAGAATCAACGCAAAAGATGCATTTGTGTAGATTTAGCTAGATATTATAGCATCAAAAATGAAGAAATATCTGACGAAGATGGTCAGAATGGTCCTTACACTTAGTTGAATGAGCTGGAAGGTCATCCAGATAAGGCTGAATAATGTGCTTAATGTCATGAAAAGCATATGACACCGCTCACTGAAACATGGCCGCAACATTCTTCAAGCCGAAAGGGAGTTTCTTATACGTGAAAGTACCCCAAGGACTGATGAAGGAAATCTTATGCTAATCAGTCGGGAGAATTTTAATTTGGTTATAGCTAGAAAAGTTGTCCATGAGGGAAAACATCTCACTCCCAGCGCAGTCATTAATGATCTTATCGATAAAAGGAGTAGGATAACTATCCTTAGGACAGGGCCGATTGATGTCACGATAATCAAGACAGACCTGAATGGTACCCTATTTCTTATCTACAGGGACAATGTTGGAGACCCATTCTGTCAAGGGAATCAGGTAGATGAAATTAGTGTTGAGAAGTTTTTCAACTTCACTTTTAATGGTGGCAACTTTTCAAGGGTGCACAAGACGAAGGCGCTGACGAACAGGCTTCAAACCAGAGTAGGTAGGAATCTCATGCACCACTATACTGGGATTGATGCCAGGAATTTCTTCATAGGAGCAGACAAAGATGTCGCGGAACTCACGGAAAAGGCTAGTATAAACTTGGACTTCATCGGAAGAACACATGACCTCGATATGGATGTTCCCGATGATTCCTGGTTTCACAGAAATATCGATAGGCATCATTTGCACGATGTTACTTAAGTTACCCTCTGTGAAAACTTCATGTGTCAGTATAGGCATTTGAAGCGGAGGAGAAGGAACCTGAGATGAAAACCTCTCAAGACATGTAGACATGGCCCTAAGACTAGGCATGAACGAGGAACGATGATGATTATCATCCCACAGAAGATCCTCGAGAGACATGGTTTCCACGATGGCTTCATCGTAGGGAAATATCTCTTTCAAGGGATCGAGCGAATCCGAATTTCCGAGCCAATGGGATTGAGAATAAGTGTCAAGAGACATGCTCAAAGGAACATGATCAGAATACAGAGATTCCGAAGCCGTGATGAGTTCACAAAAGTCAATCTCGATCGGACTCAATGGCATCGAGTCTCTGAAAGAATCGATCTATTCAGGCAAAGGGATGTTCCATGAGTCATCAGACTGAGAGATCATATTAATCTGAACAGTGTTGGGTGGAGGAAGGGGAAAAATACCCATGAGGGCAGGATCTTTAAAGAGACCCGACCCAACGCTCTCGTAGGGAGTAGGAATCTAATCCACATATAGAACGTTGTTCTCAGAAGAAGAGGTGAAAAAATGAAATTGATCAACAATAACAATCTTTCCTTCATGTTGGGATTTTAGGGCATGAAAGAGAGTGGAAGAAATGCACAACATGGTGTGAGTCCAACTATGACCAAGGAGAATATTGTAATTGAGCTTGGCGTCAACTACTTCTACCTCGACATTGACTATCTTCCCTTTCAATGTAATTAGTAAGCTAGCGAGAACACCTAAAGGTTTTGATTCCCTTCCATAAAATGCTTCAAGGGCATTTGGCGATGAATCCAAGGCTTGAGAACCAATGGATTTCCAATAAGAAGATGACATGACACATGTAGACGCACCCTTGTCCACAACCGCTCAATGAATATCGAAACCATTAATACCAACCTGGATAATGAGCACAATTTGGTGCGGGAGTCGTGGAATGAAATTCTCTAAATAGAAAGCGAGAAGGCTAGTATCAGTAGGATCAACCCTGCCAATCGCAGATAGCAAAACCTACTGTTGAGACGGAAAAATCTGAAGTACTTCTAATGCAGACATTGCAAATGGCACCTGAGCCAAATCCTCAACAATACTGTAATGTTGAGCAACATGGGTGTTTTCATTGTAAGAAGACTTACGAAGTACACCTTTGGAAGGTGGCCATACAATGGGCTCAGTACTGGGCCTTTCAATCTGAAGAGGGCCACAAGCAAGCGAAGGAGGAGGACCATCAGTGATCTCTTTCCCCGCTTCCTGACGTGATTCATCATAATCTTTCGATTGAGTAGCAATAGAAACAGACGCAGAACTGTTCATCATGAACACCTGAGAGCCAAATGGGGTAGAGGACTGAGGTTGCTCTACCATGTATGTCTTCTGAGATGGAAAAGGTTCTTTAAGACCAATCGTAGTTCCATGGGTGCCTTTGAGAAATCTACTTACTTCGGCTCATCAAGGACAGTCCTTGGTGTAGTGCTCTTTGTCACAAATCAAACAAGGGTACTTCGGCTTACGCTATGAACCATCATCAGTACGAGATTTTGACGAATCTGGTTTCAGGGTATCAGATTTGGCCTTACCTTTACCCTTATTTTTCCCCTTGGTAGTTTTATCCATTGGATTGGTATGAATGGCATTGACTTCCGCAGTTTTACAAGAATTCGGGGTAGGCTGAGAAGCAGCATCATTGGAAGGATTATGTTTTTGCTTCGCAGGATTTGAAAGGGAAGACTTCCAAGAAGTCTGAGACACAGAACCAATAATACCATCAATGGATGGGGTCGTTGGTGCTTTAGAAGTTCCAGTTCGAGGGACATCAGGCAAGATATCATACAACATGCCAGACTGAGAGTACACAATATCGAGGTACTGGGCATGAGCAATGGCCTGTTCTTCGGTTACACATGCCCCCGTAGCTATGTCTTTAGCGATTTGATTGATAAAGGAGGTAGTGAACCAATCAGTTAGAAGATGATCAGGAATATCAAATTTAATCAAGCGACGACGACGCCTCCATTCTTGAATATGATTCGAGTTGTGAGTAGCTCGATCCTGTTTCAAGGATGTGAGGAGGTGTGTCCCGGTCTCAAAGCGAACCGGTAACTGAAAATGGGTAAGAAACACCATGGCTAAAGAGTTGAAATCTTGTAAAATACCACAAGATAATTAGATGTACCACTTTGCAACGACACCAGTAAGAGTCCATTGGAAAAGACAAATTCGGATGGAATCGTCAACCCAAGAGTTAGAGGAACACCACAAGTGGTAAGTCATAACATGCACTTGGGAGTCTTCTCCGGACTTGCCCTCAAACTTAGGACAATCACCAGGAATCTTAGTCGGAACTGGGGGCCAATAAGGGTTATGAAGAATCAGATCATTCGTAAGCTAGGGACACATTTGGTAGTTCCAACATAGCGAGGACACATCTGGCCTTTGATAAGGACTTGTGTTAACATTCCACCCAGTCTAAGAGAAATTATGCCCCCATATGTTTTGTCCCGGAGGATTCTTACCATAGGAGTTATATTCCTAATAATTTGGCTCATACTGGGGTTGAGGACTAGGATATTGATTTTGAGCATACCACTGAGGTCCTTGCTGAGAAACGTATGGATTCTATTGCAGAATGTAAGCATTTCCTTGAGGTTAATTATACACCAACTAGGATTTATTTTGAGGGTAATAAGTGAAACCTTGGGGTGTACTATATACCAGCTGATATTGGCCTTAAGGAGGGTAATAAGTGCCTTGAAGTTGAGCAGGCGGACCCTGTTGAGCAGGAGGGCCCTGCTGAGCAGGTGGACCTTGATGAGCAGGCGGACCCTACTGAGCAAGCAAACCTTGCTTAGTAGGATAAATAGGTTGAACTGGCTACTGAGTAGGTTGAGTTGGTTGTTGAAAAAATAGAATTGGCTGTTGAGCAGGTTGAACCGGCTACTGGGGTTGGGCAGGTTTCCCCTTCGGAGTAGGTTGGCCTGGATACTGAGGGCCACCAGGTTGCCCTTGTGGAAGAGGTTGGCCCAATGGTTGCGATGGACCAGGTTGACTCGGAGCAGGACTGTAGGGTTGTCCTTGTTGTAAAATTTTTTGGCCATACTAAACGTACGACTGCTACTGTTGTGCAAGAGGTTGTCCTTGTGGTGGATAGATTTTCCCCCTAGGAATGTAAGATGCTCCTGGTTGATATTGATACTGAGGTTGACCGGAAGGACCATAAGGTTGTTGAACTGAAGATTGACCCTATAAGGGTTGGCCTTTCGGACCATAAGGTTGTCCCTGTTGGATCAAAGGTTGTCCCAGTGGGGGTTGTCCTTGTATCACCGACCCTTGATGAGGGATGGTCTGATAAGGATCAACCGGAGGCAGATAAGAAGCTTGATTTCGATCAATAGGAGGCAAATAAACGGGGTTTCCATAGACATCATAATGATGTGGAGGATTGAGAGGAGCTTGGGGCTGCTGAGAACCTTGAGATTTCTGTTGTTGATTATCCAGAGAGGGAGCATACCATCGGTGAATGTCCAACATGTGTTCATCAAAAGTATAAGTGGAAACCATGGGCACAAAAGGAGACTGGGTTTCCACTGAGCAAGTTTCTGATCCACTCGCGTTAGGCCCAATCGATAATGTATGATTAATGGAGATGGACCTATAGACAGCAGAAGATATGGATGACTAATGTGCAATAACTGGTGCAGATGAAGCCACACAAACGGTAGGTTGGACTGGGATAGATGTAACAACGATCGACAAACTAGGTGTCGACAGTGACAGTCTTAATGAAGGAAGGACGAAACTCCTTGGAGGAGTCGAAGTACTGGAGAATGTTATGGCCACAACACCAAAAATGATCTGACTCAAAGTCCAATAACTGGGTGGAAGTGACACTGATGGAGGGGAATATTGATCAGAGACATACGGGAGATCTTAAGGGAAAAGCTGATATTCTCCTGTCGACACAGGAATTTCTCCACTACCGACAGGACTAGAAGAATCCATGTCGGATGAAGCTGTGAGATCTTCGAAAGGACTACAAGGGCTAGGAGGTAAAGCAACAGCTAAAAATGGTGATCCTGAAGTAAGCAAAGGGAATTCTCCCTCGCCCCCAAAACCAGACCAAGCACCCAGAGGAAGCCAATTGAACTCAACTGACTCTTCAAGGGGAGATTGGGTAGAAAGAGGTAATACAGTCGAGAGGATAGGCTGTGAAAACTCAGTAGACCTAGTGGATTGAGGAGTTTCAAAAGAAACGTCAAGGAAAGAAATACCACTAGGCAATAGTGAAGAATACAACGAAACTGGTCGTTCCGCCACTGTGACAATATTTCAAAAGAGGAAGGAAAACGAGATAGCCTATCGAGGGCTTCAAGATAAAATTCTAAGGAAAAACAAAACAAGCCAATTAAAAAACTTTTAATGGGCATGTGATCATGGGTAATTAATTTTATGACATTGAAACCGGACTTTGTTGTTTCATGTTTTAAGAGTCGAGAAACAGACAAAAGATGACTCTAGTCACTTTCAATTTTAAACGAGCATGAAAGGACAAGTTCTCAATGATCTCTTCTCTTTTTAAAGAGCCACGAAAAGATTGAAATGACTACTCAGGTAATCTAAGAAAGAGGGTGTACCAATTTTCCGTGAACTGCCATATACACCTTGGTGATCAAATGAAAGAGAAATGACCAAGGAATTAACGTATGTGCAGGTAGTCTCCCTGAATGCTGTGTTCGGTGTATCATGGTTATAGGGCGGAAGACTCGACTTCCTATGGATAAATGATTTGAACCTAATGGGGTCTCCCTTTATATAATCGATGGTACGGGGAGCACAAGTCCGTACTAGCACTGTATAAAGCCAGATGGTGAATGATAGCTACTAGGTTTAAAGACGTTGCAACACATCTTTAGCCTAGAACACTAAAAATGTTCGCGTTAGGTTCCAATGTTTCCTTAGGTTAATTCAATTGATTTTATAGTTGATCTTGAATTAGCATTTCAGTTTCAAGACCATACTAAATTTTGATCTCGAATTTCCTAAATGAAATCTATATGCAATAGAACACCTTTTTCCATTCGATGAATGCTAACTACGAAAAGGATAGAGATATTTTAGAAAGAATCAAACATAGAAAACATACAAAGAAGTCTCCTAATGCATCTAATATAATTAAAAGAGAAACAAAAACTCTTTCCTAGATGCAAGTGCTAGTTATGCGAAAGAATTTTTCATTTCCGATGCAAATGAAAGGAAGCAAAAAAAAAAATTTCAATGAGATGAAGCACACAATGCACTAATTACATTGAAAACAAAGCAAACACTAGTTCTGATTATTGCGAATGTAGAGAGCTAAACTGAATGATTCAATCAAAGCAATACAAACACAAAAATCACTCAAACTAATGACACACTCTTTCAAGCAAAGTGAAAGCCTTCTAAACGACCCAAAATGAGCAATGTAATCTATGCTCGCAAATGAAGAGATGGATAGTCAAAAAAACACAAAGTAATCGTTTAACAAACCAAAACTCAAAGGATCAAGAAAGACTCAAGCAACTAATCAAGGAATTGAATTGACAAAAACCAAAATACTCGACCTTCAACCAGAAGGCTCAGTGACTGAAAGACACCTAGAACCCTAGGACCTACACTGATAGGAAAATAGACAAACAACTGAGAGAGAAAGCCTAAAGCAGTCAAAAAAAATAAAAAAGATAATTGCAAACCAAAAATAAAACCAGAGTCAAGCATAACTGACCAAAAACTCAATAGGGAGGTCAAACCAAACCCTACAAGGTTCGGCGCAACTGTAAGGCAGTAATTCGCGCCAAACAGGGGTTGGCGCTACTGCAACAAAAGCAACAAGCACCAATTGGCGCGACTGTTCAAACAGAAAGCGCGCCAAGCCAAATATCTATGGGAGAATGGGAAAACCAGTGAGCAGAGGTCAATCTTGACACTTTGGAGTTGAACAAGATGATTTCAAACACTCAAGAAAATCAGAAAAGATAGACAGACAAGCCAACGACCTAATTCGACTTGACAAGGGCGAAATGACAAACTCACACTGATCCCCAGCGGAGTCGCCAATTTTTTATGCAGGTAAATCCTCTCTGCGGACAGAGATGATCCCTCTAGCCCTAGAGTGGGTCTCGTAACAAAGGGACAAGCTAGAGTGAATATTCCTAAATAATGAATGAAAAAAATGAGGTAGATCAACCTACCTAGAGTCCAACACTGTTGTCGTGGCTGTTGTGGTGGTGGCCTCTTGATTCCTGTCTCGACGGGTCACGATCCTTCCGCAACGATGCTTGGATACCTACATAAGGATAAAAAAACAAGAGAAACATACGAAACAATGATCCCATTTATAATTACTAACCAATCAAGGAGGGTTAAGCACATTACATCAAATAAAACACATTAACACAAGATAGGAGCCAGACAATAGTCATGTATATGTATTAATAGAGGAAAGAGTTACGATCGGAGCCTTGACATCGCAGCCTCCTTCAGCGGGGTTCATTCGAAGCGCATCTCGATGGATCGTCAGGGAATTCAGAAGGGATGAAGACACAAGCCTAAGCTCTCTCAATAAGGGTCTATTTCGTTCTATCTTTTCTAACCAAATGTACAAAAATCTCTTCAGCGTTTCAACTACAATATGTTCAGTTCAACTAGCACATCAATGGAAGATGGTTTTATTTATAGAGGGAGAGGAGGAGGTTGGGATCCCTACAATAGTGGAAGGGAGGACTTATTCCTTGGGATGTTTCCACAAAAGGTGGAAACAAGAGGCCAAAGGAGGAAGGTCGTGTTTATTCAGTCGAACCATTCTAGATGACTCGCCCACGAAGTTTGTTATGATGGAAACTTCGGCTCTATTTTTTTTTAAAAATCCATAAACAGGTTGGCACGAGTAGCTCACTGGGACAGAGCGCCAATGGGCGTAGGGCCTAGTGTTAATTTCCCGATCGGCGCGAGGGCATAACGGTCTACTAGCGCCAAGGAAAAAATAGGTGTTTTTGATGGTTTGTTCAGGAAGTTGTCAACAGAAGGAATGTTGTACTCATGGCAAGGGATGCAATGATGGAATTTACAAGGCATGACACTTTATTTTGGTCACAAAAACGAGCCTCCAATATTCGGGATGGGGATTGCTGGGACAGTGACAAAATGCTGTGTAACAGAAATTACTGTAAGTATAAAAAGTGTTCCTAAACCTTTGATTTTTAAATTTTTTCTAGGATTGTTAAACCAATTTAACTTGGATATGCAATACTCATTTCATGAATTCATCATCCTACATCCTACATCCTATCTACATCCTACATCATATTACATTATCCTGCCTACATGCTACATCATATTACATTATCTGACCTACATCCTACATTAAAAACATTACATTAACCGCATCCTAACCTCATCATAATCCTATTAGATTCATTATCCTACATCATACATTAAAAAAATTACAGTAACCACATCCTTCCCTCATCATAATCCTATTAGATTCATTATCCTACATCCTACATTAAAAATTGTTTCATCATAACCCTACATTAACCTCATATAGTCCTAAACTTATCCTCCTACATAAGCATTTTTAACCAAAATTTGTGGCTCAAATTTTTGCCCCACAAGGAATTGCCTTGCTTGCCTACAAAACCAAAAAAAGAGTTAGTGTCATTATAAGATGAATTTGATTTGAAATGACCTATGTATATGGTTATTTGAAAAGCAAATTAATGAATAAACATAAGAAATGACATACAAAGGAATCAAAAGTCAAACATATAAAATGCAGTATGCAATATGCAACATGCAAAAGGAATGAAATGACAAACACATGATAATGCATGATTGCAAATACATGCAATAGTAGGCATACAAAGAAATAAAGAACAAAGATGCAAAATTCATGATGATACAGAGTGTGGGTAGTAAAAATATAATGGTGACAAGACCAAGCATGTAAACCTATGGAAGAAAGGATGATCATAAAGCAGAGAATGCAGTCAAACTGTGATACATAGGCAACCACAAGTATAGAGGTCAGAGTACGAGTTGGGAGCACAAAGATAAATGGTAAAAACATATTCAAACAAACAAACTTGCTCTACATTATGCGCTTTGCACCATCACAACAAAAAACAATCTTAGAGTTGAGAGCAACATTGTGCATTCACAAAACGTAGGAAGAACCCTCGTGGAAGGAGAAAAAATGCAGGAGAAACACAAAAATTAAAGAGAGGTCCATGTAAGTCAAGAATTCCCTGAGTTGAGAAGAAATTGCATAAGAATTAGGCGAGGAAATTAAGAAGTCTATGTGGAGAAATAAGGAGAGACACATCGGTTTTAATGAAGGGATTGAGGCCGATATTTTCTCTCGCCAACTTGATCGTTTTCCCCAAAAAAATATAAACATTCCACAAGTAAAGAGGTAAGAATCAGTCACGGATTTCCATCAGCGGTTAAACGAATTTAAAGGATAGTTAAACTCAAGATGTTGTTCAAGATGTGTCATCATATGAGGAAATAAGACTTCAATTACTGATTTGTAAAACACTGCCACCATTAAACACACCTTGCCACCTGTGTCATTTATGAATCTTCGAGATGTTGAGAGGAGTTTTAATTAAAATGGTATTGTTTAATATAGGAAAACAAGATATTACTCATAAACCTCTATAATTTTTCTTCCATTTAATCAAAGATCAAGTATTCTAGCTCAATTTTCTTCATGCATAATTGTCCGAATTGTTGCATATGAAAACACAGAGTCTGATTTTATATACACAATGTGAAGTTTTTAAACAGAGAAGGGATTTCCATGAAAAAAATTAGAAAACAGAGATTGAGGCATGATTTTATAGAGCAGTAAAACATTTTCGAGATTTTTTATGGTCTTTTACATAGTGAAAAAAAAAAATCTATCAGTTTTAAAAGTAGATGAATCCTTTTGGTATCATTGGCAGCAGAACAGAGGAAATTGAAGAAGCTTCAAGCAGGGGAACAATCTCATTTTTTTCAAAGAGCTTCAGAAATCGGGTAAGTTTATTTACCATGATAATTGTCCTAAAATTACATGAATAAAAGGACAAGTATATCTATATTTTTTTTTTATTCATGATGAGGATTTTCACTGTACAAGGATGTATTAATTAGTAGACAAAGCAAAAACAAATGGGAACTAAAATTGAGCCAAAAGAATTCAAGTTAGAGAACTGGGGGAAGGAAACCATAGAGATATTATATTAAGCAGGATTGATAGAGTTTCTTCATAAATTAAATGGACATAATGACAAAATAACATAGGAATATATAAATCATTATGAACATGGGAAAACAAGAGTGGGTGAGCTCTCAATACCATAAAACCCAAAAATTTTCTCTCAAGCACTAGATCTTCCCTTGAAAGGAGAGGAATATCACAAAGGTTTACACTTCAAAAAGAAAGGATAGGCATTCTTCCTAAAAAAACATAGAAAGGGATCCTTTGATAGGGCAAAAGGAATTCCAAGGGTCTGGTTAAGTGAACCATGGTTAGAATTAGTGTTGATTATCTAAATATATTTCACCTATGAAAACCAGTATAGTGTGGTCTATCTTTATCACATTAGGTTGCTTCAACACATGAAGGGAGAGTCCAAAATCAATCTACCTTATTTATTTTCAAGGAGCTTGACCAAAATTATAGACAACATTAAAAACAAAACTGAAGCAAAGGAAGCAAAAATTTATCATCAAGGGCTCATTGAAATACTTGTGGAACATCAGGTGAGAAACAAGGGATTGGTTTGGAAACAATTTTTTATTCAAAATCATCTTGAGGAGAAAACAATAGAAGAAAATTTTGAAAAATTGCATGTAACAAGGAGCATTATGAATTCCCCTATGTATCCTAGGACTAGATCAAAGAAGCAGGATGGTGTCATGGTTTAAAAATAAATATCCTTCCTATCTGTTCCTAGGAAGCCTAGAATGAAAACACAAGAAGAGCCAAGTGAGGAATAAAAATACCTAGAGATAGAAATTGTTAAAACTCCAACAACATCAAAACAAATTAATGAGATATTGCAAATAATGGAGAGACAAGTCCAAAAAGAACCTTTGGAGAGGGACTCCTACTTTGAGAATGCTTGGGTAGGAGCCACCTCATCACATTCATATGCTAAGGAGACTGGAGGAGAAGAAAGAGAGTTGTGTAAAGAAGAGCACCTTAAGAAGATAGAAGAGCTAACAAGAGAGTTGGAGGCCAACAAGATCCTGGAAAGATATTTGAAGAAAGAGAATAATATGTACAAATAAAACAACAAAAATCTAATCAAAGAAAATGAAAAATTGACGAAGAAAATTGGTAAGCTTGAAACAAAGAACATCCTCATCTATAAACAACCTTACAGATGGCTCAATGAGAAGAAGACATGGCAATATAAATATGAGAGGCAGAAGGTGAAGGCTACCATCTACTAGGAAGGAAAGTATGAGGGTATTGATTGTTTTCTTCGGGCTACACAACAAGAGACTACAAGATTAGGGATAGTAGGGACATCATCACTCATAAGATCAAAGCAGAGGAAGCAAGCATGAGGACATGCTGGAAGATCAACAAGGGGGAGATGTTGGCCCTCAATTTTGGTCAATTTTGCTTATAAAAAATCCACCTATTTACCATCATATTCCACCTTATATCATCCATATATGCCTCATTTTTACCTTATTATACATATTCAGGTAATTAAATTAAGTTTTTCAATATTTAGAGATTTTTGTATTAAACGAGTTTTAAGAGTATTTTTGGACTACACTGAAAATTCTCGTAATAGCTTCATGGAATTCATATGTGCACGACACCTGGGCATGAGCTGAGAATATATTTGGAAAACTTGGGATCCATGGATGGAAAAATACCTATTGGTTCGGTTAAACTGAGCTAAAACAGGCTCGAGCAACACTGGTCAAACTTGACTTGTTTTTCAGAAATCCCTAAGAAAAGGGCATAATTAGTATTTTTTGGGATTTTCCTGATTTTGTAAAACTAAATGGATGAGTTCAACCTATATGGATGGGATTAGGATGGATAGGACTGTTAGAGACATTATAGCTCAGTTTTTTTGTTATTTTTCTATTTAAACCCAGCTTATGGACCATTCAAGTATGTAGAAATTGTGTAATTTTGTATTGTGACTTTTGAAGACATTGAGATAATTTGAAGAGCCAGTTCCACTTTCTATTTGTTTTTCATGCTGTGGATGATTGATTAAGTTTGTTGTAGTTGATAATTTATTGAAGTGTGAAAGGCAAGGGTGGAGGGCCCCCACACCAAGATAAGTACACTTTTTGGTTAAATTAGCATAATTTTCATGCAATAGTTTTTGCTTCAAATTTATTATTCAATCATTTAGATGTGTGAAGATTTCTTATGGTTGTTGGATGATTATTGGTTTAATTCTAATTTTCATATGAAGGGACAAACAAGAATTTAAGTTAAAACATTCTTCTATCTAATCATGAACAACAACTAAAACTCATCCTCTTTTCCTTTCTTGAGTTATTTCTTGAATTTCAAGTTTTAATGTAGTGGTAACAATGATGGAATAGAATTGTAAAGAAGGAAAACCTAGACCTCCTAAGTTAGGAGCCTCTTCCCTCACTTATTACATATTGAATCAGAAACTTCTTAGTTATATTTTATATTTTTAATATGCATTTCCATAAATCTTAGAATTTAGAATATATTTGTAATATGCATTTCTTGCAACTTGTATACTTTGTCTTCTAAAACTTACTTCATATGAAATCCATATATTTTGGACATGCTTCCAAGTTTACAAACCCGGATTGACAAGTAAAAAATATGTGCTTATTTACTTAGTAAATTGACCCAACAGTAAGATTTGTTGTTTGAAGAATTTTTCATTTAATGTGTAATGTATGGAATGTAATGGTTATCTAGGGATTTTTTTATTGTGCCCAAATTTTCTGAAAATAAATTACATCTAGCATACATATAGTCTCACCGTGTGTATTACTCATACATGGAATGTGAATGGTAGTACCTTTGGGAACTCATGTTGTAGCTCTCCCAAGTGCCTTTGATCACTCACAAAGGAAATAGTTAGGGTTTTGGTTGTTATGGCATCAAAATAACCTTACTCCTTTGCAATATCTAGTTAATCTCAAGAATTCATAGACTCCATCAACCTCAGGACTAGGCACTGGCCAAGTCTTGTTGGTGATCAACTGCTTTTTATCCATAAATTTGAATCTTGCTCTTTGCCTCTAATTCAACCCTCTTAAGGCCAACTGGCCAATTAGGGATCAGTGTGAATTGACTAGGAAGGGATAATTTTGGCATTGGAAATTATAAACACCATGAGTTGTATTTTTTTCCTCAAAATCATTCACCTTTGTTGGAATCATTCCAATTTCATCCATAATTTCTCTTTCCCTCATTGCTTTCCATAAGGTATAACCCTAGTTTGGTTATTGCTTCAACTTAAGGGCTTTGTGAGGGTTTCATGTGCCATAACCTTGTTGAAACACATTGTGGGAAACCCTTTCTTCACACTTTGACCTTTGGCCACCCAAACTCACAACATACCAATCAAACCCTAGGTCTTGTGTTACCCAAATTTGGCCTATCTAAGGAAAGTGAATTGCCTCCCCTTCATAGTTGGAGCCTAGTACCTAAATTATGTCTTTCTCTTAGACACCTTTAAGTCACCTCATACCTTTAAAACCTATAATACATATTGGGTGAGCTTTACACTGTGACTCCTCCCATTGGTGAAATTTCATAAATAGTAGGGGGAAGTAGTTGCAATGATAATGGGCTACTATCTCATTATTGTCACTTGGTCTATTAATTTCCTTGTGGGGTACCCCTTGACAATACCTACTATATTTTGTGGCAATAGACCTTAAAAGTGATAAAAACCAATAATTACAGTCCACTTTGAGGAGTAAACCTCCTTTTACAATTAATGTATGATGAAATACAAGATTTGATGATCATATGACTAGGTCTCCTTAGTATATATATAGGATACAAAGGGTACAATTATAATAAAATGGGACCACGAAAGATTATAGCCTACATAACAATATACGAATACAATTTTAATCACTCAATACCTAGGGCTTAACAATGGGTTTCAGGGTTAATAGGGGGCTTATATAGGGCTTAACATCTAGTTATATTTTTTTGACACGGTAGATTACACCATGGATAGAGTTCCTATTGTTAGTCATTTTTTATTTTCATTGTTAGGGATTTTTTTTATGAATTTTTCATATAGATGGCCATGTTATTATTGAATAGAAGCAGTAGTGAAAAATTTTACCTCCACCCTCATCTCTTGAAGTGCTCAAGTTGGATAAGTTTTCTCCTATTCCTCTCCACATCTTTGAATTGAGGAAACTTGTGAAGAGTGAGAAAAGAAATAATGGATGGAAACCAATTCTCATTGATCATGATACTACAACGACAGGGTGGGGATGAAGCCCTAAGGATAAAGACACTCCTCCTCATAGTACTATCCCAACAACTACTTGACATGAATTTCTATACCAATTAGTGATTATTGTGTTGTTTTTATAGTAAAATCTAGTGGTTTAGCCTATATTACCTTTCTAGAATAAAATTCTTTTTGGCCCTACATAGAACCCATTTTGATGTGTTGGTAACATTGGTAGATATTGGAAATTCTATACTTATGGCATTTTTTATAAAATTTATGTAATATTTAATGATATGATTAAATTGACTAGGTTTTGACTTTAAAAGTTACTATTTCATTTTAATGATAATAATAATAAAGTCCAAAATTTTAACAACAAGAGATATGATAGAACGTATAGTTATGGAATAGATAAGGGTTCAAAAGGTATTTTATAATTATGAATAAATGCTCTTAAAGTGCATGAAAAGCCAACTTAAGGACATAATTCTTGTCATGTTCCAATTTTGATCCCCCAATTAATTTTAAATTATTTATGCTAAATGTTGTTTTTATTTCAGTGTGGATATTTCATTATTATCCCATGGTCATATAAACAAATTTAAATGTTTTATGTATTATATTTTCAAGATAATTAAGAAATAAAACAATTAACTAATCCTGAGTTCCTATAGGGTCCATGATACCACGAGTGACGAAAATTGAGGGGCTTAGAGGGGATTCCACATGCCACAAGATCCTAATCCACCCTTGTCAAAAAAAAAATGGGTGATAAATTTATTTTGAAAGTTAACCTTCAATTTTCCCATTTACTTATCCAAGACCATAATTGAATATATGTAAGGAGTTTGGTGGTAAGGTCATTTCTCCTTAGTTATGAGAGCATGATAAATACCCATATGATTGAAGGGAGTTATTAAACTACTTGTAAGTGGTGGGTGAGATATTCCTCTCACAAATTATTGAGGTATGGGTTCAGTACAATCAACCTTTGGAATGGTGACAAACCAAGCTTGCATGGGTAAAAGTATAGGAAATTCGAGTGAGATAAGGAGATGCATTTTAGTGAGAAAAGGGAGAAATTATAGCAAAAACACAGAATCAACAATAACTTGTGAGGATTTTTCACTTCAAAGAAAAACTGTCATCACCCCTAGATAAGTAGGAAATTAAGTAATTCAATAGAGCTTCGAGATAATGATTAGGGCGTCATACTTGGGCACACACTAATAAGTGTTGGAAGAAGGATATTATCGAGGGACTATATAGAAAATAAGGGAGCTCACTCTTGTGTTGTGTAGATCTAGTAGAGGGGGTTCTTGAGGGTCACTGAGAAATCATGCATGCTTTGTGGGGATATTTCGTGGAGGATAGACATTTGGGTGAGGTGAAGAAATTTCCCGGTAAGTAATGAGAGTGTCCATATTCTCCTTGTGGTATCATGGCATTGTTAGGGTGTGGTCTGTTGTAGATATAAAAACCACAATACTGCTTATGGTTGGGTGGAAAATTTGTCACCCTCAACTATTTGGTTGGATAGCTATAGAAAAAGAATAAGTTTCTAATATATTGTGCTATTGTTTTATATGTTCCTACTCGGAAAATAAAAATTATGCTTGTATGGTTGAATATGAAGTTTCAATATCAATGAGAAAGTTTTGTGGAAGAGTTTGAATAAAGGTGTGTTGAGTCTTATTACATTCGTTAATTATTTATTTCACTAGGTATCAGTATCCTTAAGTTCATACTACAACATTTTTAGAATTTGAGTTTTGAATGTTTGAAGTATAATTGTTGATAAAATTATCATTTGCATGCTATAGAATTAATGTCAACAATTCTATGAGATAAATATGAGGTATATAATGATGTAAATGAATATAATATTGACGAAAAAACCTTCGGTTGCAAATAGGAATGTTATCCTTTTGTCTCTATTTTGTTGGTTGTTGGTTTCATCCTTGGTAGGAACTTAGTCAAACAAGTCCTTTGCAATCTAGAGACTACCAAAGTGGAATTGGGGTTGTTTACTTAGAGATGCAAAGTAGCGAGTATTTTTTTTCAATCATTTGAACCTTAAAGTTACTTCTAAACAATTAGATAAGTGTTTGAAAAATCCTTAATAAAATTTATTTAAAACTTAGTTAGTTGGACAACAATTGCAAATAGATAAGTTTCTAATATATCGTCTTACTAGTTTATATGTTCCTACTTATAAAATGAAACAAATGCACGTATAGTTGAATTATGAAGATTCATTATCAATTAGAAAGCTTTATGGAATAGTTTAAATATATTTGTGTTGAGTCTTATTACACTCGTGAATTATTTATTTCATTATGTTTTAATATCCTTAAGTTCATACTACAACAATGTTAGAATTTGAGTTCTGAATACTTGAAGTATAATTGTTGATAAAATTATCATTTGCATGTTATATAATGAATGTCAACAAATCTATGTGAGAAATATGAGGTATATAATGGATTGTTTCCCTCCATAAGTTTCTTCTGAAGAGGCTAAGGAATCATTGTAAGGCCCCTAAGATTAAAATATAGTTAAATCAGCCATGGGGGCCACTATCAGGGCCTAGGGTTATAGAAGAATATTTGAAGGTACTAATGCTACTCACGGGACCCCTATCAGCAAAACCACCCAACTGAACGGAGGACATTTTTCTTGGTCGTGGACGTGGTCCCAAAATGTCAGTCAGTTTTGGGTGGATAATAATACGTCTCCCCGCCCCCCCCCCGGAAAAATTTGGGAGTAGTGTGGGGACACCGGGGTCCCCCCCCCCCCCCTCGGGAGTTGAAAATTCAGATCATGATCTGACGGCCCAGATTCATTCTGGCGGTGAGCATGGGATCCAGCCTCTTGCTATCTGACCCACTAGAGGACGGTGGGGACCAGGCACCATGTGGGCCAATCCGTTGGTGTATTTTCAAGCGAGCACAAATTCAAAGGTAAAATGGTAACTCGACTTCCCCCGCTCCTATCCTCTCATCCTAAATCATCATCCATTCCCATCAAGCCACATGTCCCTCCCATGATTTCATCCCACGTCAGTTGACCTTTGTTCCCCTTCACTTATAAAAAACCTTTTTGGTCTCATATTTTCAAAAATTCTCATCAATTCCTAGTGCAAGCTCCCTCATCAGTCGCTTGTCTAGAAAGTCGTGCAAGCTCTCAACTGGCCGAGAACCTCCTCTCGATGTTGTTTTTGACTTGCTCCACAATAACCACATAACCATTCACTCTTGTCCACCTATGAATTATTCAACTATTCATAAACTATGAAGAAGCTATCTCCCGAGATCCCAAAGGCCCGTAAGACCAAAACCCCCTCCAATGTCGAACCCCTCATGTACATAGAGGCACAAAATTTTGACCCTTCCTGTGCCTACCACCTTGTTGACCTCTATTTTTACCTATTTGGAAACCACGTTAAGGGGGAATATCTATTTTGGGTAGTTGAATCCAACTTGTATTAGCATATTACACCCTTCATGCACCATTTTCCCGAATTCATCTCCTAGTTAACTTTATCATATATTGAAAATAAGAATTGTGTTTTCTCTTCCTCTAGGGCCAAAATTATTGAAGTAACCCTAGATTTGATTTAAAATGCCCTGGTTTATGCCAGCTCTCTTGAACCCCAGCAGTTTATTGAAGCCACACTAGTTTATCGTTACTCTATCCTCCCAGCCAATGAGAAAAAATATTTCCTACAAATGTTCCTGACCCCTAGCCTACAATCTCTGCATTTGGTTGGTAGCTTCCTTATCACCCTCTTTGTTGAACCCATCCAACCCATCCTATCCCTAATTTCCCATCTGCTAGGGGATGATGATTCTAATATATTAAACAAAGCCACCTGGGTTTTTTAAGGAAAATGATGTAGCCTGGCCATTTATTTGATATTCCAGCTTACTTTTCTGAGGCCATAAGATTTAAACTACACCATTCTCCTACCACATTATTTTTGAGATATTATTCATTGTTGTTCTATTTTTTGTGTACACTCATGTGGATGACTTTGAATGCTTGGGCCTCAGTTTGGTTGTTGGTAACAAATAGAGAAATTATGTGTTCGACTAGGATGTTGTTGTTAGGAAGAGGCCGGATTCTGATGGTTACTCACAGTTTATATCAACATATATGGCCATTGCATATAAGGTTATCTATGGTGTTCCTCCCCCTAGAGTTTTCCCCCAACATAAAGAGATTCTCAAACTTAGCTAAGACACCAAAGTAGGGGACTGGTACCTTTTTGAGGATCATACAAAAATCAAGATTTATGGGTGTGAAATCCCCCCCTTACCATTTACTTGTGTTCATGCTCATGAGGATATTTTCTCTAGAATTTATTAGGCACAACCTCAATGCGGTCCAACTCCACTTTGTCCTTGCAAATAAGGGACATATGTTTAAATTGGGAAGGCCCATGGGGAATTTTGTTTTCAATTCTAGGCAAGCGTTCAAGGCAATTGAAGCATTACTCAAAAATATGGATTTTGACCTAGGGGATGTCTGGCACTATGACCCTAATGGTGTCATTTCCCAAAGGAGGGAGAAGATAAAAGCTTCAACTTATGAACATGAATATAGGTATGAGGTCGAATGGAAAGCTAACTTTGATACATGGTCTATGAATACAGAGATGGAGATCGAGACTACAGTAACCAAGGAAAAATCACAAAAGAGGATCATGGACCAAACTAGAGATACAAATATGGAGGATGTGCATGCATGTAAAAGGGAAAAAAATCCAAGAGATAGAAGAAGAGGAACGTGAAACTAGATTAGTGGAAACAAGGTCATATCAACTGGGTTTCCAACTAACCTTGGAGGATCCATCACAAATTTTTTCCTCATCCTCTTCATAGGTAGTTATTTTAGGTGCAAAAGGAAGTGCAATTTTTACTTGGTCAAGTTGGCCTACTATAAAGGCCAATGAAGAAATAAATAAGAAGGTGATGGAGGAGATACAACAGAAAATGGAATCTCACTTAGTTCCATACCAAACCAAACTATTGGCTGCTATGAATTTAGAAAGGAATCAAATGAAGTTTTCACTACAACATCCACTGGAATATTATTTTCCTTTAGGTTATCAATTCAAAGCCTTGGATGTTTCATTGGATTTAACAAGTGCTCCCCTGCCAGACAAGATAAATTTCCATAGGAATGTTAGAGAGATTTTATATAGTGAGCTCAACAAGAATTCAATGATTATCAACAAGGTCGAGAAGCTGCTAGAAAAGGTTGAAACCAGGTTGAAGCAAGAGAGAGCCAACTCCAAGGCTCTCCACATGAAAAATAGGAGCTTCAAAGAGTTGGTTGTGAATCTAGGTGTGAATCTAGAGGATAAAACTATTGTCGAAGCCCTCCTTCGAATTTCCCAAATAGAAAACCAAGAGCTAAGGCATAAACTGAATATTTCAATTAGTGATCATGTTCAATCTAAAGAGCTTGCATAGGTAGAGGAAGAGAAGGAGATACTAGCCAAAGAGCTCATTGAAAGGAATAATGAAATAGTGGCCCTTAAGCAGTAGGTTGTAGAGATGAAAATATGGATATACTCACATATATGTACAGTGATCGTACCTAAATATCCTTAAAACCTAACTAAATATCTCACTAAGACCCTTACTAAACCCCATGTTTTAGAAGGGGAACTTAAAAAGGTACAGAAGGATTTAGACGCTTCCCAAAAAATCCTAGCACAGAAGGAGAAATAGATTGAGACTTCCAGGACAAATCAATACAACCTCAGTAAGAACCTACAGGAAGCAAGCCACGAGGCTTCTGAGTTGAAGGGAAAGTTGAAACGGAACATGTATCTGTTGCAATCCAAACAGCTAGTCTAGGATGAGATCATTGAAGATATGAAAAAAAATTAGGAGTTCATAACCTTGATGGATGAACAAAAAATTGTGATCAAAGATTATGAGTACTTGATCCTATCATCCAACGAAAATGTAGAAAAGGACTCCCAAATTACCAAAAATTTTATTCAGTTTGTGAATGAAATGCCACTTAGCGAGTTGATGCCCATAGATGTGGTGGACAGAGTAAGTGCTATCATGGATATTTATAAGGTTTCCTAGAAGGAGGAAACTAGAGTCAAAGATGAGGAGTACCTAGAGGTGTGTTATACAGAATTCTAATCTACAGATAAACTAGATTCCCTGAGTGTGGTTTTCCTTCTCTCAAAACAACAAAAGAAGTACAACTATTCTTTTCTCTAAGAAAAATAGAAAGACAGAAAGGAAATAAACCTACTTGTAATCCTTTCGCTCTCTTTCTCCTCCTTTAATTGTTGTCATCACTCTCAATCCAACTAAAGCTGCTAGATAAATACCTGCAACCAAAGACAAAGAACATCAAACAACATACAAATATACAAGTATCTACATATCTTAACCAAATCAAATCGATTAGATCTGAGAATGCATACACAATTGAGAATTTAATTCACAAGATATAAGCATATATATGAGAAAATGAACAGATACATTTATTAAGAAAGTAGGAGGAGAAGATTACAACCAATAGATTGATTCGTCGTCAACCTACTCCAACTTCATTCTGTCCTCATCACATTAGGCATCATCTCAGCAGCATAACAACTTCCAGCTCTCATCAATTGAGAATCCAATAGCATAACATTACACCAATTTCTCATTCCTAGCACTTAGATGAGTGCTCAATTTATAGGGAAATTGAAGGTAGTTTCTCAATAAATGGAATTGAATGGCTTTCTAATAATAAGTGAGACATTTTTCCATGTTAAATGGTGATGGATGAACACTTGTATTTGAAGTATGACACCTTTGAGCTCTTCTAGAAGGCACTGGACATGTGGAGATTCCTAGAACAATCGTGATTTTGATCCCAAGAGACCAACACACCCTTAAGTGTCGAGAAGTGCACTGCAGTGCACCCTTGCATGGAGATAAGTGCACTATAGTGCACTTAGGCCCATGCAGAGGAGCATTGATGAGTCAATGGGTCATATAATCTATACTTCAAACATTGGAAATCTCAAAATTGAAAGCATCAATGGAATGACTTCTCTTAGGGCATATAGAAACTAAATTAGGGGATTATAGACCCTATTCATATTTTTCTTGGGGGATGATGCCCAATTTGACCTATAATGGTTTCCCTCTAAAGCATGAAGTAAAAATAATGATAATATTTTGATAAGATTCTTTACGATGTGATGAGTATGATTTGAAGAGGACGGTGACCTGCATTAATTTGCAATACATTACATCATGATATCTTACATCTTGGACATGAATTTCTAAGGGAGGCATTCCCATGCTTAGCACATAAACTATCATAACATGTAAATAATTCATAAAGTCGTCTACAGATATAGACATGCCTACAGATATAGGCCCATGTTCGGATGACCATCTATATGTAAATCCATCGTATGGATGATGTCGTACAATTCCTGAATTGCAGCCAGGATGGATGAAACTAGATCTGAGGTCTTCTTATCTCATTCACTCGATCGTTCATGTACAAGTATAACCATGTGAATATATGATCTAAAGTAAAACATGGGAAGAAATCATCTGATTACCAGCCAATGATGTGAGCTGTTAACAAACGTGAGAGAAACCACCTTTGATGTTAATGGTTCTCAAGGTACTGCAGTATAATTTGCAAGGCATGAATAGATGATTTGATGTAGAACATCAAATAAAATATTTTGGTCGAAGATCTGGAAGTGAGAAACCTATCGATGATGCAGCAAGCTCCAAGGTACTAGAAAGACGTTTCTACGTTAACTTATTGAATGATGAGATGATGTCAACAAGAAGCAACTTTATCGTGAAATGGGAGTAATGATTTTGGAGACAAAATGTGACTTGATGTAGCAATTTTCAGGGATGGCGGTCATGGAAATGAAGGTTTATGAGTATTGCAGAAGATGAGGAATTACTAGATGAATTCTCTTGAACATATCGGTGACACTGAAATGAGTTGGAAACATTGACCCAAAACTGAAGTGATGGTATGATGGACCATATGTATGATAGACCGTCAAGAATATTACCCAACCCTAAATTCACGGTGATGAAGTGAAAGTTTCATGTTCAAGAGCGACCTGCTACCCTAAAGTGTTTTGTTCTTTTTCCAAAATTTTCCCCAATCATTGCTGACCAGTACTTCTTTATTTTTTAATAAGCTTGAGGAGGGTAACATATTCTTGATCTATAATTAGGCCCTTCAGGTGAATCCATCGCTATTTAATGATTTAAATATTCTAGCAATAATGAAACTCAATCTTTCCATGATCGACAAGTTCGTCTCTATTTTATGTTTTAACGAATCTAACAACAGTGAAAACTTGGTCCTTTTTCACATTTAGAGAGTTTGAAAAGGGGACAAAAATAAAACTCAATCAGTCATTTTTAGTAAATTTCTTGCTCAAGTCCGAAAAAGTGTAAAATGATACCTTAGAAAACCTCTTAGCCATGTTTGACTATGGTGTTCCTTTTTCGTAAATAATCTATCTCAGTCTAGGAAAGGGTTAAACTTATATTGAGTAGATGTCGTTTCATTTACTTTTACGAGCTTGAAAAGAAAAGTGCTAAGCAATATTTTCACATTATCAGAGTCTGAAAAGAGCTAAAAGAAGACTCCAGGGGGTTCCTTTTTCACATTTATAAAAGCTCGAAAAAGAGGTAAAAGTGTGGTTTAATTCCTTTTTCATTTTTATCAAATCTCAAAAAAAGAGGATAAAAGTATGCTTTTTCTAACTTTCAATTTAATTTATGAGCAAGAAAAGACGAAAATAACTCAGCATTTTCATGTTTTTTACGAGCATGAAATATAGAAAAAGAAGCTCTGGATTTTCATGAGTTTAACGAGTCTTAAAAATAATAACCGAACTGGACTCGAGATAGTTTTGAATGCCCCCTACAAGAGCACATGTCGAATGACCCCCTGCAAGATCACATGCCCCCCAAGATTCATTTTTTTCACCTAAGTATACTACTGGTTACTAATAGCTGGATGGAATGAAGGTTCATTTACGAGATCAGATGAAAGACGCATCTTAATTAGGAGAGGATTTGTTTCAGTTTTTAACAAGATTGACATAGGAAAATAACTGTGCTCATGGAACCTTGTTTCATTTAACCAACTTGACACAAGAAAAGGAACTATTCTCATGGAACCTTGTTTCATTTAACGAGCTTAACACAAGAAAAGGAACTATGCTCATGAATTTGTTTCATTTATCGAGGTTGACACAGTAAAAGAACTATCCTCAAGAATTTGTTTCATTTATCGAGGTTGACACAGTAAAAAAATTGTCCTCAAGAATCTGTTTCATTTATCGATTTTGAAACAGTAAAGGAACTATCCTCAGGAATCTGTTTCATTTATCGAGGTTGACACAGTAAAGGAACTATCCTCGGGAATCTGTTTCATTTATCGAGGTTGACATATTAAAAGAACTATCCTCAAGAATTTGTTTCATTTTTAACGAGGTTGACACAGGAAAAGAACCATCCTCATGGTGCAGTCGGGCCATTGAGTGTGTGCTTGAAAAGACGTAGTCTAATGGAGTCATCATTTAGGGATTTTGATGAGCACCACAAATGATAAGTCATAACATGTGTTGACTGGTCTTCTCCAATGTTTCCATTGAATTTTGGAATTTCATAGGGTAATTGGGAATGTGACATGGTAAACATCGAAGGAGTGGCAACAGTAGATGTTGTCGCAACTATAATAGATGGAACAACTGGAGACGTTTCCTCAGCCATGGTCAAATTACCTAGTGTATACCCTATAGGATCTACGGGAACTCGAATTGAAACATGATCAAAAGAAGCAGTGTAATTCAATCAAGGAATATACTCGTAAAGATAAAGCCCCAACCAAAAAAGAATAGGAGTTTAAGGGTGAGTTTATTGTTGAGGTTCTTCTTCAATTTAATTCAAACCAAGTGGAAGAATTTCTTCGTCAGGCCCGAGATATATTTCAGGTGGTTGACCATGCGAAAGGGAAGACTCAATGGCTACAATCGACTGAGGAGCGATCGATACAAGAACAACTTCCAGTTGTTTGACTTCGGGATCTAGATGTTTTGTTAAAATAAAAATGGGATTCGTATCAACTTCCAGTTGAACAACGTCGAGTTCGGGAGGTTTGGTCTCACTGATTGGATATATAGTTTCCACGAGTAACTGTGAGGACTCCGTTTCGACGACAGTGGATAAACCAGGATGTGTAGAAATGAATCGAGATGACTCTAGTAGATGTGATGAAGATGACACACCAAAGGTACTAATGGTACTGGTTTCGGTAGAACGAGATCGCCTTCCCCAATCAGAAATGGCTTCTGGTGGTAAAGGTTGTTTAAGTGCTATTCTACGCAAACGATGGGGAAGGGATGTTTTTCTTCCATGATGACTGATTGATTTTATTACAAAAAAAAGTAAACAAATAAAAGAGTGATACTAGGAAAAAGGTTTACCAAGTAATTGTGAACTGCAGAATACCTCCTGGTGAACAAATAAGTATGGGCAGGAAATATCCCCGAATGTTGTGTTTGGTGTATCACAAGTTACAAGGTGGCTAACTCGGTTACCTATGGATGGTAAGCAACATAAAGTTGTCCTCCCAAATATAACCTAAGGTACGTGGAGGCCCAAGTCCGTATTAGCATTGTCTAATGTGAAACCATACAGTGAGAGCACCCCCTTATACTTTTCATACTAGAACACCGCCCTATATACCCAAAAGTACATGGATGAGCTCCAATATAATTACATACGTGGAGTGGGATTTCACACTCGGAATGTATCGCAGAAAAGTTAGCGACAACTGCTATGTTTAATGATGATGAAACACGTCTCTAGCTTAGACCTTATAATTGTTAGATCGTTAATGTTACAATGCTTTCTTAGGTTGATTGAGGTAAATTTTATGTTGATCTTGTTTAAAAGTTTATCTTTGAGGTTAACCTGTGATGTAATGGGAAATTCCTAAAATGAAAACTAATTGAGAAGAAAACTTTTCAATTCAGTTTTTCAATGAAAATATTAGCTACTAAGGGGAAAGGGAAATTAGATTTTTGAGCATACAACAAAGAGCACAAAATAAATGCAGATTTCCTTAATTTTTTTCCTATGCAACACACACAATCTCTAAATGCACATGCATGTTTTTCTTTTGAGTTTCCTTTAATGTGAATGAGTAAAAAGAAACTAAATGCACAAATCAATCAAACAATTTTTTTCTTTTGAGAAACGAGGAATGAAACAAAAATTTCCTTTTTGAAAATAAATTTGATCTAATGAACAATTTACAACTTTGAATATAATTTTCAAGTGATAAAGAAAAAAGCTAATGAAACATTGAACAAACAATTTTTCAAAGGAGGAAGAACAAGTAATGTTTACTGGTCTCTAAGAGCAATCAAACATCTGAGAATACAACAAACAGTTGGCTAAAACTGAATGAAAAGACAAATTTTGAAGGAATTTGGCTGGTTGAGGGGGAAACACTCCTTGTAAGGGAAAACAGTGTGTTGCAGTGCACCCCTGAAAGGGAGACAGTGCAATCCAGTGCACTGTACCTTGACCAACAGTGCATTGGGCGCAACTAAGTTTGGAAAACAAGCAGCTTAAACACACTTCTAAGGAAAAATTTTCATTCAAATGACTAATAAAATGAAGTAAAGTTTATCGATGATGGTAAAAAGAGACAAAAACACCAAGAATGATGGATTTCCCCAACGGAGTCGCCAATTTTTTATACATAATTCTAATATGTGGATATACTAGATTCCCTAAATGTGGTGTTCCTTCACTCATAACAACAAAAGAAAGACAACTATTCTTTTCTCTAAGAAAAATAGATAGACAGAAAGGAAAAAAACCTACTTATAATCCTTTCACTTTCTTTCTCCTTCTTTCGTTGTTGCCATCACTCTCAATCCAATTAAAGCCGCTAGATTGATACCTACAATCAAATACAGAGAACAACAAAAAACATAAAAATATACAAGTATCTACTTATCTTAACCAAATCAGACCGATTAGATCTAAGAATACATACACAATTGAGAATGCAATTCACAAGATATATTGATATATATATGAGACAATGAATATATATCTTTATTAAGAAAGTAGGAGGAGAATATTACACCCAATAGATCAATTTGTTGTCAACCTACTCCAACTTAATTCCGTCCTCATCACACCATGCATCATCTCAGCAGCATAACAATACTTCCATCTCTCATCAATTAAGAATCCAACAGCATAACATTACACAAATTTCTCCTTCCTAGAACTTAGATGAGTGCTCAATTTATAGGGAAATTGAAGGTGATTTCTTAATAAATGGAATTGAATGGATATCTAATAATAGGTGAGACATGTTTCCAAGTTCAGTGGTGACGGATGAACACTTTTATTCGAAGTATGACACCTATGAGCTCTTCTAGAAGGCACTGGACATGTGGATATTCCCGGAACAATCATGATTTCGCTCCCAGGAGACCAATGCACCCTTAAGTGTCAGGAAGTGCACTGCAGTGCACCCTTGCATGGATATAAGTGCACTATAGTGCACTTAGGCCCATGCAGAGGAGTTTTGATAAGTCAATGGGTCATATAATCTATACTTCAAACATTGGAAATCTCATAATTGAAGCCATCAATGGAATGACTTCTCTTAGGGTATATAGCAATTGAATTAGGGGATGATAGACCCTATTCATATTGGTCTTGGGGGGTGATGACCAATTTGACTAGGTCTTGGGGGATGATGCCCAAATTGACCTATAACAAGGTGGTATCAAACAATGTGGCTGCCTTCAATATCGAGTTAGAGAGGATTTTCAAAGCAGGATTTCCCAGTTGTTGGGACTTTGTGGGGGTGTTAATCTAGTGGGAACAATCCAATCAAAGACTGGTGGAGGCCAAATGCAAAGTGTTAGGTCCCTATAATACTAGTGTATCCCCCTTATTGTTATTTTTGTACCCTTGTAGCCCCAATATTATTATTATTGTGCCCCATAAAAGCCACTGTTGTTATTGTTGTGCCCTTACATTATTATTGTTAGGCCGGCTAGGATTATATTGTGACCCCATGGAATCCTATATATAGAAAGGAGGTTTTTTCATTTGTATCATCCAAGAATTTTTCATTTGTGTAATGTAAAGGAGGTTTCCCCCTCAAATTATTTGATTTGAAGGCGTTGATCTCTCTGTCCTTCTATTTTTGGAGCTGGTCTCATAACATTTGGTATCCGAGTTTTGGATTATAGGGTTTTTCTGCTTCAAACAGGTCATCGTGGAATTTTCACTATAAATTTTTTGCTATGAAGGTGAACAAGCTAAAAAAAAACCATTTGCGAAGAAATCCTGAGGAACGTTGTGTAAAAAATTCAGATCTTGGTTTGAAATTTTTTCGAAGATATTATCTGTGGAAGTTAGGGTTTTTGCATGCTCCTGAATTTCATCTCAAAGAGGTGACCTTTGTAAAATCTTCATAAGTGTCTCTTTGAGCATCAGATTGGGATTCTATAAAAAGTGTCCGAAAGTAAACAAACTTTAGTTTCATGTGTATCAATTTCAGAGCTGAAGGAGGAAGCGGTGACATGTGGCATGCCGTACTATTGAAGGAAAAATTTTTGACTGGGTTATCCCATAGAGTGAAGTTTTGCTCTGGTTTTTGGCCTATATCTGGTTTCCTTGATCTATGTGCTATTACTTTGATATTTTCTTGATGAACTAAGAAGAAGAAGATAATAATAAGCTAATAAGAATTAAGAAAAATCATAAGTAAACTATCAAGAACAAGAAAATCTTTCTGCCTTTCTTATTTTCTAACAGATGTATCTTGTTGTCTTTGTTGGAGACTCTTCTTCATAACCATCCTCGATGTTCACCTTGTAGAAATCTTTTGTATACTCCCTCACATTTATCAATATCTGGCTAAGATTCTACATTTGTCTGAATAAAGTGAGTTGATTATCCTTTTTAAAGTACTTACCTTAGAGCTTTGCTACCATTATTTCACAACTCTTAATCTTTTGCTTATTTTTCCTTCTCCTTTATTCTTGTATTGCATCCCACCATAAAGTTGCATGTCCCTTAAATTTGGTGAAAAAAAACTTGACCTTATTCTCCTCATCCATCTCTTCATACTCAGATAATTTGTTCATCTTTGTAATATAATCTATGAGCTCCCCTATATTCAAACTACTAGTGTAAGAAGATATGTCTGGTTTCGCCTTCATAACAAATCCTAGCATTCCTTTCAATATTATGGCTTCTACAAAATCCTTAGCTTATTTTTCCTATGGAAATTCTTCTTCTTCCTTGCTTATATCCACAACTTCAAGTTCCCTTTTCTTATTGGTTTCCATGGCTACCATTCTTTCTTCCATGGCTCTACTAAACCAGTCCATAACTAGGTCATTGTGGGAGATTGGGCATAACTTTGTTTTGAAGAATCCAAATCAAATCTGACCTGTGGCATTGGAAATAATACTCAGATGGATACTACAAGACTGAATTTCAGATATTGAAGATCAAATATCACAGAGATAATTCAGGTTTAATATCGACCTCCTAAAAAGAAAGAAAAAGGTGTGAATTTTTTTTTTTTAATTGCATAATGTTTGCTTGAAAAAGAATATTCAAGTGATTCCAAGGGAATATTGATGCATTTTTATCAGTATTGGGTTCTAGAATGCCTTCCAAAAATGCTTCCACATCCATTAAGTCCTCTGAAATTTCTACTATGATGCATGAAGATGAAGAATTTCAGTATGAGATATCAAAACTATGGTACTAAGTGCAACAAATTTCGATCTTACAAAGAGAAATCAAAGGTGACATATATGGTTTAAAAGAAAAAATGGAGGCTAATTTGGACGGTTTGAAGGGTCAAATGAAAGATAATATGGATGATAAAGTAGTGGAATATCACATCGAGCATCAACAAAAAGTTCTCCAACTCTCAAAGGATAACCTAACTTTGGTGCAGAATCGAATGAAACAACAGGAAGATTAACATTGCAGCGAAAGAAGTTCTGAAGTAGTCACAAAAACAAGAACTTGACAACTACCAAATCGGTCAATTTTACAGTATCTTAGCAAGGGGAATAACTTACCCATTGATTATTCCACATGGGAGGATGAGAATTTTATGCAGAGGCATCCAGAAATAATCAAGCATTGAGGGAAACACTGGTTTGAAGGACAGGGGCATGTTAGGTCCCTATAATACTAGTGTATCACCTTATTTTTGTTAGTGTAGCCCCCTTATTGTTATTTTTGTACCCTTGTAGCCCCCATATTGTTATTATTGTGCCTTATAAAAGCCACTATTGTTATTGTTGTGCCCTTACATTATTATTGTTAGGTCGGCTAGGATTATATTATGACCCCATGGACTCCTATATATAAAAAGGAGGTTTTTTCATTTGTATCATCCAAGAATTGTTAATTTATGTAATGTAAAGGAGGTTTCCCCTTGAAGTGGATGATTTCTAAGGTGTTGATCTCTCTTTCCTTCGATTTTTGGAGTTGGTTTCATAACACAAAGTAGACTCTTCCCGTGAGAAGACCACCACTCTAAAGGGAAAGATTGTGATAAACTATTTGAAGAGGTATTTCCAATTGTTGGGGATGGTAAATACCATGTTTCTTCCTAGACTGAATTACACAACTTTAACCAATCTCAAAATCTCATATCAGTGGTTCTTTTGGGCCCCTCAGCCAGCTCAAACGTTGTGGCAGAGATGTAAATAGTTTGTCAATCCTCTTGTGCTTCAAATCATCGAGCCATCGACGTGGCCTCCACCACCTACCTATAATGACTAAAGATATTGCAAATCATGTCAACCATGACACTTTAATTTCATATTTTTTGTAAATATTTTTATTTCAGCCAATCAGTTAGAATTCGGGTAATACATTTGTGCCATGGAGCACGTTGGAGTAAATTTATGATTATTCACTATAATGAAATCAAGAAGGAATATTTTGTAATGATTTCTCCTTTTGTGGCCCTACAAAAGAGTTCTATGATAATGAGCCAAGGGTTTGGAATTTTTAATTTTTCCAAAAACTATAAGTATTTTAAATTGTCTAAGAAATGTATGCTCCGTGGAAGATTAATACAAAATTTTTGGCGATTCTGGCTCATTTGAACGCGTAGTATGTATTATTTCTATGTTTTTTCCATATGTTTTCAATATTCATCTCAGATTACATGTAATAGTAGTTGATGGATGCGTTTTCATGAATTTATAGATTCATCGAAGTCTAATGTTGATGAAATATGCCTATATTGATGTGAAATCAAATCCTTAAAATGTGTTCCATGTATTTTTGCATTCCATCAAAATCTATGTCTCTTCTTCCATTTCACTTTGAAATTTGATGCATCATATTATTAGATTTAAGCCTAGTGTATCGATTTTCTCTCCTGCTCAATTCTTCTACCACATATGCTATAATGATTGATAAGCTACAGGTTCATGTGATGTTGGTTGTTGTGAATATAATGTTAATACTTAATTGAGTGATAGTTTACATCTGGATTTTTCATTCTTCCTCTTAAGGAAGATTCTGAATCAATTTTCTCTCAAATATGTTAAATACTAAGTGTGATATGGATTCCCAACTGATCCTTAAAACACTCATCAAGATGTCCTAGGAACCGGTCTCTCCTCAACCCAGGGGTTGTCTCTAGGAGCTACAACATAAGGAATGTAAATTGATATAATATCGGGGAACAAACCTTGGGTTGAAAATAGGAAACTTTTCATTTTGTATCTATTTGGTTGGTTGTTGCTTTCATCCTTGCTAGGAACTTAGTCAACCAAATCCTTTGTATTCTAGAGACTACCAAAGTGGAATTGGGGTTGTTTACTTAGATATGAAAAGCTGCGAGTATTTTTTTTGCAAGTATTTGAACCTTAAAGTTACTAGAAAACAATTAGAAAAGTGTGTGATAAATCCTTAAGAAATTTTAAGTGAAATTTAGTTGGTTGGACAACAATTGAAAACAGATAAGTTTCTAATATATTGTTTTATTAATTTATATCTTCCTACTTAGAAAATGGAAAAAGTGCTTGTATGGTTGGATTACGAAGTTTCACTATCAATGATAGATATTTATGGATTAGTTTGAATAAATGTGTGTTGAGTCTTATTACACATGAATTATTTATTTCAATAAGTCATAATATCCTTAAGTTCATACTACAACAATGTTAGAATTTGAGTTCTAGATGTTTGAAGTATAATTGTTGATCAAATTATCATTTGCATGCTATAGAATGAATTTCAACGATTCTATATGAGAAATATGAGGTATATAATGAACGTAAATGAATATAAGCTCGAGGAACAAACCTTGTGTTGAAAATAGGACTGTGACCATTTTTTTCTATTTGGTTGGTTGTTGGCTTTATCCTTGGTAGGAACTTAGTGAATCAAGGCATTTGTAGTCTAGAGAGTACCAAAGTGGAATTGGGGTTGTTTACTTAGAGATGCAAAGTTGAGAGTATCTTTTTTGAAATTATTTGAACCCTAAAGTTACTTGTAAACAATTATAAAAGCATGTGACAAAGCCTTGAGAAATTTTAGGTAAAACTTAGTAAGTTTTGGTGTATAACACGAATAAAATATCTATGAAAAACAACTTTTATAACGAAGATAAATTATTGTTGAAATAAAATGTGTATTGCACTGAAAAATTTTCCATGCAATACATTATCTACCCCCTAAACAAAGGACTGCAAGGCTTTAGAAAAATTGAGAAAAAATAGGAAAATTTCACATATTGCAAGAAATTATTTTCTTGCAGTGTGATGGGTCACCGCAAGATATTTTCTTGGTGTGACACACCACAAAAACGAAAATGTAGTAGTGTGATACATTACATGAGAATGTAATCCCTGTATGCGAGAACAGAGAAGGAATACGAAAAAGAAGTGATAAACATACATAATTTTAGGAATATTTGGAGAGTTAAAGTGTATCATGAGAAGAGTATTTTCTCACAGTGTGATGTATTGCATCAAGAAAAAATTTTGGTGTGACACGTCGCACTGAAGAAAAAAATTCAATGCAATAAAGGGAAAGGCGACATCACTAAGAAACATTTTAGGAACATGTGATATTGCACATTAAGGAAAATTTCCATAGCACACATCATAAGAAAGGAAAATCATATGATGCAAGTAGTAAGGCAATAAGAGAGGAATAAGTCTTACAAGCCATGTACAAGCCTTAGAAATTTTGAGGAAAAAGGGAAGAAAAGGCTTCGCTGTAGAGATGAAAAAAATGAGAGATGTGACGTATTATGCCAATATAATTCATGGTGTAATACACTGCATGAAAGAAAAAATTGTGACATGATGAAGGAAGGAAGAAAAAATCCTTAATTATTGTACAACAAGAAAAATAAAGATGTGATATGTCATAATGACAAGATTTATAAGATGTGATACACTATGAAAAAGAAATCTTGAAGGAAAGATAAACCATTTCCATGAGAAAACAAACTTTATATGACTCACCCTATGTTGCACAAGGCACAAAAGCTTCAAAAATTGAGTAAACAATGATAGACCAATACAAGTGATGATGTGGATCATATAATTAAAGTGTACATTCTAAAGAAAAATGGTCAATATGGCATGCATGAATGATGATGTGTCAACACATGGATGATGATGTGTACTTGTATGAATGATGATGTGGCATGGCCTATGAGACATAATAATTAAGTCTTCTTCAATGTTTAGATTACAACTTATCCTTTAGTTCCCAATGAAAAGTGGTTTTCAACGATAATTTTCAACTTGTTGCAATGAGTTTTTACAACACATTTCAACTAATTTTCTCAACTAATTTCGATGACATTAAAAAAATTGCTTTCAGTGCATTGCATCGAGGAAACTTTTCCTTCAATGCCTTAAAGAATCTCCCTTACCTTAGGGTTTTGGAAGTCCATAACTTATAGCTTCACATTTAAAAAAAAAACATAAAATTTAATAAATTCATTGAAACACAATCTTGATTCTATCCATTCAAAATAGTTTACAATCAAAACTAGAGGAATGTTATATAACAAACTAGTTGCGTCGGGGAACTCTATAACCTAAGAATGAGGAAAATGTTGTCACATAATGTTACATTTAAAATTAATAAAATAATACTACATTAACAAATTAAAAAATAGCAATAACAAGAAAAATTAAGGTGTAATTCTTTCAC
The DNA here is from genome assembly GCA_034641835.2 of Pinus albicaulis. Taxonomy (NCBI): domain Eukaryota; kingdom Viridiplantae; phylum Streptophyta; class Pinopsida; order Pinales; family Pinaceae; genus Pinus; species Pinus albicaulis. Next base: position 632,341,468 of record CM076575.1, read on the forward strand.
TACTTATGGAGGAGTTTGACATAGCACATGTAAAAATAATATTATTGATGTTAATGGTGCCTAATTCATTCAAAATCAAGGTAGATCAACCTGAAGGAACCAGGTAGATCAACCTGAAGGGAACTAAAGAAAGAAAATCCAGGTAGATCAACCCGAAGGAACCAGGTAGATCAACTCGAAGGGAACTAAAGCAAGAAAATCCAGGTAGATCAACCCGAAGGGATCGCGTCACCCAAACTAGCAAGGCCACCCGAAGGGAACTAAAGAAAGAAAATCTAGGTAGATCAACCCAAAGGGATCTACCCATCACCCATTCACCCAAACCATGTGGCACTAATGATACAGAAAAAGTCAATGAGGAATATCTACATGACCTTCCTAAGAGGAAAAATTAAGGTGTAATTCTTTCACTACTTATGGAGGAGTTTGACATAGCACATGTAAAAATAATATTATTGATGTTAATGGTGCCTAATTCATTCAAAATCAAGGTAGATCAACCTGAAGGAACCAGGTAGATCAACCTGAAGGGAACTAAAGAAAGAAAATCCAGGTAGATCAACCCGAAGGAACCAGGTAGATCAACTCGAAGGGAACTAAAGCAAGAAAATCCAGGTAGATCAACCCGAAGGGATCGCGTCACCCAAACTAGCAAGGCCACCCGAAGGGAACTAAAGAAAGAAAATCTAGGTAGATCAACCCAAAGGGATCTACCCATCACCCAAACTAGCAAGGCCTAACACAAAGGGTGTCGAACATATTTGACCCCATGACCTCCCAATAGGTGAGGTACTTAGGAACATGCACTGGACCAACTGAGTTATCCTTTGGGACTAACTCACATGTGATATTTAAAACAAAAGTATATTAATAACAAAATATATTTTAGTGTTAGTCATAAATAAAATAATCCAATTTCCATATTAAATATCTAATTTTATATCAACTTTATATAAAGAAATGTAAAGTAATTTAAACCAACCTAAATCCATCTTAGCTCTCGACCTACCAAACTCTTAAAGAGATCCAATCATTTTTCATTCTAAAAGAGATTTACTTCTCAAGATATTTGATCTCAGAGATACTAAACATTTTTGAAACTTGAGTTTCAGAAGCTTGTCTAACCGTTGCACCATCTTTTGGAAAACCATTTTGACCATCAGGTTACCCAAACCCAATGATGGGAAATAGCGTATTGTTGTTTCTACTCCAATTCTGAATTCTGTTGAAGCCAATATTCTGAATTCTGTTGAAGCCAATGATCTCCGAATTTGATATCTCCCTACCGATTTTAGTTGAATATCCATCAGATCTGTCAGTTGTTCCAGTTGTTGAGCTGCTCTTCTTTTCAATTTCATCAGTCGGCTTTAAATCTGTGAAAGCCATGTGTCCGTTATCTGTCGTGATCATCAGATAACTCATAAAAATTTATTAGAAGCTTTATCTCACTTCGTCGATGTTGAGACATGACAGCCGACATGATTATACACGATGAGCAAAACAGCCATGAGGTTACTTCTCTCCGTTTGAAGTGCAGAAGTTAGCTCTTTGCTTGAAGCGTCCATGGCTTTTCCTGATAGAAACTTACCCTTCAAGTTTTCCAATTACTTGAACATATGCGTTGCTTCTAAACTAAGACATGAATCACTCAACACCCTCGCAATTTGGCCAGCTTCTCCCAAGCGAAACTTACTCTTCAAGTTTTGCAATTACTCAAACCTATGTATTGCTTCCAAGCCAAGACCTGAATCGCTAAACACCCTCGCAATTTGGCTGAGAAACCTTTCAAATATGAAGAGAACCCTGAAATAGTGCTCGAATCCACGAAGAACTGAAATGAATGAATGATAATCAGTTTGTTTTGTTATTTTTTATTTTAATTTTATATTTATATTAATGATTTGAAGGATTTTGTTGGCATTATTTTAATTTAATAGAATAAAAATTATAAGTTAATTAGCTTCCAGAGTTATTTTAATTGGGCAAGTTTTTGGTGGTTGAACTTAGAGGAAGTGATCCCTTCTGCCTGGTACAAAATATCATGGCTTGTCCAAATAATTTATTTAATTTATTTATATTTTTATATAATTTGACCAAGTTAAAATGTTTACAGGATAATACAACATCTTTTGCATATTGGATTGGACAAGAGCCCAATTAAAAAATTCCTTATATATTCATTTTTATTGTAAAGAGGTGCATAATTTGGCATTCTTACCATAGAGTCCATATATAACATTTAAAAAATATTAATAATAAAAAATAAACTCTAATGTAAGTTATAAATAAATATTTTTGAATAAAATATTTTAACATCAAATATATTGAGAAAGAAAAAACTGAAAGAGTTCTTATTGTATTAATATGTGTTTTCTAATTTAAGAGAGATTTGTAATTCTCTCCATGTTTAATATGGGGTTTACATGTAATATTTTAAAATATATTAATAACAAACAAAAAAGAATTCATTATATATATATATATAGAGAGAGAGAGAGAGAGAGAGAGAGAGAGAGAGAGAGATACCACTTGATTTATATAATATATATGTAGATGACATTGAGATATGTTATTAATAATTCACATTCTCCACAGTTAAAAGTGAATACATGTTCCTTCATGTTTGGCCTAAAAAACATATATCTCTATATATACACACACATTGAATTCTCTCTCTCTCTCTCTCTCTCTCTCTCTCTCTCTCTCTCTCTCTCTATATATATATATATATATATATATATATATATATATTAAATTTTATTAGTGTGTTGTTCAAGGCCCACGACAAATCCATCTCAACTTCAAATTTACTAAGACTTGAGAGGAATCAAATCTCTCAAGGTTTGCACTCAAAAAGAGGTTTGCAGTTTGAGAAATTTGATATCTTCCCGCACTTGGTAAATTCAAAGTTAAAATAAATCTATGTTGATTATACCATTAGAAATAAACCTAATTTTTGTAAGTGCAAAATTGCTAAGGGGTTTTGCCCAATTTTGATTAAAATGTGGAAAATATTATTTTGATTAGAAAAGTGCAACAAAATAATATTTTATTGTAGAATGGCAGCAAATAAAATAATATTGAAAATTATTCTAGAAGCATGGAGAGAAATTATATAAGGAAGAGGGACTGCTTTATTGGGGATCTCTTGACTATTGCACCTCACATTTCATCTTCTCTTGGAGTTATTTAGCACAAGGGCTAGAGTGTTTTTTACCACAGGAATTCCAAGTGGAATTCCACCTTCACTTTGGAGAACTTCGAATGTCTCCCTAGTGAGGAAGTTGGGGAGTCCATTTTTCGGGCTTCAACAAACATTATTGTAGGTTGTTACCCAATTCCTAGTATTTTTTGGGCACAAAAACAATTTGAAGTTTCCATTTGAGAATCAGCTACAAAGAGTTGGAGTACCAAAGGTTTTGCAGGAGATTTCTTTCATTTGAGCTAATGATTTTGCAATGAGTTTTCAGGATTGAAGAGTTGGAGCATTGTGGTATGAATTTATCTTATTTGGAGCAGTGCATAAAGTTGCGAAGACAAGGGAATTCACACTAATTGGGTTTTCCAGGTGAACTGGAATTTGCCCAAGACTTTTTTGTGTTATTTTGGGTTTTGTGAGAGGAGTTTATGGTTAAATTTTCAAAATTTTCTAAGCAATATTTGAACTGGAAATCTACATTTTTTCAACAATGTTTTTTATTGGTAAACTAGGTAATTCACACCACTTGGTGGGTTTGATCTTGGCTTGGAGTTAAGCCAAACCATTTGTGGGTTTTTGTGGGTTAGATGTGATGAGCTTCCGGTTAAATTTTCAGAAAATTTGAAGCAATGTTGAGGGAATTTTATTGGTAAACTAGGTAATTCACACCACTTGGTGGGTTTGATCTTAGCATGGAGTTAAACCAAACCATTTGTGGGTTTTTATGGGTTTGGTGTGAGGACCTTCAAGTTAAATTTTCAGAAATGTTGAGGGCATAAACATCAATTCATCTTCAACAACAACAAGATAACTTTTTGGGCAATGCAAGCTAATTATTTGGGTTGTTTTCCAACACTTGGATTTACTTCACTTCACATGGGTTATTCATGCATGCAACATAGTGGGAATCCCAAGATCTATTGAATTTTCTAATGGTGCATGTGTGTTAAATTTATATGGTTTTAACTTTATGTGGGTATTTGTTATTTACTGAATATTTCTATTAGGAATATTACACCTTTCCATTATCATAGAAACATCTCTTCCATTTTTTTACTGAGATAAAGGGTATGGGATATGACCAATAATTAAATTTTGGCAACCAAATTTATAACTTGATGTATATGAAACTATTTTATAACAATATTAATCATGGTTTGCAACTTTTATGTATTGGTTTTAAAGATTTGAGATAAAAAAATTATTCACAAAGAGTTTATAAAGCTAATGAGAATTTTTTCCCTCAGTTTTTATGATTTGGGTTAATAAATAAATTTAGTAAGTTAATTAAGAGAAATATAATTAAATAAGAAAGATGATAAAATTTAATGTAAATGTTTTTGATAGTATATGTAAATTTGGGGGGAGTTTGGTGCAAGAGGGGTTATATATCACCTCAATGGAAAAGTAGGAAAAAAGTTTGTATGGGGTCTAGGAGTAGCCACAAATAATTAGGCAAAAGAACATGGACTCTGGCAAGGGCTCCGGCTGGTAGTAGCAAAATGAATATCACAGTTTTTTTTTAGACTCTTTTATTATCATCCAAAAATGAGACAACCAGTCTCACAACAAGGATCCTAATTTAAGGCCAACCATGCAAATAATTTATATGATAATGGATAAATTTGAGACTATATATTTTTATCATATCAAAAGGGAAAATAATGCTTTGGTGGATGATCAATCCAATCAGGTCGTTAACCTAGAGCAAGGGGAACTAAGGGAGGACGAGGATGCAATATCCACATATCACATCCCACGATCATTAATAAGTTTAAAACCTCAAACTTTAGGAGCTATATTGAGAAAAACTAGTATTCACATTTAAAAACTAGTACTAGACATTCATGAAAAAAATTTCGGGAGAATACTGAGTTCTGAATCTTTGTCTCCTGGTAGACACACCAAAAGATGTTAGCGCTGGAATTAACACTTGGATTTTGAAAAGTGCCTGACCAGACATATATTAAGCTTAAGGGATTTTCTTACAGTTGAATTAATTTCTTTGGAAAGTGGTTGGAACTTACACACACTGAAAGGAGTTTTGATCAAATAAGAATCCCTTCACACATATGAGGGCACTGGTGCATGATGTGGTAGCAAGGTTGAGTTTGTAGTCTGATGGTTAGAAGAATGGAAGATAAATAGTGGATATGTAAAACAAAAGCCCACTCTAAGAGGAAAGGGTGACACAAATTCTAGATCTAAAATATATAGTGAAAGAATGCCTTAAAAGACTTACAAGAGTCTCACTCTACATTTTAAGAATACCATTACAAAGAATGCTTCAAACTAATTTAACCTCATAGATCAGGAATGCTTGATGAATCAAGACTGAAAAAAAACAGATTTACATGCATGTTCAATTAAAAGACTTATAAGAACATGAAACGGGATTTAATTCGACCCCAAGGAATGCTTATGAACAATCTTCAATTCATACTGAATCAGGAAAGCTTAAAAAAAGTCTTACAAAAACAGATCAATATGTCTTGGAGGTTCAAAAGGCTAATAAAAGCATGATATAGAAATTTTATAATAAATTTGGAAAGATAGATAAGATATGTAAAAACAGAAGAGAAAAAAATACACACGTCATACAATTTGTGAGTCCTCGAGAGGGCATCTAGATATATTATATACTCAAAAATATACAACATAGTATACAATAAGATGAACAACCAACAAAACCTTTCTTCATTTCTTTACATAGCATATATATAAAAATATGTTCTGTTAAAGCCTCCACAAAAAGGGCAAATCTAATTTAGAGACTTTATTACAATCCTTTACATATAGTACATCTTATCTTAAACATAACATAAAAGTAGTCTGAAATACAAATGAAGACCAATCATGAAAGTATGGAGCTCAAAGTGGCTGAGTTGAGGAGGTTGAGTGCTCTTCATTTTCTGGAAAAATTCCTCCACAAAAAGTGCAACTGCCAACTGAAAAGGACACCTACATCCTTATCCACAAAAGTGTAGGAGTGACCAAATGAAATGACATCTAGAAGATAGCTTGACTGAATGAAACTTGGAAAAACACCATTAACACTGAGGTTACATTCACTTTATCACCACTTAGTGTCATTCTTTGGAAACTAGAACCAAAAAGCAACATTTTCACCTTCTTATACAAATTCCGAAAATAATACCTACTTTTCTGAAAAAGGTAGTTATTTCTTAAAATACTGTGTATAAGCCAAAAATGATATGATTCTTCATATTTTCATGGTTTTGTACATTCAATAATTAAATATATAGTATATAAGCAAAAATCCTTACATCTTCTACCTTGGTGGCCCTCTTGTTTGGCTTTCTCTTCTGTACTTGCTTTTTCTTTTGAGTCTTCTTCTTCCCTGGATCATTTTCTGGGCTTTCATCTATCTTTATTATTTCATCTCTAATAGCAAGGTTGGCTATGAGTTTTCTTGCTAGTCTAAGCTTGTTCTTTGGTATATTTTGAGGACTTTGAATGTATGGATTAGGAATGTAATAAGGCCTCCTTATTCTATGGACAACTCTGCTTGATTGCCCTTCTTCAAACTTTGATTCACTAAACTCTGTTTCACTGCTATCTTCTTCAAAATATGAATATAAGTGGATTATAGCTTTCTTCTTACCTTTGGCTGAAGAACTGATAGATGAATAAAGTTGGGCTATAGTTGGTTCTTCTATTGTACTGGTCTTTGATACTTTTATTTTCCCCTTAGTTGATGTTTTAAGAGAGGAAAATACTTGTGCAAGTGTAGGATCCTCTAGTGCTAGAGTGGCATTGTCTTCTTGATTTTCCTGTCTAGCCTCTAGAAAATTGCTTGGTATTAAGGTTTCAGGTATAACTTCCACTAAATATCCCTCTGTCAAAATAAGTTTTCTCCTACGTTTACTCTTTGAATAGGAAGCTACCTCTTCCTTGCCTTTAGACATAGCATTCTTTTCACGTAGGGTAGCTTTTTGTTTCAGTTTTCTTGCATGCACCTACCTAAAAGACCCCAAGGTTTTTGGCTCCTTAGGTAGTCTTATAGTGTAAACTTCTTTCGTTGGTTGCATTGTAGGTATAGGAGTAATGGTTGGTATAGGAGTAATGGTTTGAACTCTAGCTCTCCTAGCTGAGTTCCTTGTCTGCCTGCTAGATGGTGTAGAAGATTGAACAATTTGTGAAGGGTTCAATTTAGGTGTAGGGCTTGATTGCTTCTCTTAGGTATTTTGCCTTATAGGCCTTCCTCCCCTTCTCCTTGAGTTAACACTGTTGAAATTTTCATCTGCTAAAAACTTCTCCCATGTGGTTCTCTTCTTTTTCAGATGATAAACCACCAGCATTTTTATTAAACCCCTATGACAAATATTGTGAAGAGAATAGTCTGGGGTTCTCTGTATTTTTTGGGACATATTTAACAAATATTTAAAATAAAATATGGTAATTTCATACGTTTAGAGCCCGAGATGTGATCTATAAGCCTCATATGGTTTTGGTGCACAGTGGAAAACCTACCCTCACAGGTAATATAACGTTGCACAATGGTAATAACATCTTGCCACTTAGGCCTAAAATAAGAAATTTGAACAGTAGGGGTGTAATATCCCCAAATGGGAACTGTCAGCAAGGCATGACTCGAAAATGCATTTTCCAGTAATGGATGCTACATAAATGGAAACCAACACTTGGATCCCTTAGATATGACTATCTAAGACAGAAATACAAGAGGGGATATAGAAAAAATCTTTCTAGGTGGGTTAAACAGATCTCCCCACACCTAGTATGGCTAGAAATTTCACAATAAGGGACTGTAGCAAGTCTACTCAGAAAATAACGTAGTTTCAATAGACAAAGAGCAGGAGGCCAATAAAATATCCTTAAATAGTATTTACAATAGCAAAATAGATGTATAATGAAGCCCATGAAATGTATAGCTGAAAATACAAGACATATACAAAAGAAATGCCCTCAAAAAAGGTGTTGCAACCAAGGCAGTTTCAGTCATTCATGTGGTTGCAAACTGCCTTGAAAACGTTATTTTAATAGGCTGCAACTACTGATGATTACTTGTTAGATCTAGAGAATATCTATGTACAAAAATTTATATACATATCAGATATGTACACTAGAAAGGCTCCTCTTTCAGATCCCCTTGGGGTTTTCAGCAGAAAATGAAGTACATGGAGTAGATCTGAGATCTACTGCAACAGATCTGCATAATGATTCAGAAATTCTGAAGCAGATACATCAATGAATAGATCATATCTGAAACATACATGGATTAGTTGGCTAATCCATGGATCACCACAGTGTAAGGAAGGCTCCTTTACACCAGATATCTCTCCTCCAAATAGTTGCCAAAACACCCTAAAACTTCTCACTTGCAAATAACGCAGTCCAGGGAGATAAACTGCACTATAGGCTTGATGTATAGTTTGGTCTAATGCCAAGATATAGATCTGAAGCTCCAATCAGATAATACACTCTTTCCAATGGAATATATGACTTTCCCACTGAAAAGAGGCACTAATATGGCCTAGATCTAAATAGATCTATCCTCCACTTGTTGCAGCTTGCAAAGACAATCACACCCTAAACAAGATATGAATTGTAGTTGGAAGGAGAAGCTTGGTCTCAAACCAGATAATGGACTATGTAGTACAAACTCTTCCAAGAGCTACTCAATAGAAAGAGGTGGAATTCCTAAACAGGAAATCCCAATGCTAAACAACATTTGCAATCTAGGCTAAACAGACAAGAAAGCTATTTGTCTAAAAAATATATATATCAAAATATCATATCATGAAAAACCTCAACATGTTGCCCTCCTCTTCATTTTATATGATCAAGATATTGTAAACCCTAAACCACCTTCAATGATTTAGCCCCATTCACATGTGTAGCCTCCAACTTGAACTGCATTGTCCCTCTAAGAGATTCATTGAATCTAGATGGCGTTGTTGATTTGGTCCTGATTGACTTGGTCAATTGATTCAGTCTCGACTCTCTTTCACACTCAATTGTGCTTATACAAATGGCCCAGATTTAGCCTTGTTCACATTGGGCATTGATTTATTCTTTTATTGGGAGTTCTATGAACCTCCTTTACATATTTATTCTTTAAACAAAGAAAGAAAAACAAAATGAATATTCCTATTAGCTTAGGACTAATTAGGAATATTACAATCCTCCCCTCCAAAATGTTGCTTGTCCTCAAGCAACTCACAAGGACCTTGCAAAATCTCCAATAGAATTGTCTCCTCCCAAGAATACAATTTTTCCTTTGGTGGATGAACCAAATAGTTGTCATCATGAAGTAGTGGGAGATACATAGAAAGAATCATATGCTGTCCATTGGCCTCCTCGAGGCATGAGAGATGGTAAATATTGGGTGCTTCAACCCCCATGAGAAACTTCAATCTTCATGATATCATTCAAACAAAGTGAGCCATCCTTGGTATCTCAAAGAAATAGTCACCAATCTCCACCATATGCAATGTGTAGGGGATCCATGGCTGGAAATGAGAGATAAGAATACTCAACTCACGCTGTCTCTCCCTCCATTTATGATAAATATGGAGCTGATGATCCTGGGCTGCAATAATATTGTCCTCATGAAGCCAAAAGAGACTTGAAACTTCATGGTTCTCTCCATTGATCCTAGTGTGCCTCCTTGCTCAATCTTCCATGCATATAGTGAATAAAGTATCTTCACCATATGTGCTCCAAAAGAAACATGGACTAAGTGTCATATGATATATTGGATAGTGACAATAGTCCCTCCCTTGATACCAGCGTTGTCCTTCATCTTGTTGCCTCAAATTATATTACAATAAGTGGCCATCCCACCACCTTCTTGCTGCAATAAGATTCTTCAAAGCTTGGAAATAGTAGAGGATAATAGGTGTTGGCTTAATATGATTCAAGCAACACATGTCTTGCTCCAAATTCTCCCAAGTGAGAGACTTATTCCAATGACATAAGCCCAACATATGGCTTCTTGCATAAGAAAACAAATGATATAATGTAGCATCCATGTAATGTTCTATCTTCCTCTTGAAGCATGAATGAATATGGGAGATTTCATTCCCAAAGGACACACTCAACCAATGTGTCATCCCTCCTCTCATGTTCCCAACAAATATCAGAGCATCATCATCATCATGATATAAAAAATCTCTCTTATGCCACCTCATGAGAGAGTTACATTTTCTCCCAAACCCAAGTACATACATGATCATGAGATACATTCCAAACAGAAATACATGTACATACATGAGACACATCCCAATCATAAGCAAATACATGGACATGAAATTTACAATGGGATGTCCAAAATCTCTTCTTGTCAACCAAAGCAACCATGCCTTCTTCTTATGCATCCTTTCATTGAGATACAAGGCATGAGACAAGAAAATATGAAACCTTGGGTAGTACCCATACTCACCCAATAGCAACCAGCGCAGGACATCTCCTGCTTGCATCAAATCTAGATGTGGTAAGTGTTTTTCCCACCACTTACTTGGTGCCCATATCATATCTCCATGGCTGAAAGTGGAAGATATATTTGGTGCCTTAGGAAAACACCCATCATGCTGCAAAATATCCCTTAGTCCATCAAGGGAGTGGCCATGTTCAGAAATAGTTCTGGCCCAAAGTTGGCCATGAAGTTTATAAGGTATAGCACTCCTCTCAGGATTCATGGCCTGCATATACATAGTAAAATAATGCATAAAATCAGAAAGTAAAACATGATTTCCATAAGTATGATCTTCACTGATAGTCCTCCTCCAACAAGTGGAGAGGTGCACAAATCTATCTTCTTCCTCAAGAGGAAAAGGAGAGGGCTGAACTAACTCTTCCATAGAGTTATATTGCTGCTCCATCTTCATGTGATACATGCACCTTTGATAATGTTGATATAAGTCTTCTTCAAAGCCTTCCCACATGAATCCATTTGAGATAATATGGTGTTTTCTAATGAAAACAGTGGGGGTAGAAAGCAAGATATCATAGGCTGCACATAGTAGTTGGTCTTTGAGTTTTGACTCTTTAGCCAAATAGATCTGATCATGAAAGTAAATGACTCCATCAACCACCTTATACCTCCTATCTTCCATTTTCCCATCAAGAACCTTACATGTGAAGAGGTTCTTGGAATATTCTACCAAGAGTTGGGACTCCCAATATGGATCTAGGCTCCTCAATAAAGACAGTGTTGTAGAGTTATGAAATGAAGTAGCTATCACATCATCTCTTTCCTCTTTGACATGCTTAATGCCAAAGTCACATGTGGGAGTATTGAAGCTCCCTCTTTGTTGCCTCCCTTGCAACTGATCTTGTGCAAGACAAGATTGAAGAATAGGAAGATCAATCTTCTTTTGAAAGATATCTCTCTTCCAAAATCTCCATAGTTTAGCCCATGCACACAAGAGTGTTGGTACCCTCTTGCTTCCTTCAGAAATATCCTTATGGAGGGATATCATTTGCTGCCCCAAGTCTATGGAGTGGCCATTTGACATCATGCTAGTGTCATCATGGATATCTGAATTCTTCTTTACTGGCGCAAATAGATGAGTGAGAAATATCAAAATCAATTTCAGAAAATTGTTTAGCTCTCCTTGGAATCCATAAATAGATCTCAGTGTTGTGGTAGCTCCCCTCAAGGCTCCCTCCTTAGCCAAATTTGTCACTGATGCACAAAGTTGAGAGAACAATTTATTCTTCTTTTCATTAGGGGGTCTCCTTGGTGGAATGCCTCCATGTAAAGAGACATCTAGATCTGAAGTAGACTGTATGGATGGTTGGATTGATGTGTCCCTTCCCTTGCCACATAGTTCAGTCTCCTTCTCATGAATAGAAACCCCTTGAAATAAACAAGGGTGCATGCTCCTCATCATAGGATTTTGATCCATCCTTCCTCCTCTTGCTTGGAGTAAGGTATCACTACCCCATAACGCTGTCACATAATGCTCCTTGGGAATTACTTGCAAAGATACACAAGCTCTTTCCCTTGAAACAATAACTTCATCTCCATCCCCATGTGGTAATGGATATTTTTTTGAAGTGACAAGGTTGTTGTTGTCTTTTTGTTCTTCCTTCTCATCAATATTTAAGAACACCTCATTATCAACAAGAGACCTTGGACCTTGGTCTTCTATTGAAAGAGGAATCTCCATGACTTCCTTTTGAGAAGAAATCTCTTCATGCAATGTGGATCTTGCCCTTGGCAAGGTATCACACAAGTTTTTATCCCCTTCAACAGAGATCTGAAGTGAAGTTTTCATAACAGATATTTCCAACTCATGCAATTATTTTGCATGCTCATGCTTTGCTAGCTCAATCAAAGATGTTTTAGCTTGTTTCACATCAAATTTTCTCACCATCCTCCTAGTGAAATTTGCATAAGTAGATATGTTTTCATTCTTTAATGAGAAAGATTCAAACAACCACCAAGCATAAGCTTTACCTTTAACATGCAGCGCTGCTACCTTAAGGGCTTCTTTTTCTGAAACTTGATGTAGATCCAAATATGAGTCTAGCTGATCTATCCATTCTTCGGCTATGCATGTGGAGGATCCATCAAATTTAGGCAAAAAGAATCTACCTCTTCTTCTTCTATTGTTGGATCTTCTCTCCTCCTTGAGCTGGCAGAATTCTTGGAAGCTCAAGTGCTCCTCGATTTTCCAAGATTTAGATTCATACTCCTGAAGATAATCACTCAAAGTCTCCTCCTTTGGTGCATCCTCCTCCCTCATTTCTCTTGCAGTAGATCTGGGCATAGAATAATGTTGTAGATCTGATGTCGCTGAGTGCTTGCACATATAAGATGAAGAACTGGGGTTTTCTTCATGTAATTATATTCTTGAGGGACCTTCATGTTTTTCCCTCTCTATTTCTTTGATTTCTCCTTTAAGCTCATGCAGAGTTTGGAACAGAGTTTTTGAGAACTCTTTCCCTTTCATTCTTCCAAATAAATGGGTTTTACCCTTTTCCTTTGTGTCTTCAATGTAATCAATCTTCATCTATCTCTTCTCTCCTTGAAAATACACATTGGTTTGAAGGTCACAGTCTGAGCCAAGATGATGCTCTGATACCACTGTAATATCCCCAAATGGGAACTATCAGCAAGGCATGCCTGGGAAACGCCTTTTCTAGTAATGGATGCTACAGAAATGGAAAATTTAGATCTGACTATCTAAGACCGAAATCTGAGAGGGGATAAAGAACAAATATTTCTAGGTGGGTTAAACAGATCTCCCCACACCTAGTATGGCTATAAATTTCCCAATAAGGGACTACAGCAAGTCTACTAAAAAAATAACGCAGTTTCAGTAGAGAAAGAGAAGGAGGCAAATAAAATATCCTTCAATAGTATTTATAGCAGAAAAATAGATGTATAATGAAGCCCATGAGATGTATAGCTGAAAATACAAGACATATACAGAAGAAATGCCCTCAAAAGAGGTGCTGCAACCACATGAATGACTGAAACTGCCTTGACAACATTATTTTATTAGACTGCAACTACTGATGATTACATGTCAGATCTAGAGCAGATCTGTGTACAAAAATTTAGATCCATATCAGATCTGTACACTAGAAAGGCTCCTCTTTCAAATCCCCTTGGGGTTTTCAGCAGAAAATGAAGTACATGGAGTAGATCTGAGATCTACTACAATAGATCTATAGAATGATTCGGAAATTCTGAAGCATATACATCAATGAATAGATCATATCTGAAACATACATGGATTAGTTGGCTAATCCATATGTTAGACTCCATCTTGTCAGTCCACTGTCAGAGGCAAATTCACCAAGGTTCATTTCTCGTCATTTGCAGTCATTAAATGCCATTTTGGTCAAAAAGAGTCTTTTAGTTTTAGAGTCTAGGGTTCAGTCTTTTGATATGTTTAATAAATTCCCGCAAGCCATGAGGATGATTCTCGAAAAATTTCTCAGTTTAAATTTTTATCATCAAACACTTTTGAAGACATTTCTAGTTCAAAACTCTGTTTTGAACTAGAAACTGTCAAATTTATTTTTTGTAACAATTATGTATTTTTTCCAGCATAAAAATTCCAATGCAGCCTCTGGTCTTTGCTGAAGTCAAAATGCCAACATCCCTGCAAAATCAAATCATTCCATCAGTCCAAAACTCAGAAAAACAGTGAAAAGCCAAAAGACAGAGTTTCATTAAATGATAAAGTGCCAAAATTGCAAAACATTACAAAGTGGGTTGTGGAGAAAATAAAAATCAAATCTAATTCTTGTGAGATATTTCTCAAGCTATATAAACCATTTGCAACAATTTATTTTCACAAGTTTTCCAAGCAAAGATCGAATTGGAGTGTTGAAGGGCGAAAATCTTGTTTTGAAGCCGAGGAGGTGAACTGACAGTGCGCGTGGCGCATACAAGGGGCGCGCGATGCATAGGGAGCGCGCGGCGCACTGGGCATCAATTGCCTTTGTATTTTTACACGTGCGTGACACATACAGAGCGTGCGGCACATTGGGCATGCACGCGGCGCATAGAGCCCTAAGGCCAGAAAACTACACTCCCTCACCCAAATTCGTGCCAAATCGCCTCATTCACCTTCAAGTAAGTTATCCAAGCTTGCTCATTGATTCATGGATATGCTATGGTGTTTCAAATGTGGAGAGAACAAATGTTTGTTATGGTGAAATTGAAACCCTATATTCATTGCAAAATTAGCTCCTTAGGGTTTTGAAAGAAGTGCTGGTGATATTGTTGGGGTTTCAAATCTTATGTTATTGACATATATGCTCATGCCATCTACTGTCATTGGTGTCACTGCTTATTATTTATCATAGCCTCAGGGTCTCTTTCCTATTCCTTCATTGATGTCACTGTTATTACCATATCATTGTCTCACTGTTTATCATTTCTGTTATAGCACATTCCTATTCACTATCCCACATCCTCCATTGACAAAGCCTAATTGTCAAACACTGCAAGGGCTATTTATTTTTCCTTGATTTCATTTGCCTCATATATATGTTGCCATTTAATTTACACTTTTGTTCCTAATAACTATTTCCCCCAGCTCTACACTCATTCCTATTCACTTGTCAAATCCCCAAGTAGTCAAGCAGTGGCTGTTTTCCCATTCAAACTCACTTGACAGTACTTTTATCATTGTGATTTTCCTATAGCACCTTGATACATATGTGACACATTTGGGATTAGAGCTTACACTGAACTCTTGTTTTCACCATACCTATATCAGCATATATTTTTGAAACATCTTGATTTCAGTGCCATGTCAGAGACAGATTCAGTTTATGAGCAGGGGTATGACAATGATTCCACAGCAGAGGCTAATGTGTCACAGAGGTCTCACAAAAGTGGCAAAAGTGGTAGGCATGTCAGGGAGGAGCCTACTTCTTTGGCTCAATTGTAGGATTTCCCACTTGCAATGGATTGTTTTCAGCATCAGTCATGTTTTCAATACTGTGAGATGATTTCCCAAACTCAGCATCATCATGAGCTAGCTCGCCTATTTGTTCTACATTTACATGATGGCCGTGTAAACCTTGCCGGATTAAACTTCATTCTGTCACCAGAGACCATTTCTCAGGCCACCGGGATACCAAACATAGGAGAGGAATGGAACAAACGACAACAGCTAGAGAAATCCTATTATGAGCCATATATCAAACCTGGGTTTTTGAGGCAGCTGAGCAGGGTATTTCCATTCCGATTTCTGAAGGATGAGTATGCACTATTGATGAGACTGATCATTTGATATTTCAATTGCGCGGGCAGATTCTCGTGCCTCTATGCGTACCATATCTATGCGTACCATATCTGTTTGTTTATGCATTTCACGAGGGTACGTATGATGAGCATTCCATACTTCATGTACCGTAACATAGAGCGGATGACATTTCTTATACAGAAGAAGACCCCAGCACAGCAGCATAACAGCATATATCATTACGCGCTGATCAAAATCATGGTGGTACATCAGCTAACACAACAGGGCAAAGCATGGGATGAGTTCATCTCCCGTGACTTCTTTGTAGCGCCACAGCCGCCTCCCGAGGTAGTTCATGATGAGGGAGAGCCTTCACACCAGTTGGATATTCCTGAGACTGAGCATATCAGCACTCCGGTGTATGTGACATATCAGCGAGGCCACAGAGCCTTATTTGCAGCTACACGACGAGTATTATCTCCACCCAGGGTGGAAGGGGTCTCGTTGACTTCATCAGCAGCGCGAGTACTATCTCCACCTGGGGTGGAAGGGGTCTCGCCTTCGACATCAGCACAGGTACAGGTTCAGGACAGAGGCAAGAGGCCTATGCACGATGAGGGCCCCTCAGGAGGCCAAGATACTGAGTTTACATTGATTGATGTTGATTCGAGCTCTCCCAGCTCGAAACTGAGGGAGGTCATCCAGGAGAAGAAAGCTGAAATTGGTACTTTGACAGAGAATTTGTAGAGAGAACAGTGGGTGATAAATTACTTGGAGCAGCAGAACAAACAGCTAGAGGATCAGCACACACTTGTAGAGCTGCGGCGAATCTGTGAAGATCGACAATTGGCCTGGAAGAGACCTGGTGACATGACACCAATTGAGCGAGAGACCTGCCTCACGCATGTTAACATTCATTTGGAGAAGTTTTTGGCAAAGGCCAATAGAGACAAAGACATGCTCCGTCATATGAAAGGTCATTATTGGGCCCGCATGCATGTCTGCAAAGCAAAAATGAAGATCCTGAAGAGAAGGTTGAGCAGAGCACTAAAACGGCGAAAGAGGCCTGATCCACTCCGAATTCTGGTTGAGGCTTCATTGGCTGAGCATGAGGCATGATAGGGGATCTTCGCTCTAAATTTCAGCAAATTTGGAGAATTTTTTGTCATTTTTGAAAATTTTGGTCTCAAAACAGGTTTTTCTGCCCAACGCGTAGCGCGTCCCGACGCGCACTTATGATTGGGACACTTTTTGGAGGAAAAATTTGTATTTTTGGATTTTTCATGGTAAGTTATTCATGCTCAGAAATGGCTGGATAATTTCATCAAGTTTTGGATGATCAAAAGGGCCAAAAACACCATGAAAATCACCTTTCTACCACCTTTTGCACCAGCAGGAAGTACTTTTGGGAGAATGAAGTCTTGGAGGGGCAAATGAGCTCCAAATTGAAAAATTCCACTTGGGTTGGATAGAAGACATCCAGGGCTTTCCAAAAATCTATCATGAGCTTGATTTTGACTTCAGGAAGTGCTCCAAAAGCAGGTCCAAAGGTGCACAGCGCATAGAGCTTCGGCGCGCGGCGCATAGAGGAAATTAGCCTATTTTTCACCTTCCAGCTCAGAAATTCGGCCAGTTTGGATTAGTTTCACCTCTTGATGTAATTTTTGACCCAGATTGATGTAATTTGATAAACATGATGTAATTTTGGCATGTATTTACTTGTTCTAGATGATTCACTCACAAAAAAGTGAAAATCAAGTGAATGGATCAGTTTCCTTGCTTATAGAGGCAAGTTGTTTGGCTGCCTAGATTTTAGCTCTTTGTTTAGAATTGGTTCAAACTGCTCCTAGAAGCATGAGCTCGACCCCTAGAGGCATGGGAAGGGGTTAGACTTGTCTATTTATTGTATTTTCTGAGACACTTTCATGGTTGGACAGGTTGGACTCTTGGGAAAATTTTGGCACACTATTGTACATATTTTCTGCATTTTGGCTAAGGAAAGATCAGAGGTTTTGCATCACCTGTTGGGATTCTTGTGGCTTTCAGTTTTGATGGTGTTTTCTCTCAGTTATTTGTAAGTTATTTAATGTTTAATGTATGCCATTCCCTTCTTTTGCTTCTAAAACTAAATGAATGAGTAAATGAGGTAGAATTCATTGATTCAGTGCTCTACCTTTAAATTGGTTTAGTTTTATATGTTTTCGCCAGTTTTGAGAGGATCCTTGTTCTCCCTTGCCCTCTTCAGCTCCTTGTCATTCTAATCCATCCATACACATAATCAAAAAGCATCAAGACTACTGCCTACCTTGCCCCAACTTGAATTCTGCAAAGATCTGGCCTCATCCCCGAGCCCTAAATTGTTTTTCCCATTTTTCCAACGAAAACCCAAAAATTTAAATCAAACTTTTCTATCTATTTACTAGCCTAAGATCAGTATCCATCATAAGTCATCTCAGCCCCTTTGAAGACCTTTTGCCGAGATAGACCCGGAGAGAGCCCTCTCCTGTCCTCGTAGGGCTAGCTACGAGGCTGAGCTTGGTTTGATGTTGCCTTGAGATTTACCTTATTTCAGCCTAAGGTAGTTTCGAGCACTAACACCATAGATCACCACAGTGTAAGGAAGGCTCCTTTACACTAGAGATCTCTCCTCCAAATAGTTGCCAAAACACCCTGCAACTTCTCACTTGCAAATAATGTACTAGTCCAGGGAGATAAACTGCACTGTAGGCTTGATGTAGATTTTGGCCTGATGCCAAGATGTAGATCTGAAGCTCCAATCAGCTAATACACTCTTTCCAATGGAATAGATGACTTTCCCACTAAAAAGAGGCACTATTATGGCCTAGATCTGAATAGATCTAGCCTCCACTTGTTGTAGCTTGCAAAGAAAATCACACCCTAAATAGGATATGAATTGTAGTTGGAAGGAGAAGCTTGGTCTCAAACTAGATAGTGGACTATGTAGTACAAACTCTTCCAAGAGCTACTCAATGGAAAGACGTGGAATTCCTAAACAAGAAATCCCAATGCTAAACAACATTTTCAATATAGGATAAATAGCCAAGAAATATATATGTCTAAACAGACAATATATCAAAATATCATATCATGAACAACCTCAACATGATGCCCTCCTCTTCCTTTTATAAGATCAAGAGATTATAAACCCTAAACCACCTTCAATGATTTAGCCCCATTCACATGTGTAGCCTCCAACTTGAACTGCGTTGTCCCTCTAGGAGATTCATTGCATCTAGAAAACGTTGTTGATTTGGTCCTGGTTGACTTGGTCAATTGATTCAGTCTCTTTCACACTCAAGTGTGCTTATACAAATGGCCCAGATTTAGCCTTGTTCACATTGGGCATTGATTTATTCTTTTATTAGGAGTTTTATGAACCTCCTTTACATATTTATTCTTTAAACAAAGAAAGCAAAGAAAAAATGAATATTCCTATTAGCTTAGGACTAATTAGGAATATTACAAGGGGTCCAATCTATATTTTTGTGCTCAGGATTTAGATATGGATTTAAATTAGCTTTAAGCATAGTTTTCCTCTTGTACCAGGACTCACCTGTAGCTGATTTTTGGGTAGCTCCTTGCAATGATAGTCTCTGTGATCTTGAAGGTCCAAGATCCCAACTTAACATGCTCTCCATCGAAAGTCTCTACAAATGCCTGAGCCACTGCAACATTTTCTCCTGAAAACCTCTTTAAAAACCGATACCACACTGCTACTTGGAACTGAGGCTTTGCACGGTGATCAACGAAACGGGTATTGGTCGATTCTAAACGGTTCACCTTACCACCCTTACCCATATTATTAACAGTTAAATTAACCACTAATGCACACATGCAAAATAAGGAACAACAACCCTCCACGAAGACCTAACTGTTGGCACAAGGAAACAAACTATTTTGTTGGAAGATAAGAAACGATTTGCTTTAGATTTCACGAGGGTAAATGAAAAAAAGCTCTGAATGCCCTAAATCACAGTGAGAGAGAATGACACGAAATCAAAATGATTTAATTTGTGGTGCCAACTCATTCCACCTAACATTTCACTCCATCACATTATTAACTAATAACTACTCACACCTCAACCTTAATACATTTCACTTTAATGAGTAGCATTAGATTTGACTAGCCTTAGCAAATAAAATAACCAACTCCTTTTAATAAATCCTCCAATTAGAAATAGCCACCTTTCAAAAGAGTAATAGATCTTGTTTTAGCAGACCTTTAATATTCAAAGAGCAGTGTATTTTCACCTAAGTAATGCCTCTTTTACCTCCTTGTAAAATTTTCTTAGGAAATAGCTACTCTTTTGAAAAAGGTAGCTATTTCTGTGTTGCTTGTAAAAACAGATTTTCTGAAGAAAATAGCTACCTTTCTAAGAAAGGTAGTTATTCCTGTGTTATTCCTAAAACAAATGATGAATTTGAAATTTTTTCCTTAGCCTTGGATAGAAAATATCATGTTGAATAAATAAGACTTCTCAAGCTAAACCCATGACCTTAACTACTCAAAGCAGTTAAAATACTTGTTAAAAGAAAATTTACCCTAATAACTCTAAAACACAAACAAACTATTGGACTCAAAATTCTTTTGGATTTTGTTAAAAATGATAAAAACTAATACACATTTTAACCATCGAGGTCCTTCAACTATAGGTTAGGAGACAAGAGAGGATCAAAGACACAACTTAGAATGATGACCAGACTTTGAAAAAATGCAGTGCTAACAGTGGCTCTTATTGGGGATGAAGTCCTCCCTGTGAGGCTTCAAGGATTGTAGATTCAATGCCCTAAACTCTCAAGAATTTTGAATTTAAAAAGATAATGACAAGAAATAACTTTTATTAACTGAAATCAAGACTGACTCTATTTACAGACACAAATACCATTGGGCATGGAGTTTTATTCAAACATCACTTTGAATATTTACAATGGAAAGACTAAATGACTTATCAAACAAAATTTTATTTGAGAAAATGGCCATTGACTAGACCTCCAGACAATTGATCATCATCTAAATGCTTTAGCAGAAATGTGTTATTTTCTAGAACTTGAGCGATTTTGAAAGGCCCAAACCACAAGTTGTCAAACTTACCATGCTTGCCATGGTCTTCTCTTCTTACATCCCAGCGCAATACCAAATATTTTTCTTGAAATACTTGTTGGTTTGCCCATTTTTCAAAAACATATTTTACTTTGGCTTTGTATTTTTGTGCTTTTTCCATCAGGGATTCCCAGATTTGATGAGCTTCTATAAGTTGCAGCATCCTTCTCTGAAAGGTATTTGAATTATCAGTTTCATTTTGTAAAAACTTCATAGCAGTAAGGGCCAATTGTAATGGCATCACAACATCAACACCATAAACAATTTGAAAGGGAGAAACTCTAATTGATCTTTTTCTACTCACCCTATCTACCAAAAGAGCATGAACTAGTTGAGTATCCCAATTTCTTTTGATTTATGGCATCATCTTCTTTATGATTCTTACCAGGATTTTTTTTGATGACTCAGCTAACCCATTACCTTGGGGGTAATAAGGTCTAGAATGATTCAAATCAATGTTATACTTTTGTCATAAATTGTTCATATTGACATATTTAAAAGCCATTGCATTGTCAGACACCAATTTTTGAGGGTAGCCAAATATAAACATAATATTTTCCAACAGAAATTTAATTATTACCATATCAGTGGTGTTTCTTGTTGGAATGGCCTCAATCCACTTGGTGAAATAGTCCGTGGTTGCAATAATCCACCTATGTTGCCCTGACGATGACGGATGAATCTCACCATTGAAGTCTAGCCCCCACTGCTAGAAAGGAGCATCTACTGAAATAAGAATGAGAGGAATTGGGAGCATCTTTCCCTTACTGGCCAAATTTTGACACTCAGTACAAGCCCTGAATTTAGCAAAAACATCAGAGAAAATATTTGGCCAATAATAGCCAGCTCTTAGAATTCTATTTGCGGTAGGTTTCCAGTATAAATGTCCACCACACACCCCTACGTGTATCTCTGACATATCTTTTTGTGACTCTGCTTCATCTACAACAAAACTCCTACAGGCTCTTTCCAATAAAGATGATTTTCCATTATGCAATACTTAACAACCCTCAATTTAAATGCTCTTCTCTTTGATTTTCCCATTTCTGGAGAACAACAGAGATTTAATAAAAAGAATACTATGTCCTTATACCAATTGAAGTAAAATATTTCAGGATAATCATATATACCTTCCTTAGATGTTTCTTCAGCTACCTCCATGTTCAAATTTAGAGCTTTGAAATTTGATTCTGCCATCAAGTGGGTTAAGCCCTGTCCCTTTATCAACTTAGTAGGTTTGATTTCAATGTCAAATTCCAGAATATTTGTTAAACATCTTCGCCTCCTTCCATCTGTGTCTTGCTGCAACAATACATCCTTGACAACAATATTTGGCACAAAATAAATGACTTTTGAATGCTGAACATAAACTCGAAAAGACTTCAAATCCTTTACCAATGCATATGCATGTTTTCAACTAAGTTGTACTTTAGCTCAACATCTCTTAATGCACGGTTGAAAAAATAAATTGGCTGCTCCAAGCCTTCCTTGTTCTTTTGAAGTAAAATTGTTGCAATAGTTTCCTCATTAGCATATGAAAAAGTTGGAAAATCCTTCTCAAAATCAGGGTTGATTAACATTGGGGCTTCAGTAAAGGAAGATTTGATTGCTAAGGAAATAGTTTTTTTCTTCATCTTGCCACCTGAACTCTGCATCTTTCTTCAACAAGACATTTATATGTTTAATTAGTTTTTCAAAATTTGGAACAAAACACCTTAGAAAATTAACTTGACCCAAAAATGACTGTAACTCTTTCTTATTTCTGGGTAGACAATTTTCTGTATAGCTTCAACTCTCCCTGGGTCAATGAAAATACCATTTTGTGTTACTATGTGCCTCAATAGTTTTCCTTGTTGAACAACAAAGCATGATTTCTTTAGGTTTAAAGGCAAACCAAATTTTCTGCACTTATCAAACACTTGTTGCAAATTTTTTAAATTATCCTCATCAGATTTTTAAAAGACTGTTATGTCATCCAAGTAAATGACTATAAATCTGTCCTTTTCCCATGAAAAGGAAATGTCCATTTCCCGCTGAAATGTTGCACCTACATTCATTAAAACGAAAGGCATCTTATTGTATATAAAATTTCCCCAAGGTGTAGTGAAAGTTGTTTTCTCCCTGTCTTGTTTGTCAACTGATATTTTATTGTACCCTGAACAACCATCTATCATTGACAACCTCTTTGAGCCTATAGCCTCCTGCAAAATATGATCCATTTTGGGTAAAGGATAGTTATCCTTCAACAAACACCGGTTCAAATTGTGAAAATAAACACAAATTCTAATCTCATCATTCTTATTTCGAACCGAGACTATATTAGCAACCCAATTGGAAAATCTTAAAGGTAGAATTATTTTGGCTTCCCACATTTTTCTCATTTCTTTATCAATGATAGGGAGCATCATGGGATTAATATGTCTTATCTTCTGTGCTACAGGCTTTGCTTCGGATTTAAGAGGAATTTTATGTTCCATTATACTTCTATCATATGTCTTCAAATCACTATAGGACCAAGCCAAAATGTCGGCATACTGCTTCAGCAACTTGACATATTTAGTTCTAGTTTCTTGGGGAAGAAATTTAGAAACTTTAACATATCTAGGTTTATTTTTTGTACCAATATTGTAGTCAACTGTACTCTCTTCATCTGTTTTACTATTAGGTTTTAAAAAGATATCATTATTTTCAAACAACCTCTCTAAAGGAACCAAGCCTTTAGGAATGAAGTTTTTTTTTACATCAATAATATCTTTTATGTTGGGAAAAATACTGAGAGGGGGCGGGGGGGTGTGGGGGCGGTGTGAATCAGTATTTAGAGCTTAATGATAATTTTAACTTTTTCTTTACTGAATTCCATACGTGGCTTTAATGAACCAAACTTGCGTATACACGCGCATATACCAAAAGAAACTTGTGTATACTAATATAATTAGAAAAACCTCTTAAAAACAATCTTTAACTCAGCTTATCAATTATGAATCTTTTAGTTGAGCAGTAAATATGTGCAGTAACAACAGAATAAATCATCACACAAGAGCAACACACATGAGCACCGAGATTTAACGTGGAAACCCAATTCGGGATAAAACCACCGATGTTGTTGTCTCTGTATTCAATATTTATTATATGGAAAAATGCTTACAATATTGTACTGATGCAGACTCATATCAGTATGCAGGCATCTACCTACAAAAGGCTGCAACCTTCTCTCATTTTCCAACTGCAACTGGAAGGGAGCTACAACCCCCTGATCTTGTTTACCAGCCACTACTGGAAGGGAGCTTCAACCCCCTGATCTGAACACCAGCTTCTACTGGCAGGAAGCTTATACTTCCACACTGAAGGCTTCTACCCTCCGAATCACTACAGGCCATGATTCATCATTTTTCATACTGGATCACACAGCTTCAACACAACCCTTCATGAAGATCAACAATAATAAACTTCACCCAATACATCAAACCGAACAGTGATATCACTGTAATCAGAACACTGTAATAACCAGATTTCAAAATCGGTATGCAGAATCAAATTCAAATCTAAGCATTCATTATCTCAAAGAGCATACGCTACTTTTCTTCACTGAACCTGCGTGTATACGCAATTTCCTTAACACCAACCTGCATATAGATCTTTGAGTACTATTTTTCAGAATATTGTCTGTCTCAGATCCAGATCTTAGGATTTCAGTCAGATATCTTTTCAGCATTGCAGAACCCTTGATCAGTCAATCATCATAAAACATATTTACTCACTCATTGATCAGATTTGTACATAATCAACTTAGCAGCATATACAACATTCAAGAAACCTAGATCTACATGAAGAATTCATTGACAGACAACAAAAAAATAGCAGAAATAAACAGAAAACCTCTGCAATAAGCTTCAGAAAACTCTGACTTCCATACGCGCCTTTTCTGAAATAAAGTCGCGTATATACGCACTTTTACTGAGATGAACTAGTGTATATATCTATAAATATTAATTCTGCAGAGTGTTTCAGATCTATAGAACTTACCTAGATTTCTTCACTCCACTTCAAAAAACATGCGCCAGGTCTCAAATCTAATCATCTCTTCAACAAATCATGCAATATCATAGTCATTTCAGGTCTAGAGATCTTGATCCATCAATCTATCCAAGGGTGCATCATAGATTCATATTTATCAATAACACAAAGTTCATCCTATGCAGATATACTTCAGAGAGAAGTATTTAGTGATATCCCTTACACATGCACACCTTTGCACTATGATCTTCTTCTCCTTATATAGCATTTACCAATACCATGAGTCAAAACCACACAGCTGCTGATGGTATTCTTGGATGAATTCAAATAGATGATATAGTGCTCAATCATGTGGGCTAATAGCATGGTAATGCCCCATGGTATCATCTTTTTGGAGTGCAAAAGGCATATGTGACTTGGATCGTTCTTACCTGCGTGTATACGCGACTTGGCCTGAACAAAACCACGTATAGAACCTTCAATATGAATATTACCAAATCTTCTACTAGGACATTACACATTTCTTCTAATAGACTCCAAAGCCTCTATTGAAGACATATACTCCATCTTTTACCAGAGAGTTTCCATCAAGGACATCATTTTAGGACATAAGAATCATATTGCCAACAATCTCCCCCTTTGGACTTGATGGGAACCATGATGGTGTTTGATCACCACAATAGATAGATACATTAAACATAACCATTATTCAAACACCAAAAATCCTCTCCCCCTTTGACATCAAGGGAAAATGGAACTATGTTGACCATGCTCTCGAGCCCTAAGTTCATGTTGAATCTTCAGACATATTTTTCAATGAAGTACATAACTCTATAACTCAACCAAGTATGACCTTTCCTATCACGAAGGACTCATACTTACATCAATGATCCAACCAAGTGAAATTATATATTTGACTCAACTACCCAACCAAGTGGGTTTACAAAGTAGAAAAAGTCCTTAAATGACTGAATAGAACAATTTACATCATGAGTGCCAACATTCCCTTTTCATCAAATTATAGAAACGACATGTCATAAACAGGACCAAAAGATCTCAAGGGAGAGATCATACATCAAAAACCAATCAGAATGCCAACAATGCATCCTTTTCAGTAAGACAGGTGCTCCCCCTAAGTTGATGCATCCTTAACACCTTCAACAACCAATTCATCAAAGCATCTTCATTAGAGAATGATATAGAAATATGAATACTGGAACGACAATAGAGATTACCCAACAACACCACAATTGTTTTAAGCGTTGACCCAGAGAATTTCTATCAGCAAAACCCATACGCGGTTTTATGCACAGAAACTCGTGTATATACATGATTTGTCTTTATGAAACCAGCGTATCAAATTTAAACTTCTGAAATTAAGCAGATTTGATCAGAGAGGCATAGACAACTCCCATTTGATATATTCAAATGCTTCCCTGGGAAGAGGTTTAGTAAATATATTAGCAACTTGTTCTTTGGAGGGAACATACTCCAATTTTACCTTTGTTCAAGCACTTTTTCACGTAGGAAGTGATACTTGATAGGAATGTGCTTAGTCTTGGAATGCATAATAGGATTCTTTGAGATACTAATATCACTTTTAGTATCACATAAAATGGAGATGGGAGGTGAACATATTATTTGAATGTCTTGTAGATTCTGCATCATCCAAAGAAGTTGTGTGCAACAAGATGCGACAGCCACATATTCTGCTTCTTATGTGTTAGTCATCAGTAATTTTTACTATCTATAGATGACTAAATATTGGTCTAGATTTCTAAAAACAACATTCTTTGAACATTGTGAGTTTTAGAAATCTCACTGCCTTCATTATCCTTAGAGAAAAAATTTCACTATTCTATCATCTAGCCTTTTCATGGTCACCCTGTCACTCCTAAGAAAATCCTTATGGGTTTGTGCCAGTCATCTCCATCCTTTTTCCTGCATATAACTTCATCACTATGTTTTTCCCTTGCCCATAACTCCATTTTCCATCTAGGGTTTCCTATAAGCCTACCCTTTTCCCATGTTCCCCAGGTTCATTGAGCATTGATGGTCTCAAAACTATCTCTATAGGCTCTTTAATAAATCAAGTACATTGGATTTTGGATCCTCAATACATCAATTTTTCAAATACTCCATTTTTACACTTGAAGCCTCCAAACCCATTTTCAGTCAAGGACTAGGTTAGACGACCCACCACTAGGTCAATTAGGTTTTCATGTGTTCCAAAGTCATCATTTCCAAAGAAGAATAACATTCAGTTTCAGAGTCTACAAAGGTAAATGTGAAATTTTACATTCTTGCATGAGTGTTAAAGGGCCTATCATGCAGAAATTTGGTGAGGTAGGAGGTTTATTCCTCAAATAAGACATCTTGCAGCCCTACCTACAAACAGTGAAAAACCGCCAGTCAAAGAAGGTAAAGGCATGATTTGAACTCCATGGTGCAGGTCAAGGAAAATTTTTAAGGGTGTTTCGTGTGTGTTTGAATTCCCAAGGGCCAAAAGGAAGATGTCAACTATCAAGGTGCAGAAAGAAAGCCACTTAAATGTTTTTCATATCACTTGCAGAAAAAAGACAAAGAAATATTAGTGAAAGGAAAAAAGGGGTTCAAGACATTTGAAAATGGTTTGCAAAGTTAAAATAAATACTACATGCCTACAACACTCATTAAACACTTCATATGAATCATTTTTTACTTGTATAAAATCAAAAATTTCAAAGGGAGAAGTTGTTTTTGATTTTTTCAGGTCAAAAATTTGACTAAGTGTCGGGCGTTGCACGCCTGGCAAGGCACTGCGCATTCAGAGTCAGGCATTGTGACCCTACCAAAAAACACTGTGTAAATTTTCTCTACGCTGCACACTTGTAGGTACGCGCTGCACATTCACCCGGAAAACCTGACAGGCCCGACAGGAAACCGACAAACGCCGCGTGCCTGGAGCAAGGCATTGCCTCTGCCCGACCTGACCCATCATTTAGCGCTATGTGTTTAGACCAACCCGACAACCAGGACAGGTGCTATGTGCCTGACACATGGCACTACCTCTTGCCCGACCCGACTCACCCGACAGGCACAGGCAGGTTTTGCTCGCTTGGCCAGGAGGGCCCTCCAAATAACTAAACTTTTCAAATCACCTCACATTTGTTTCCAATCATCTCCAAGGTACTCCAAACGCTGGTGAGGGTATGTAAATGTCCTAAACTACTTGATCAAGTATTTTTATGGTTTAAATGAATGAGATCAAACCCTAAAGAGGCTACCCTAAGGCTTGAAATTAAAAATCACTACTTTCCATTTATTTATCTACTCATAAAGGATATCAGTTTAGACAGTGAAACTAATGCAATCAAAGATGACACTGAGGCAAAATAGTGATGAGGCACATAGCATTGATGAATCAAGATATGAAGACTAAAATAAATACCAATAATGCAGAGAACATGGAAACAGAAGGGCAATGATAATGATGAGGAGAAATATGATGTGGGCAGTGATAATGGCAAACATGAGAGCAGTAAGGTCAGTGAAGTAGATAACAGTGATAAAGGCAATGATGGTGGCACTAGGATGAAGTACATTGAGCTTACAAAGGCTAAACCCCTAGAAGAGGCAAAAAGATAAATAAAACATTGAAAAATTGGATGATTCATCCCCTACTGGCATCCCAAACATATTAAGTAAAGCAAATCCAAAGTTTGGCAAACTTTTGAAGTGTTTGTATTTTTTACTGTTTTTAAGGGCGAAGGGTGCTGCGCTTTTTCTTGAGGCATCCATTGGAGTAAAATTTTACATTTTTCAATTCCTTGGGCCAAGGACATCACATTCATCGAGTTTCAGGTGATTTGGAGTAGTTTTGATCCTCCAAAAGGGCCAAAAACATGCAAAATTTCACCTTTCTGCCCTGTTTTCAGGGGAGGCGCTGCGCCTTTTGCAGTATTGGGAGATTTGGCTTTGGGGTAGGAAAATAAACACCAAATGAAAAACCAAGGGCACTTTTGGAAATTAGACTCAATAATATTTCCAAAAATCCATCACGAAGCTCATTATGACACTGGGAAGGCCTTCAAAACTTAGCTGCAACTTGACCTATTTTTCCTATACAAATGTTGCGCCCTTGGACCTCAAAGTTGCGTCCTTGCAAAAAATTCAACAAAACACACTGAGATATTTTTGGAAGTTATTGAAGGCCTCAAATTCAGATTTTTTGCTAAGTTAGGTGTTAGGAGATATTTTTCATTTATTAGAATAGGATATTTGTGCCTTAGGCCTTGCATGGTCTCAAAGGACAAAATTGATATTTATGAGCAATTAATGGCCTCCAAAACCCTAGTTAGGGTTTTGACTCTCCTTTGCATGATAAATATTGGATGAGGGCCTCATTTTTCATGTTGGCTGGAAGTTGGTTTTCACTTGTTGAACTGAGCATAGGCTCTAATTTGTATAGAGTTTTTGGCCTTGGAGCCTTGTAATAATTTTGGACTGAATGATAATGGAGCCAAGCACTTTGCAGGATTCATGAACAAAGCTAACGGTGATGTTTTTCTTGTTTTTTTCTCATTTTATTATGTTTTACATATTGTTTCATCATTCTCTTGCATTAGAACAGAAGTTTTATCTTAAGGTATGTTGTCAAAGGTTCATTAAGTCTCTTTGCTTCTCTTGCTTTCATGTTTTCCTCTACTAGGTCAGTGTAGAGAACCCTTAGCTACTCTCTAAACCCACTCTACTTTCTTATCACATGAATGATTCAATAAAGTCAATTCCAAAGAGGTTTATGGTTAGCTCTGCTCTTTGGAATCACCTTAAACATTGTTTTGAGGTATTTATTCATAGTATTACTACCTAGGGTTTAGACAAAGAGGTCTATGGTTTTCCTTGCCCTTTTACTCATCTTAGATAGTTGATTTGAAGTTATTTATAGTATTATTAAGGAAAATTAGGAGTTCCCTACTTCTTGGTCATTTTTATATGTTATCTTGCATGTTTTCTTTCTCTGAAGGTAGATAGCTAGGGAGGTTAGGAGTACCCTACTCTCTAGGGTTTACTGGATTGTTGTCTTGATGTTTGCTTGCTAGGGTTAGGTCAAAGAAATATGGTATGTCTTGTCTTTAGTTTTGTATTTATGCATAGTATTCTTAGAGGCCTTTCTTGTTGTAATTTTTGACAAAGGATTCTTAACTGCCCTTTGCACCTACTTTGTTCCCAATTTATTGTTCTCTCCACTCACCTAAATCCTTGAAGATCCATTCAGCCTTGTTAACTTGCCCTCTGAAGTATCCTTGGCCATATTGTGGTACCTTTCTAGACCTATTTTAGACTCAATAGCCCAATGGTCTAAACCTCTCCTACTCTATTTTTTTTCCTTAAAACCTACCCAGCCAATCAAAACAAACAAACAAACCCTAAACCTAATAACTAGCCTAAAATCAAAACCTAAAAGCTATCAAGTTACATCCTTTACAAAAATATAGGGAGAGCCCTCTCTGATTATATGAAGCCTAGGTCCTAAGATTCCAAAGTTGGTTTGAGGTTAGCCTTGTACATTTTCCCTTTCCAATTTGACAAATTATGGGGACCTAACATAATGGCGATCATGGTGGTACCTTATGAATAAATAACATCTTAGACATCCTTAAGACCTCAGAAAACCCACAAACATCCTTAGATTGGTTTTTAGTTTTTGATGATGGACAACAAGAACATACTTAAAATAGTAAACATCATCCACCTGCCGAATCCACTGGTATTCAGTAGCCCTGTTGACCCCAATAGTTCTCATAGACTCCCCTAGGAATGCATTAATCATGCTGATGGTGGACAGGAAATTTGAAATCATCCACCTGGTGACTCCAAAACTCTCAATAGACCTAAATAATCCACTGATAGAGAACTCTAGACTGGTTGAAAAGATATAGTGGCCCTTTCTGATTTACAAACATGGATCCAAGGATACAAAGGAGATATGCTCCAATGAACAGAGATCACATCCCCAAATTCCCACACAAAATTCCTCAGATAGATTATTTTTCAAACCTGCCTATGTTCCAAGATGAAAAACTTGATCACCCCTTGTTACATCTCATCAAAATTAATATACATATATGGCGGTTAAAAGTTGAATGGCATGAAAAGTGCCTCATGAAAATTTTCATGAGGACATTAGAAGGAAAGGCAAGAGAATGGTATGAAGGCCTAGACCCTGGTAGTTTGTTTTCTTTGAAATATTTCCACAAGGTATTTTATGAACACTATAAAGAAAATTTCCCATCTCTGTCATCAGTTGAAAATTGTTGTGATCGATCTGAAGATCTCATACAATACCTTGTAAAAATTGATGAAGACTTGGGAAATTGGCATCCTAAAATCCTATTAGAAGAAATTCACAAATTTCATTCTCAAATCATCTATCATGACAACCAGGAAGAGTTGGTTGAGGATGAAATAAATGAAGTAAAGGAAGATCCACAAGATCTCTCCAAAGAAATAAGTGTTGATTCAACATCTCTTGCGTGTGAGGCTCAAGAAGACATTCAGCCTCAAATCCAACCTTTGCAAGAGAAGGAGAACTGTTGTATTGTTATCCAAATGAAGATAAAAGTGCCTCCTCTTTTGACTGAAGAGCAAATAAATCATATTCTAAGTATGCAGCCAGTATCTAAACCATCATGTGAGTATAACATTCCTATTCAAGCTCCTACTAGTCCCAGCTACCACAGATTAAAAGATGGGCTTGTAGATAAATTCAAAGTGAAACAATTTGATAATACAATATGTTTGATTGGTGATATTACCTATTTTGATAGTTTTCCATAGTTTGATCAGTATGATGATGGTCATGTTTTCCAAATAGAAGCTAATCTTGCAGAACAATCAGCAGTTGGTTTGTGGGAGGAAGTTCAGTTTCATCAAAACAGTAATCAACCAATACATATCAGCTATGACACTGATGGGGAAAGTCAAGAAAACTTGGAGGTAAGTGAAGCATCTCTGCCTTTTTTTTCTACTTCATTCCATTCCATCAGAAATAATTTTCATGTGATTGGAAACCAGCAGTCTTTCAGTCTTGATGTTGAGGTTGAGGAAGATGTTGAAACTCTTGAGAAAGCTGTTAATAAGGAGCCTTTTCCTGAAATGGTTGAGGAACGCATTTGTTACATAGAACTCTCTTCAGCTCTAGATTTTCCGCCACCAAGTCCCATTGAATTTCAAATTGCAGATGAAGGCTTGGAAAATGATAACCATAGAAGAATTTCTCTACTACCTTCTCAAGAGGGTTTACTGCCAAAGAGTACTCCTGCCCATCAACATGATGACCTTCACACAGATTTCAGCCCCCTCAATCAAAATACATCAGGCTTGCTAGAGGATAATATTGCAATATATGATGAGGTTTCCAGTACAGATGATCATGAGGAATAGGTGGAGTTTCTTGTTCAAAAGAGTCCCAAGCATAGCCAAGTGAAGGAAGGAGTAGTCCTGAATGAAGTCTATTTCTCAAATCCTCTAAGTCAAGTATTATTTCAAGATTCTTTTTCTGCTTTCTTAGAGACATCCAAAGGAGGAGTATACTATACTAGAAACAGTTTGTTGTAAAGTATAAGAATAATTTTAGGCACTACTGTTCAAAAAGAAGTGAGGTGTGAGTGGCCTTTCTATTTTTTCAGCACACTCAAAGAGCTGAATGAAAATCACCCATGGAATCATCTACTTGATTGGTTATACTAGAAAAGAGAGTTCACCAAATGAATATATATCATGTATAGGTTAGATTAGGATAGATTAGGTATGCAGAATAAGCTCAGCACTTTGAGCATCTAGCTTTAGTTTCATATTGTTTTCTCAGAAAAAATGAAAACACAAAAATAGAGAAAAGAAGGAAAAGAGGGTAGTTTTAAAGAAGAGGTACAACCCCATACCAAAAAAGAGTACTTCTGAAAGTGAGAAAGCCTAAATGCCACTACCTTTGAGAAAAAGTATGGTTTATTCATCAAGCCTAATCATGACTAAACATGTTTTAAATTTTTGTTGATAGGTTAGTAAAAGAAGACTTGTCAAATCATTTAAGATTGACTTGTCAGTAGATTAGGTTAGGAAAAGAGATATTGGTTACCAAAAGCTCAATTTAGAACCAAAGAGGAATGAGAGGGATGTGTGACTAATTTCAAATTATAAGCCCTCAAGTTTCTAGTTTTCACTTGTACAAAAATAATTTTTGTGTGCAACTTTTCCAAATGCCACAACCCATGAAAAATCAGATTGTTTAAATTTGGTTTAATCATGTTTTGAATTTCATTGTCAGTAGATTAGAGAATAATTTTTTTCAAATAGCTTAATCTTGACAAAATGAGTAGACTAGGTAGAGAATAAGAGAGTTCATTAGCCTAATCTGAACTCTTGGAGTGATAAGGGTACAAGTAGATATTTTTTTTATGCTTTCAAAAGAAAATAATGTCAAGGGTTTGCCAATCCAAATGCACCCAAAAGAAGAAAAAATGTTAGGAAAATTATGATGGGTAGGTATAAATGAGGTTGAAGCAAACATGTCTTTCTGATTTTGAGATCATAGCTTCAAAAAACATCAGCAAATGAAGGAAGAAGGATTTGCAAAATGCAAGTAAGGAACTGGTCTTCAAAACTCAGAGATTTGAACTCTGAGGTCCTGTACACCTCCTGAAAAGTAGTTTCCCTCCCCAAGTGGAACCACTGTTAGTCATCAGTAATTTTTACTATTTGTAGGTGACTAAATATTTCTCTAGATTTCTAAAAACAACATTCTTTTAACATTGCGAGTTTTAGAAATCTCAATGCCTTCATTATCCTTAGAGAAACATTTTCACTATTCTATCATCTAGCCTTTTCATGGTCACCCTGTCAATCCTAAGAAACTCCTTATGGGTTTGTGCCACTCATCTCCATCCTTTTTCCTGCATATAACTTCATCACTATGTTTTTCCCTTTCCCATAACTCCATTTTCCATCTAGGGTTTCTTAAAAGCATACCCTTTTCCCATGTTCCCCAGGTTCATTGAGCATTGATGGCCTCAAACCTATCTATGTAGGCTCTTTAGATAAATCAAGTACATTGGATTTTGGATCTTCAATACATCAATTTTTCAAATACTCTGTTTTTACACTTGAAGCCTCCAAACCCATTTTCAGTCAAGGACTAGGTCAGAGGACCCCCCACTAGGTCAATTAGGGTTTCATGTGTTCCAAAGTCATCATTTCCAAATAAGAATATCATTCAGTTTCAGAGTCTTCAAAAGGTAAATGTGAACTTTGAAATTCTTGCAGGATTGTTAAAGGGTCTATCATACAGAAATTTGGTGAGGTAGGAGGTTTATTCCTCAAAGAAGACATCTTACAGCCCTGCCTACAAACAGTGTAAAACCGCCTGTCAAAGAAGGTAAAGGCATGATTTGAACTCCATGGTACAGGCCAAGGAAATGTTTTAAGGGTGTTTCCTGTATGTTTGAATTCCCAAGGGCCAAAAGGAATATGTCAACTATCAAGGTGCAAAAAGAAAGCCACTTCAATGTCTTTCATATCACCTACAGAAACAAGACAAAGAAATATCAGTGAAAGGAAAAAAGGGGTTCAAGACATTTGAAAATGGTTTTCCAAGTTAAAAAAAATACCACATGCCTACAACACTCATTAAACACTTCATATGAATCATTTTTTACTTGTAGAAAATCAAAAATTTCAAAGGGAGAAGTTGTTTTTGAGTTTTTCAGGTCAAAAATTTGACTAAGTGTCGGGTGCTACATGCCTGGCAGGGCGTTGCATGTTCAGAGTCGCGGGTTGTGCCCTTGAAAAAAAAACCTATGTAAATTTTCTCTCTGCTGCGCACTAGTAGTTACGCACTGTGCATTGAGAAGTGAGTTGCGCGTTCACCCGGAACACTCGACAGGCCCGGTAGAAAACCGGCAAATGCTGCATGCCTAGAGCAAGGCACTACCTCTACCCGACCCGACCCATTGTTCAGCGTTGCGCGTTTAGACCAACCTGCACAACTTGACAGCCAACCTTTAATCAAGAACGCCCAACACATGACAACATGCTCTTGCCTACTAGCACGACGAGCACGGGCGAAGTCTTGCTGGCCAGGAGGGCCCTACAAACAAATAAACTTTTCAAATCACCTCAAAGTTGTTTCAAATCATCTCCAAGGTACTCCAAATGCTGGTGAGGGTATGTATAGGTCCTCAACTACTCGATCAAGTATTTTGATGTTTTAAATGAATGATATCAAACCCTAAAGAGGCTACCCTAAGGCTTGAAATTACAAATCACTACTTTCCATTTATTTATCTGCTCATAAAGGATATCGGTTTAAACAGTGAAGCTAATGGCAACAAAGATGACAATGAAGCAAAACAGTGATGAGGCACATAAAATTGATGAATCAATAAATGAAGACTGAAATAGAGACCAATAAGGCAGAGAACATGGAAACATAAGGGCAATGATAATGATGAGGAGAAAGATGATGTGGTCAGTGATAATGGCAAACATGAGATCAGCAAGGCCAGTGAAGCAAATAAAAGTTATAAAGGAAGTGATGGTGGCACTAGGATGAATTACATTGAGCTTACAAAGGATAAACCCCTAGAAGAGGAAAAAAGATAAAGAAAACAATGAAAACCTGGCTGATCCATCCCCTACTAGCATCCCAAACATAGTAAGTAAAGAAAATCCAAAGTTTGGCAAACTTTTGAAGTGTTTTGAAGTGTTGTTGATGGTGGATAACAAGAACATCCTTAAAAGAGTAAACATCATACACCTTTTGACTCCACTGGTCTTCAATAGCCCTGTTGACCCCACTAGTTCTCATAAACTCCCCTAGGAAGGCATTAATCATGCTGATGGTGGAAAGCAAAGTTGAAATCATCCACCTGGTGACTCCACAACTCTCAATAGACCTAAAGACTTCACTGGTAGAGAACTCTAGACTGGTTGAAAAGATAAAACCACCCTTTCTGATTTACAAACATGGATCCAAGGATACAAAGGAGATATGCTCCAATGAATAGAGATCACATCCCCGGATTTGCACAGAAAATGCCTCAGATAGTTTGATTTTCAAACCTGCCTATGTCCCAAGATGAAAAAATTGATGACCCCTTGTTACATCTCACCAAATTTCATATACATGTATGGAGGTTAAAAGTTGAAGGGTATAAGGATTGCCTCATGAAAATTTTCATGGGGATATTAGAAGGAAAGGAAAGAGAATGGCATGAAGGCCTAGACCCTAGTATTTTGTTTTCTTTGAAGGATTTCCACTAGGTATTTTATGAACACTATAAAGAAAATTTTCCATCTCTGTCATTAGCTGAAAATTGTTGTGATTGATCTGAAGATCTCATATAATACCTTGTAAACATTGATGAAGAATTTGGAAATTGGAATCTTGAAATCCTATTAGAAGCAATTCACAAATTTTATTCTCAAATCATCTATAATGACGGCCAAGAAGAGTTGGTTGAGGATAAAAATCAATGAAATAAAGGAAGATCCACAAGATCTCTCCAAAGAAATAAGTGTTGATTCATCATCTCTTGTGTGTGAGGCTCAAGAAGATATTCAGCCTCAAAACTAGGCTTTACAAGAGAAACAGAACTGTTGTATTGTTATCCAAAGTAAGAGAAAAGTGCATCCTCTTTTGACTGAAGAGGAAATAAATCATATTTTAAGTATGCAGCGAGCCTCTAAACTTTCATGTGAGCAGAAAATTCCTATTCATGCTCCTGCTAGTCCCAACTACCACAGATCAGAAGATGGGCTTGTAGATCAATTCAAACTGAAATAATATGATAATCCAATATGTTTTATTGGTGATATTACCTACTTTGATGATTGTCCAAAGTTTGATCATTATGATGATGCTCATGTTCTCCAAATAGAAGTTAATCTTGCAGAACAATCATCAGCCAGTTTGTGGGAGGAATTTTAGTTTCATCAAAACAGTAATCAGCCAATACATATCAACTATGACATTGATGGGGAAAGTCAAGAAAACTTGGAGGTAAGTGAAGCATCTATTCCTTTTTGTTCTACTTCATTTCAATCCATCAGAAATAATTTTCATGTGATTTAAAAAAAGTTGTCTTTCAGTCTTGATGTTGAGGTTGAGGAAGATGATGAAACTCTTGAGAAAGCTGTTAATAAGGAGCCTTTTCCTGAAATGGTTGAGGAAAGAACTTGTGATATAGAAATCTCCTCAACTCCATATTTTCAGCCACCAAGTAACA
Organism: Pinus albicaulis; assembly: GCA_034641835.2. NCBI lineage: Eukaryota > Viridiplantae > Streptophyta > Pinopsida > Pinales > Pinaceae > Pinus > Pinus albicaulis. The sequence continues at coordinate 632,378,767 of CM076575.1, forward strand.
TTGAATTTCAAATTGCAGATGAAGGCTTGGAAATTAACAACCACAGGAGAATTTCTCTGCTACCTTCTCAAGAGGATTTACTACCAAAGAGTACTCCTGCCCATCAACATGATGAACTCCACACAGATTTCAGCCCCCTCAATCAGAATACACCAGGTTGCTAGAGGAAAATATTGCAATGTATTATGAGGCTTCTAGTACAGATGATCATGAGGAAGAGGTGGAGTTTCTTGTTAAAAAGAGTCCCAAGCATAGCCAAGTGAAGGAAGGAGTAGTCCTGAATGAAGTCTATTTCTCAAATCCTCTAAGTGAGGTATTATTTCAAGATCCTTTTGTTGCTTTCTTAGATACATCCAAAGGAGGAGTATATTATACCAAAAATAGTTTGTTGAAAAGTATAAGAAGAATTTTAGGCACTACTATTCAAAATCAAGTGAGGTGTGAGTGGCCTTTCTATTTTTTTAGCACACTCAAAGAGCTGAATGAAAATCACGCACATAATCATCTACTTGATTGGTTATACTGGAAAATAGAGTTCACCAAATGAATATATATCATGTATAACTTAGATTAGGATAGATTAGTTATGCATAATAAGCTCAACACTTTGAGCATCTAGCTTTAGTTTCATATTGTTTTTTCAAAAAAAATGAAAACACAGAAACAGAGAAAAAAAGGAAAAGAGGGCAGTTTTGAAGAAGAGGTTCAGACCCATACAAAAAAAGATTACTTCTAAAAGTGAGCAAGCCTAATTGCTACTACCTTTGAGAAAAATTCTGGTTTAGTCATCAAGCCTAATCATGACTAAACATGTTTTAAATTTCTACTGATAGTTTGGTAAAAGAATACTTGTCAAATCATTTAAGCTTGACTTGTCAGTAGATTAGGTTAGGAAAAGAGATATTGGTTCCGAAAAGCTCAATTTAGAACCAAAGATGAATTAGAGGAATGTGTGACTAATTTCAAATTATAAGCCCTCAAGTTTCTAGTTTTCACTTGTACAAAAATAATGTCTATGTGCAGCTTTTCCAAATGCCACAACCCATGAAAAATCAGATTGTTTAAACTTGGTTTGATCATTTTTTGAATTTCATTTTCAGTAGATTAGAGAATAAATTTTGTCAAACAGCGTAATCTTGACAAAATGAGTAGACTAGGTAGAGAATAAGAGAGTTAATTAGCCTAATCTAAACTCTTGGAGTGATAAGGGTACAAGTAGATAGTTTTTTATGCTTTCAAAAGAAAAGAATGTCAAGGGTTTCCAGTCCAAGTGCACCCAAAAGAAGAAAAATTGTTAGGCAAAGTATGATGGGTAGGTATAAATGAGGTTGAAGCAAACATGTCTTTCTAATTTTGAGATCATAGCTTCAAAAAACATCAGCAAATGAAGGAAGAAGGATCTGCAAAATGCAAGTAAGGCACTAGTCTTCAAAACTCAGAGATTTGAACTCTAAGGTCCTGGACACCTCCTGAAAAGGAGCTGCCCTCCCCAAGTGGAGCCACTGTTAGTCATCATTAATTTTTACTATATGTAGATGACTAAATATTGGTTTATATTTCTAAAAACAACATTCTTTGAACATTGTGAGTTTTAGAAATCTCACTGCCTTCATTATCCTTAGAGAAAAATTTTCACTATTCTATCATCTATCCTTTTCATGGTCACCCTCTCACTCCTAAGAAACTCCTTATGGGTTTGTGCCACTCATCTCCATCCTTTTTCCTGCATATAACTTCATCACTCTATTTTTCCCTTGCCCATAACTACATTTTCCATCTAGGGTTTCCTATAAGCCTACCCTTTTCCCATGTTCCCCAAGTTCATTGAGAATTGATGGTCTCAAAACTATCTCTGTAGGCTCTTTAAAAAATTCAAGTACATTGGATTTTGGATCTTCAATACATCAATTTGTCAAATACTCTGTTTTTACACTTGAAACCTCCAAACCCATTTTCAGTCAAGGACTAGGTTAGAGGACCCTCCACTAGGTAAATTAGGGTTTCATGTGTTCCAAGGACATCATTTCCAAAGAATAATATCATTCAGTTTCAGAGTCTGAAAAAGGTAAATGTGAACTTTGACATTCTTGCAGGAGTTTTAAAGGGTCTATCATGCAAAAATTTGGTGAGGTAAAAGGTTTATTCCTCAAAGAAGACATCGTGCAACCCAGCCTACAAACAGTGTAAAACCGCCAGTCAAAGAAGGTAAAGGCATGATTTGAACTCCATCGTGCTGGTCAAAGAAAATTTTTAAGGGTGTTTCGTATGTGTTTGAATTCCCAAGGGAAAAAAGGAACATGGCAACTATCAAGGTGCAGAAAGAAAGCCACTTCAATGTCTTTCATATCACCTGCAAAAAAAGACAAAGAAATATCAGTGAAAGGAAAAAAGGGGTTCAAGACATTTGAACATGGTTTTCAAAGTTAAAACAAATACCACATGCCTACAACACTCATTAAACACTTCATATGAATCATTTTTTTACTTGCAGAAAATCAAAATTTTCAAATAGAGAAGTTGTTTTTGAGTTTTCAGGTCAAAAATTTGACTAAGTGCTGGGCGTTGTGCGCCTAGCAGGGCGCTATGCATTCAAAGTCGGCGTTGCGCCCCTATCGAAAAACCCTGTGTAAATTTTCTCTGCGTTGCGTGCCTGTAGTTACGTGTTGCGTGTTGAGAAGCGCCATGCGCATTCACCCAGAAGACCCGACAGGCCCGGCAGGAACCCGGAAAACGCTATGCACCTGGAGCAAGGCACTGCCTCTGCCCAACCCGACCCATCGTTCAGTGCTATGCATTCAGACCAACCCAACACCCTGGGCAGGCACTATGTGCTCGACACATGGCACTTCCTCTTGCTCGACCTGAATTGGTCGGCAAGCACAGGCAGGCAGTGCATGCTTGGCCAGGAGGGCCCTCCAAACAAATAAACTTTTCAAATCACCTCAAAGTTGTTTCAAATGATATCCAAGGTACTCCAAACACTAGTGAGGGTATGTACAACTACTTGATCAAGTATTTTGATGGTTTAAATGAATGAGATCAAACCATAAAGAGGCTACCATAAGGCTTGAAATTACAAATCACTACTTGCCATTTATTTATCTGCTGATAAAGGAAATCAGTTTAGACAATGAAGCTAATGGCAGCAAAGATGACACTGAGGCAAAAGAGTGATGAGGCACATAACATTGATGAATCAAGAAATGAAGACTGAAACAGAGACCAATAAATCAGAGAACATGGAAACAGAAGGGCAATGATAACGATGAGGATAAAGATGATGTGGGAAGTGATAATGGCAAACATGAGAGCAGTAAGGCCAGTGAAGAAAATAATAGTCATAAAGGCAGTGATGTTGGCACTAGGATGAAGTGCATTGAGCTTACAAAGGCTAAACCCCTAGAAGAGGGAAAAAGATAAAGAAAACATTGAAAACCTAGCTTATCCATCCCCTACTAGCATCCCAAACACAGTAAGTAAAGCAAATCCAAAGTTTGGAAAACTTTTGAAGTGTTTTGATTTTTTACAGTTTTTAAGGGCCAAGGGTGCAGCGCCCTTAGCGTTGCGCTTTTTCTTAAGGAATCCATTGGAGGAACAGTTTACATTTTTGGATTCCTTGGGCCAAGTACATCACACTCACCAAGTTTCAGGTCATTTGGAGAAGTTTTGATCCTCCAAAAGGGCCAAAAACATGCAAATTTTCACCTTTCTACCCTGTTTTCAAGGCAGGAATTGCGCCTTTAGCAGTCTTGGGAGATTTTTATTTAGGGCAGGAAAATGAACACCAAATTCAAAACCAAGGGCATTTTTGGAAATCAAACTCAAAAATATTTCCAACAAGCCATCACGGAGCTCATTTCGACATCGGGAAGGCCTTCAAAACTTAGCTGCTAGTTGACTTATTTTTTCTTGTACAGGCACTACGCCCTTGCACCTCAAAGTTGCGTCCTTGCAAAAAAGTCAAAAAAACACACTGAGATATTTTTCAAAGTTATTGAGGGCCTAAAATTCAAATTTTTTTCTAATTTAGGTGTTAAGAGATATTTTTCATTTATCAGAATAGGATATTTGTGCCTTGGGCCTTGCATGGTCTCAAAGGACAAAATTGATATTTATGAGCAATTAATGGCCTCCAAAAACCTTGTTAGCGTTTTGACTCTCCTTTGCATGATAAATATTGGACGAGGGCCTCATTTTTCACGTTGGCTAGAAGTTGGTTTTCACTTGTTGAACTGAGCATAGCCTCTGGGTTGTATAGAGTTTTTTGCCTTGTAGCCTTGTAATCCTTTTAGACTGAATGATAACAGAGCCAAGTACTTCTGAAAGTGAGAAAGCCTAAATGCCACTACCTTTGAGAAAAAGTCTAGTTTAGTCATCAAGCCTAACCATGACTAAACATGTTTTAAATTTCTGCTAATAGGTTAGTAAAAGAAGACTTGTCAAATCATTTAAGCTTGAACTGTCAGAAGATTAGGTTAGGAAAAGAGATATTGGTTCCCAAAAGCACATTTTAGAACCAAAGAGGAATGACAGGGATGTGTGACTAATTTCAAATTATAAGCCCTCAAGTTTCTAGTTTTCACTTGTACAAAAATAATGTTTGTGTGTAGCTTGTCCAAATGCCATAGCCCATGATAAATAAGATTGTTTAAACTTGGTTTGATCATGTTTTGAATTTCATTGTCAGTAGATTAGAGAATAAAGTTTGTCAAACAGCTTAATCTTGACAAAATGAGTAGAATAGGTAGAGAATAAGAGATTTCATTAGCCTAATATGAACCCTTGGAGTGATAAGGGTACCAGTAGATAGTATTTTATGCTTTCAAAAGAAAACAATGTCAAGGGTTTTCTAGTCCAAGTGCACCCAAAAGAAGAAAAAATGTTAGGAAAAGTATGATGGGTAAGTATAAATGAGGTTGAAGCAAACATATCTTTCTGATTTTGAGATCATAGCTTCAAAAAACATCAACAAATGAAGGAAGAAGGATCTGCAAAATGCAAGTAAGGCACTGGTCTTCAAAACTCAGAGATTTGAACTCTGAGGTCCTGTACACCTCCTGAAAATTAGTTGCCCTCCCCAAGTGGAACCACTGTTAGTCATCAGTAATTTTTACTATTTGTAGGTGACTAAATATTTCTCTAGATTTCTAAAAACAACATTCTTTTAACATTGCGAGTTTTAGAAATCTCAATGCCTTCATTATCCTTAGAGAAACATTTTCACTATTCTATCATCTAGCCTTTTCATGGTCACCCTGTCAATCCTAAGAAACTCCTTATGGGTTTGTGCCACTCATCTCCATCCTTTTTCCTGCATATAACTTCATCACTATGTTTTTCCCTTTCCCATAACTCCATTTTCCATCTAGGGTTTCCTATAAGCCTACCCTTTTCCCATGTTCCCCAGGTTCATTGAGCATTGATGGCCTCAAACCTATCTATGTAGGCTCTTTAGATAAATCAAGTACATTGGATTTTGGATCTTCAATACATCAATTTTTCAAATACTCTGTTTTTACACTTGAAGCCTCCAAACCCATTTTCAGTCAAGGACTAGGTCAGAGGACCCCCCTCTACAGTAAATTAGGGTTTCATGTGTTCCAAAGTCATCATTTCCAAAGAAGAATATCATTTAGTTTCAGAGTCTACAAAACGTAAATGAGAACTTTGATATTGAGTGTTAAAGGGTCTATCATGCAAAAAGTTGGTGAGCTAGGATGTTTATTCCTCAAAGAAGACATCTTACAGCCTTGCCTACAAACAATGTAAAACCGCCAGTGAAAGAAGGTAAAGGCATGGTTTGAACTCCATTGTGTAGGTCAAGGAAAATTTTTAAGGGTGTTTCCTGTGTGTTTGAATTCCCAAGGGCCTAAAGGAAGATGTGAACTATCAAGATGCAGAAAGAAAGCCACTTCAATGTCTTTCATATCACCTACAAAAAAAAGACAAAGGAATATCATTAAAAGGAAAAAAGTGGTTCAAGACATTTGAAAATGGTTTGCAAAGTTAAAACAAATACCACATGCCTACAACACTCATTAAACACTTCATATGTATCACTTTTTACTTGCAGAAAATAAAAAATTTCAAAGGAGAAGTTGTTTTTGAGTTTTCAGGTCAAAAATTTGGCTAAGTTTCGGGCATTGCGTACCTAGAAGGAATCTATGCGTTCAGAGTCGGGCTATGTGCCCCTGTCAAAAAACCCTGTGTAAATTTGTTGTGTGCTGCACGCCTACAGTTGCGTGCTGTGCATTCAGAAGTGCACTGTGCATTCACCCAACAGGCCCGGCAGGAAACCGAAAAATGTTGCACGCCTGGAGCAAGGCACTGCCTCTGCCCAACCTGACCCATCATTCAGCGCTACGCATTCAGGCCAACCGGACACCCCGAGCAGGCGCTACATGCTCGACACATGGCACTGCCTCTTGCTCGACCCGACTCGCCCAACAAGCACAGGCAAGCATTGCGCGCTTGGCAAGGAGAACCCTCCAAACAAATAAACTTTTCAAATGACCTCAAAGTTGTTTCAAATCATCTCCAAGGTACTACAAACGCTGGTGAGGGTATGTAAAACTACTTGATCAAGTATTATGATTGTTTAAATGAATAAGATCAAACCCTAAAGAGGCTACCCTAAGGCTTGAAATTACAAATCACTACTTGCCATTTATTTATCTACTCATAAAGGATATCAGTTTAGACAGTGAAGCTAATGGCAACAAAGATGACACTGAGGAAAAACAGTGATGAGGCATAGAGCATTGATGAATCAAGAAATGAAGACTCAAACAGAGACCAATAAGGAAAATAACATGGAAACAGAAGGGAAATGATAATGATGAGGAGAAAGATGATGTGGGCAGTGATAATGGCAAACATGAGAGAAGTAAGGCCACTGAAGTAAATAAAAGTCATAAAGGCAGTGATGGTGGCACTAGGATGAAGTACATTGAGCTTACAAAGGCTAAACCCCTAGAAGAGGCAAAAAGATAAAGAAAACATTGAAAACCTGGCTGATCCATCCCCTTCTAGCATCCCAAACATAGTAATTAAAGAAAATCCAAAGTTTGGCAAAATTTTGAAGTGTTTGGATTTTTTACTGTTATTAAGGGCCAAGGGCACAACACCATTGGCACTACGCTTTTTCTTGAGGCATCCATTGGAGGAAAATTTTACATTTTTGGATTCCTTGGGCCAAGTACATCACACTCACCAAGTTTCAGGTCATTTGGAGAAGTTTTGATCCTCCAAAAGGGCCAAAAACATGCAAAATTTCACCTTTTTTCCCTGTTTTCAGGGCAGGCGCTGCACCTTTAGCAGTCTTGGGAGATTTGGATTTGGGGTAGGAAAATGAACACCAAATACAAAACCAAGGGAATATTTGGAAAGTAGACTCAACAAGCTTTCCAATGAGCCATCACGGAGCTCATTTCGGCACCAGGAAGGCCTTCAAAATTTAGCTGGAAGTTGACCTATTTTTCTTGTATAGGCACTACGCCCTTGCACCTCAAAGTTGCGTCCTTGCAAAAAAGCCAACAAAACACACTGAGATATTTTGGAAGTTATTGAGGGCCTCAAAGCCATATTTTTTGCTAATTTAAGTGTTAGGAGATATTTTTCATCTATCAGAATAGGATATTTGTGCCTTGGGGCTTACATGGTCTCAAAGGACAAAATTGATATTTATGAGCAATTAATGGCCTCCAAAACCCTAGTTAGGGTTTTGACTCTCCTTTGCATGATAAATATTGGATGTGCGCCTCATTGTTCATGTTGGCTGGAAGTTGGTTTTCACTTGTTGAACTGAGCATAGGCTCTGGGTTGTATAGAGTTTTTGGCCTTGGATCCTCGTAATCCTTTTGGACTGAATGATAATGGAGCCAAGCACTTTGCAGGATTCATGAACACAGCTAATGGTGATGTTTTTCTTGTTTTGTTCTCATTTTCTTATGTTTTACATATTGTTTCATCCTTCTCTTGCATTAGAACAGAATTTTTATCTTAAGGTATGTTTTCAAAGGTTCATTAAGTCTGTCTACTTCCCTTGCTTTCATGTTTTCCTCTGCTAGGTTAGTTTAGAGAATCCTTAGCTGCTCTCTAAACCAACTATGCTTGTTTATCTCTTGAATGATTCAATCGAGTCATTTCCAAAGGGGTTTATGGTTATCCCTTCCCTTTGGAATCACTTTAAACATTGTTTTGAGGTATTTCTTCATAATATTGCTAGCTAGGGTTTAGTTGAAGAGGTCTATGGTTTTCCCTGCCCTTTTGCTCATCTTAGGTAGTTGCTTTCAAGTTATTTATAGTACGATTAAGGAAAATTAGGAGTTCCCATCTTCTTGGTCATTTCTGTATGTTATCTTGCATGTTTTCTTTCTCTGAAGGTAGATAGCTAGAGAGGTTAGGAGTTCCCTACTCTCCAGGGTCTACTAGATTGTTGTCTTGATGTTTGCTTGCTAGGGTTAGGTCAAAGAAATATGGTATGTCTTTCCTTTGGTTTTGTATTTATGCACAGTATTCTTAGAGGCCTTTCTTGTTGTAGCTTTTGACAAAGGATTCTTAACTTCCCTTTGCACCTACTTTGTTCCCAATTTATTGTTCACTCCACTCACCTAAAGCCTTGAAGATCCATTTATCCCTTTTAACTTGCCCTCCAAAGTATCATTGGCCATATTATTGTACCTTTATAGACCTATTGCTGACTCAATAGCCCAATGGTCTAAACCTCTCCTGCTCTATCTATTTTCCTTGACAACCTACCCAGCTAATCAAAACAAACAAACAAACCCTAAACCTAATAACTAGCCTAAAATCAAAACCTAAAACCTATGAAGTTACATCCTTTACACAAAGATAGAGAGAGCCCTCACTGAGTCTATGAAGGCTAGGTCCTAGGACTCCAAATTTGGTTTGATGTTACCCTTGTACATTTTCCCTTGCCAATCTAAAAAATTACGGGGACCTAACATAATGGCGATCACGGTGGGACATTTTGAATAAATAACATCTTATACATCCTTAAGACCTTAGAAAACCCACAAACATCCTTAGATTGGTATTTAGTTTTTTATGGTGGACAACAAGAACATCCTTAAAAGCGTAAAAATCATACACCTACCGACTCCACTGGTCTTCAGTAGCCTTGTTGACCCCACTAGTTCTCATAGACTCCCCTAGGAATGCATTAATCATGATGATGGTGGACAAGAAAGTTGAAATCATCCACTTGGTGACTCCACAACTCTCAATAGACCTAAAGACTCCACTGGTAGAGAACTCTAGACTGGTTGAAAAGATACATTGACCCTTTCTTATTTAAAAACATGGATCCAAGGATACAAAGGAGATATGCTCCAATGAACAGAGATCACATCCCCAGATTCCCACACAAAATGCCTCAAATAGATTGGTTTTTAAACCTGCCTATGTTGCAAAATGAAAAAATCGATGACCCCTTGTTACATCTCATCGAATTTCATGTACATGTATAGAGGTTAAAAGTTGAATGGCATGAGAACTGCCTCATGAAAATGTTCATGGGGACATTAGAAGGAAAGGCAAGAGAATGGTATGAAGGCCTAGACCTTGGTAGTTTGTTTTCTTTCAAGGATTTCCACTAGGTATTTTATGAACACTATAAAGAAAATTTTCCATCTCTGTCATTAGCTGAAAATTGTTGTGATTGATCTGAAGATCTCATACAATACCTTGTAAACATTGATGAAGACTTGGGAAATTGGCATCCTGAAATCCTATTAGAATCAATTCACGAATTTCATTCTCAAATCATCTATCATGACAGCCAAGAAGAGTTGGTTTAGGCTGAAATCAATGAAGTAAAGGAAGATCCACAAGATCTCTGCAATGAAATAAGTGTTGATTTAGCATCTCTTGTGTGTGAGGCTCAAGAAGACATTTAGCCTCAAAACCAACCTTTACAAGAGAAAGAGAATTGTTGTATTTTCATCCAAAGGAAGAGAAAAGTGCATCCTATTTTGAATGAAGAGGAAATAAATCATATTCTAAGTATGCAGCCAGCCTCTAAACCTTCGTGTGAGAAAAAAATACCTATTCATGCTCCTGTAGTCCCAGCTACCACAGATCATAATATGGGCTTGTAGATCAATTCAAAGTGAAACAATCTGATAATCCAATATGTTTGATTGGTGATATTACCTATTTAGATGATTGTCCAAAGTTTTATCAATATGATGATGCTCATGTTCTCCAAATATAAGCTAATATTGCAGAAAAATTAGCAGTTGGTTTGTGGGAGGAAGTTCAGTTTCATCAAAATAGTAATCTTACATATCAGCTATGAAACTGATGGGAAAAGTCAAGAAAACCTGGAGGTAAGTGGAGCATCTCTGCCTTTTTTTTCTACTTCATTTCAGTCCATCAGAAATAATTTTCATGTGATTGGGAACCAGCAGTCTTTCAGTATTGATGTTGAGGTTGATGAAGATGATGAAACTCTTGAGCAATCTGTTAATAAGGAGCCTTTTCCTGAAATGGTTGAGGAAAAAATTTGTGACATAGAACTCTCCTCAGCTCCAGATTTGCAGCCACCAAGTCCCATTGAATTTCAAATTGCAGATGAAGGCTTGGAAATTGATAACCACAACAGAATTGCTCTATTGCCTTCTCAAGAGGATTTACTACCAAAGAGTATTCCTGCCCATCAGCATGATGACCTTCACACAGATTTCAGCCCCCTCAATTAGAGTACATAAATTTTTCTAGAGGAAACTATTGCAATAAATGATGAGGCTTCCAGTACAGATGATCATGAGGAAGAGGTGGAGTTTCTTGTTCAAAAGTGTCCCAAGCATAGCCAAGTGAAGGAAGGAGTAGTCCTGAATGCAGTCTATTTCTCAAATCCTTTAAGTCAGGTATTATTTAAAGATCCTTTTGCTGCTTTAACAGAGAAAAATAGAGAAAAGAATGAAAAGAGGGAAGTTTTAAAGAAGAGGTACAACCCCATACAAAAAAAGAGTACTTCTAAAAGTGAGCAAGCCTAAATTCCACTAACTTTGAGAAAAATTTTGGTTTAGTCATCAAGCCTAATCATGACTAAACATGTTTTAAATTTCTGCTGATAGGTTAGTAAAAGAAGACTTGTCAAATCATTTAAGCTTGACTTGTTAGTAGATTAGGTTAGGAAAAGAGATATTGGTTCCCAAAAGCTCATTTTAGAACCAAAGAGGAATGAGAGGGATGTGTGACTAATTTCAAATTATAAGCCCTCAAGTTTCTAGTTTTCACTTACACAAAAATAATGTCTGTGTGCAGCTTGGCCAAATGCCACAGCCCATGAAAAATCAGATTGTTTAAATTTGGTTTGATCATGTTTGAATTTCATTGTCAGTATATTAGAGAATAAAGTTTGTCAAACAGCTTAATCTTGACAAAATGAGTAGACTAGGTAGAGAATAAGAGAGTTCATTAGCCTAATCTGAACTCTTGGAGTGATAAGGGTACAAGTAGATAGTTTTTTATGCTTTCAAAAGAAAAGAATGTCAAGGTTTTTCCAGTCCAAGTGCACCCAAAAGAAGAAAAAATGTTAGGCAAAGTATGATGGGTAGGTAGAAATGAGGTTGAAGCGAACATGTCTCTGATTTTTATATCATAGCTTCAAAAAACATCAGCAAATGAAGAAAGAAGGATCTGCAAAATGCAAGTAAGGCACTGTTACACTGAAATTTGTCACCATGACATTTTTGTCTCCCTTAGAAGTCTACAATATCAAAGTTCCTAAAGTCAAGCCTTAAATTAAGAGAAAATCTCATAAAAGTCTTAAAAACTCTGGTATCGCACTTTCTCTTAGTATTTCCTACGGTGCCACACATTTTGGCTATAAATCCTGCGAAGCCAAATGCACTGTTTATTAATTAAGGGTGCAGACCCCTATAAAAGATTAAAGAGGCACAATTAAAATCTAGAAGCTCAGTTTGAGTCATTTTTGGAACCTTCTAGAAACATTCATGCAGTGGAAAGTCCGCTCTTTTCAGGTTCATGTATCCCATTCATTAAGGAGCTAACCCCTTGATGTAAGGAACTAATCCCTTTGAAGGAGGATTCTATCCCTTCTTGTATGGAGCTATAACTTCTTCTCTTTCACTATAAAAAGAGGCATAGGGCAGCCTCAAGGGGTTACAATTGATGAGTTAAAGTTTTAGTATTGTTGGGGGCGAAGTGTTGTTGAAACTTAAACCCTTTTAGCTGAGATTTCATGTGGGAAATATTGCATACCTGTATGTATCTCGGTTGGAAGAGTGCAAGGCTGGTCAGAGTAAAGGAAATGCCTGTTTCGGACCCCAGGAAGGCCTGTATGACATCAAGGTGCACACGGTTGTAAGGGTCTTCTTTATTTAAGTTAATACAAATAAGTTTGTTTTTCTCAATAAGCTGTCAATTGATTGGTTTATTTTATGGATTCCTTGATCACCATAATAGATATGATTTATGAATATATGCTATGCAAGTGCTATTTGATGTTTTCTTGTTTGTGATTGCAGATCTTCGAAGGCAACTCTTTCAGGAGACTGAAGGACTACTACTACAAACAAGCGTTGGATCAAAGGTAAGATCGTTAAAGCCTTTATAGCATTTAATTATGAATCACAATATATCTAGAGAAAGATAGTTTTATTTGTATGTTTGTTGCTAGCTGTCCATAGGACACTTGGGAGGTTTGTCTTGTCCGCAAGAACGACTTATCCGTCCAACAAAATGGCGAATCCACTGGGGAAGGATTTTGAGCTTTGATATCTTTTATTTCTGACTTGTGAATTTATTTTTCTAATTTTGATTGATTGATACTGGCTTGGGTAGTTTATCCCTGTAGAATCCCTGAGAAATGTTTGAGAATTTTTCTTTTTTTCTCTAGTTTTCTTGTGTCTGCTCTTTTCTTTTATAGAGAGTGCAGGCAGCTCCGCATTTTTCCTGTACCCACAGTGCGGGACCGCACTGGTTTGCACTAAATCCTGTAGACCCTGTGAAAAAATTTGAAAAATATTAAAATCCTCTTTTCTGGATTAGTTTTTTAGATTCTCAGTGAATACCCAGACTTGTGTCATCTGTCGAAAAGCCTTGATTAAGAGTTTATTTCAGCATTTTTAGTTTTGAATGATTTTCTGAAAGATTTGCATGTTATAATAATTTTTTCTTTGTCTTATATCTCACTCAAAGATTAGAAACCCTGGTATACCTTCAGATCACTGGTATTTCCTTGCTTTCTTGCTGAGTCTAACATCATAGCAGAAATTGTTTTATGAGATTTAGATCCCATTTTTTTCATTTGCAAATCTTTAAAAAATTTTGTTAATAAGTTTGGAATTTCACTTAAAAAGTGAAAATTGGATGTTTTTTCGAGTTCTTTCTTATTCAAGTAAAGAATTTCTTAGTTAGATTACAAGCTAAGTAAGACATCCTCAAAATATTTGAAGTTTTAATTCAGATTTAGTCTTTATAATTTTAGATTAATGTTTTTAGCTTTGAGTGTTTTTCTAGAAATTGTAGTGTTCTTTTGAAGAAAAACTTGGTTTGTAGTTTCGATCTTGAATAAAATGGATTTCTTATTGAGCATAGATCATTTTGAGTTCTCGTTGAAATTAGATTTCTTTTTGTTTGTTCTTGTTTAAAGGAAAGATTTGTTTTTAAAAGATTGCATTTCTCAACTCTTCCTTTAGCTAGAATTCATTGAAAGAACAAGAATTGTTTCTCATAATAGATGCATTTTTAGTATGTTTTGAGTCAGGTCACTACATATCATCAGTTTCACTTTCGCACCTATTTTCCTAAGAAACAACTTTTAAAATCAATGCTTAATTTAAAATCAATCTAGTAATTTTATATTTCTAGGGCTCTTTTCACCAATATAGTTTAGGCTAGTGTCTTGGAGTAGGGAGTAATTAACTCTCCAAGACAATTGAAACAAACAAGTAGTTGATCTTGCGGTAGGAAAAAATCCAATAGTCGCTTGTATGCTCTGGGAAGCTCCTCTTAAAGGAGTCAAGCACGAGGTCATATCTGAACCAGTGGGATAATAAATTCTATCTCATTGGGAACGATAGAAGATATGCGTGTATTAACAACGATAAACCTCGGATAGACCATTGTCGAGGAGCCTGGGGTCACTTGTCAGTATACCTTGGATTATGTCAAGGATCTTTCAAGGGGATTGAGCTTTGTTACTCTGCCCTTGCATGTATATCAGACCGTAGACTATTCCCCCAGGTATATTAGTTCCTGTTGGTAACCATAGTGACCATAATATTAAGGTTTTTTCCTAAGGTGACGGTGGAGGAAAGATCCCACTGTGCCTGGAGCATACATCGACTAGACTCACTTGGACTCTCTGGAGGATTATCTTCACTCGAGATGGTTTAAGTGGAGAAACTTGCACCAGTCTGTTTCATTAAGCAAGTTGTTGGGGTAACTATTCCAACCGCCCTTTTTGCATTAAATACTACGATGTTGGATTTCGTCACCAACTAGTGTTTTTAGTGTTGGAAGCTACTGTTTGTGTGTGGTTTGATCTCCTATATTTTTAGGCATGTGATTCATTTGTTTGTTTCCTTAGTGACTCTACAAGTTTTCATTGAAATTTTCATTTGATTGCGTGTGATTAATAATTTTTAATCGTAGATGAATTACTAAGACAATCACGTAGACTTCAAGGGAATCCCCATGAATATACACCAAGCCAACTTGAAGGGCTACGATCTCTAGTATCACCTAGTGACAGTAGAATTAGATCAACAGAAGTAGGAGAGTCATCTATATTTGTTCATCCTGATTATCAATTACAAACAACAGAGCATATTCAAGAGCCAATTTCAGTTTCCAAACTTACTGGTAGTATTTCTCTTTCCAATGAATTAGCTGAAGAACCTAAAATTTCTGAACCTGACACTGAACCTGCTATTTTGGAACCATCTTCAGGATTTGTTACTCTGACTTCTAGTGATCCTGGTTCACCTAGGGTAAGACATATCAGTACTGAAAATCTTCCTTCTGACCTCATTTCCATTGATTCATAACTTGTCGGTCCAGACGAAGAAGTAACTCTTCCCAAAACCCAACAGACTTTGAATCTTAGGAAGCGTGAATCAATATTCTACAGCCCTTTTAGAAGTGACACTTGGTATTTATCATTGACATATTTTTTAGAAAACCCGGGTCTTAGTTTTTCACCACCCCGAATTCCTTGTCATCCTACACCAAGAAGTTATTATCCTTCATCTATTATGTCAGGTGAGTCATCTATGTTTTCCTAATCACTGGAAACATTTTTATATGGTGGTCCTTCTGTTCCTTTGGGGTACCAGTCACTCTCTGGTACTTTCTCAGGAGCAACTCCTCGACCAACTGAACAAGTGTTATCAACTGGTACAAATGGAACTAAAACTGAAACGTTGAATGCAAAGAAAATTTTTATGATGTCTGGTAATATTCCAAATCCTCAACCTCAAGGTAGTCAATTACCGCCTATGGGGAAACCTCAAGGTAGTAGTTACTACCTAGGGGGCAACCTCAAGGTAGTCAGTTACTGCCTAGAGGGCAACCTCAAGGTAGTCAGTTACCGCCCGGGGGGCAACCTCAAGGTAATTTTTTACCAGGACAAACTGTAGGACAATATTATTTACCTGGAGAAAGTCCTGGAGCAACGAGTGATTGATCTTGCGCTCCACCTCTCCCAGTGGTCGAGCAACTCAAGTTCCTCTCCTTATCAGTCGAGCCTGCTTGCGCATCATGAATGGCTTTCTCTTCGCCGTGAACGGACGGCTTATTTTCACCTTTATCGCCAAACGAACAAAGACAAGTTAACCAGAATATATTGAGCCAAGAAGTTATTACCATATGAGCATATTGCCGCTTGGAGTTCCCTAGTTTCCAACGTACGTGAGATAACCTCAAGGATAGTACATACCTCAAGGTTATTAACCTCAAGGATAGTACATACCCAAAGGTCAACCCCAGACTCAGTATATTCCTCAGGGTCCTTATCAACCCCAGATTTAGTACGTGCCTCAAGGTTATCAACCTCAAGGTCAGTACCTGACTCAAGGTTTCAAACCTCCTTCCGGTCAGTCATTTTTACAAGAAGCTAGAAATTTACCACTTAATTATCAACCCTATGTTCAAACAGGTTATGGTCCTTCATATGCACAACCTTCTACGGGTCAATACCCTGGAATGTACATGGTGTGGAATCCACCGCAAATTCAATAGACTATGCAACCTAATGTGCAGTTACCTAATCAACCTGGATAGCCTTTAGTTTCTGGTCTAAGCCAGCAACCTGTCCAACCTACTGTTCAAATCCCTGCACCTGGTTTTGTTCAGCAGCCCGGGCATAATACACCTCAGACTCTGCCTCAGACTGCTGCAACTACTGCAACTTCTGTTCAACCTACAACACCTGTTTCTAGAGTATTTGTAGCTCCGATTTCTTCTATCCCTGCATTAGTGCACATTCCTCAAGCCTCTGTACCATAGTCAGGACCTAAAATTCAGACTACGGTCCAGATGCCTACAAGAAAAGCTGGTACTAGTACGATTTTCTCTAGTCAACCACAGTTTACTTATCAATCGTACCAGGAACAGTATCAAATTGGTCAAGCTACACAAAATCTAGAATATCAGTATCAACCGTACCCTGGGTATACTTATCAAATACCTCAACAACCCCAGTATGGTCTGGTTAATCTTGGTTACCCAGGAGGTTTCACGATTCCAAATGCACATCCAATTCCAAGGTATCCTAGATATCCTCCTCCTGGCACTGGTTTGATCACACAAGGTTAACAAGACCCTAGCCATCGATTACCATTCATAGCAACTTTAGATTTACCGGATCTATCACGCCTTACGAATGATCCCATTTTTTATCTTCCATATTGGCCACTGATGCCTAAAAGGTTTCCCAGTGATATTCCAAAATTTGGAGGTAAGTCAGGAGAATATCCATCTAATCACGTTATGACTTATCACCTCTGGTGCACATCCAATTCACTAGTCAATGATTCGATTCGATTACGTCTTTTTCAGAGAACTCTCATTGGTCTAGCTGCCAAATGGTACATTGAGCTACCATGTGGCTCTTTTAATAATTTTAATGTGCTAGCTATTTCTTTCTTAACCGATTTTCAGTTGCCTGTCAGATACAACAATGGCACAGAATTGTTGACTTCATTAAAATAGTCTATGTCTACTTACATATCTGATCACATTCATGAATGGAGACGTAGAAGGCATTTAGTGAAAGTCTTTATTCTTGCTCAAATTTTGGCTGAATGGTTTATTAAATCGTTATTGCCCAAAATTACTGAAGATGTGGCCAAAGGAGGTGTTGTTACGGAAGAGCAAGTCATTGCTCAGGCTCGGTACCTTGACCTTGTGTATACTTAGTCAGGTACTCTGTATGATAAAATCCCCAATTTACCAAGACCTGGTTAGTTAACTGCAACTCCTTCGGGCTCTGATGCCGCTGATGGTGTAATTGGTTCTGTTAGTACTGTTAAAAGTAAGAAGAAGTCTTCCAAGACTACTTCTCCTATTATCACTTTACCTGATTCACCCAAAGGAGATTCTTCCCTATAAACTTCCGCTGATATCCATGTTGTGGAGACATCTATGACCAAATATAAAACTGGTGGTAAGAAGAAAGGTAGTAATAAAAAAGAAAAAATATTCAAAAGAGAAAAATGATACAACTAAACCAACTAACGAAAAACACAAACCTCGATATCTGTGTCTCATCTGTGACCAGGATCATTTTACAAAAGAGTGCCCGCATAGAGCCGAGGTATAAAAATTTGTTAAGGATTCGCCTATACCTGCTGTCTTGAAGGATCCCTTTCCCACTCAAGATAGTAACATGGTTGGATCTTCCTCCAATCTGGTTGAGGATATCTTGATGGTTGCGATGCGATCGCAAGATTATGATAGTAAAAGTACTAGCAAAGAAGAAGAAACATCCAATTCTGCATCGACTACATCTCCCTTAGTTTCTGATCCATTACATATCGTGAAAAAAAATCCTGACTTAGTGATTAAACCGCCTGCAAAAGGTGTACTTCATAAATCAGCTTTCAATCCACATGCGAGAGCTGCTAAAAATTACAATATTGTTGAAGATTTGGAAATTTCCCCTTCAGCAATGTCGGCTTTGGAAGTATTGGTATCATGCCCAGCCCAAATAAAATTTCTTTTGTCAGCCTTAGGAGCCATAGATCTCCAGGATTCGAACCTCATGATCTTCGATTTAGAGAATTTTACACCCCGCCTATCCCATCAAATGGCTTTTCAAATTCCGATAATAGTAAAAAACAAACGTATATTTCGTACTCTTGTTGATGAAGGGGCTTCTACGTGTATTATGTCGTTAAAATGTTGGAAATCACTTGGTTCTCCAACTATTAACCAATCGCCAACTATTCTCAAAGCTTTTGATGTAAGAGGTTTTCAGCCATATGGTATTTTACAAGATCTACCAATAGAGGTCGAAGGCAAAATGGTTAATCTAGATGTGGAGGTGGTTGATTCCCCTCTGGATTACAACCTTCTCCTGGGTCGTAGTTGGTCTTATGCCATGACTGTTGTTGTATCATTGATCTTTTGCCTCATCATGTTTCCTCATAAAGGAAATATCGTTAAGATAGATCAGCTCTCATATTATTCATCCGACCCAGCCTCTACTGATAGCATCCAACATATCGAAATCGACTATCCCTTATAAGGATGTCTAAGTAGGTTTGATTAAATATTCAGCTTTGCTGGGAACTTTTTCCCTGCCTCCTCCCAACGTACAAACTCCTATTGCTAATATCAATATGATTACATCAAGTACTATTTCCTTTGATGATCCTTGGATAGTACCTTCAGAATCAGAATTGGATTCTTTCGATGGCCCAATGCCTCTGAGTCCTTTTGATTTAGCATATCAACATGTAAATTAATTTTATGATACTCCCTCAACTAAGTCTGATCCAATGAATGTGATCAATCAAGAGTCATTTTCAATCTCGAGTTTAGCTTCGACACCAATTCTGGATCCTGCTCAAAAAGTATTCAATACTGATGAACATATTCATGAATTCTTGTTGGTAAATGAGTTACCATGGGAAGATCTTCATCATAGGTCTTCGTTTTTACCTAATCTCGATCATTTTGAGAATGTTTTTTCCTCCATTTTTACCACTGATTACGTCAAATAACCTCAGAATCCTCTCTCACATTCTGATTCTGAATTGAATTTAGAAAATATTTCTACGAGGGTTCCTCTTGACATTTCAGTAAAACCTGGAATTGTTGAAAACATTCACATAGGTGCTTCTTGTACACCTGAAGAAATTCAAGCATATAAAGCCCTATTTCAGGAATATTGCGACATTTTTGCCTGGTCATATGAAGAAATGCCAGGAATCGATCTGTCGAATTTTGTTCATGAAATTAATACATACCCGGATGCTAAACCCGTTAGACAGAAATTACGTTAGATTCATCCGATAAAAGCTGCTGCTATCAAAACAGAAGTTGAAAAATTACTTCGTGCAGGTTTTATTTATCTGATCCCGTTAACGAACTGGGTATTTAATATTGTTCCAGTTAGTAAAAAACAAGGAACGATAAGAGTATGTATCGATTATAGGGATATAAATCGAGCTTGTCCAAAAGACAATTATCCAACCCCTTACATCGATCAAATTATTGACGATTGTGCTGGAAGTGAGATGTTCTCGTTCATGGATGGATTTTCCAACTACAATCAAATCAACATACTCCCTGCGGATCAACCTAAAATAGCTTTCATTTGTCCATGGGGGACATTTTCTTATCACAAATTACCTTTTGGCCTTAAGAATGTTGGCGCCACTTTTCAAAGGGCAATGTCTTATGCATTTCACGACATTAAGCACATTGTGCAGCCCTACCTCGATGATTTTCATGCTCATTCTTCACATAGAGCAAATCATATTACTCATTTACGTGCCATTTTTATACGATGTAGGCACTATAAGATTCATTTGAATCCTCGAAAATGTGTTTTCTGCGTGGAATCCGGACGATTATTGGGATTTATTGTCTCAAAGGCAGGCATTCGTGTCGGCCCATCTAAGGTTGAGGCAATCATCAATTTACCTCCTCCTTCTACTCTTTTCCAACTCCAAAGTTTGCAAGGGAAAGCAGACTTTTTACGTCGATTCATTCCTAACTACGCTGAGTTAACGAAAGGTTTCACTAGGTTGTTGAAACAAAATATTCCTTTCTTTTGGGACAAGGTCGTTGATAGATATATTGATGCTTTAAAAAATGCATTGACCCATGCACCGTTACTGCATCCTCCCAACTAAAACCAAGATTAATTTTTGTACCTCGCCACTTCTGATTCCACGATAGGGATGGTTTTAGTTCAAGAAGATGTAATCCATAGTGAACATGTGATTTACTATCTTAGTTGAAATTTTCATCCGACTAAGATCAAATATTCACATGTGTAGAAATTGGCCTTTGCAGCTATACACGTTGTCCAAAATTTTCGTCAGTACATACTTTTACGCAAAATGAAAGTGATCTCTGATTGTAACCCTGTGATGTACATTTTGACCAAACAATTGCTAGGGGGAAAATACTCCAAATGGATTGTTATCCTATAGGAGTTTGATTTGGAATTTGAAAAACCCAAATCCAAGAAATCATTGATATTTTCTGAACTTACGTGTGATTTCCCACATAGTGATACAGAAACTGTGGTGGAATAGCCAATCGCGGATGAATCCTTATTTCTTATTAGTACCATTGATCCTTGGTATGGAGATATTATTTTTTATCTTCAGACCCAATATTTTCGGCCTGAGATTTCACGGTCGCAACGACGAAAAATTTGTTTCCAGTCTCAACAATATCATATTATTGGCGACACACTATACCATCATGGTACGGACTCAGCTTTTCAACGTTGTCTAACTCATGAAGAAGCCAAAAAGGTTCTAAATGACTGTCACACTGGAGCATGCAGCAGTCATATGTCTGGGTACGCCACAGCCCAAAAGATATTGCCCGCAGGTTATTTCTGGTCGTCCTTGTTTAAATATTGTATTTATGCTGTCCGAAAATGTCATAATTGTCAAATCTTCGATCGAAAAATGTGTGCACCAACTGCTCCTCTTCACCCTATAATTGTTGTCGGTCCTTTTGCAAAATGGGGCATTGATTTCATTACATGTAACCCTCACTCAGTCAAGGGGCATGGGTATATTATTTTAGTAGTATATTATTTTACCAAATGGGCCAAGGCAATGCCTACATTTGCGGAAAATGGAAAAACTGTAGCAACTTTCGTATTCAATCATGTGATTGCTCGTTTCGGTGTACCCCAAGTGATAATTACTAATCACGGGAGCCATTTTTGAAATATCATGATGACCGAGTTAACAGACCAACTTGGCCTGTGCCATGAAAGTTCTACACCATATTATCTGCAGGCCAATGGTTTAGTTGAAGAGATTAATAAATTTTTAGTCACCATGATCAAACAAATCATTGGCATTCATAAGTCGAATTGACATACCATGCTCTTTTCAGCACTTTGGGCATATCAAACCTTAGCAAAAACATCAACAGGTTTTACCCCTTTTCAACTAGTTTACGGTTTATAAGCGATATTACCCATTAAATGCGAGATACCATCACTCCAACTAGCCATAGAGTTACTACCAGACACTTATGAAGAGGAGAAATGTTTTTAATACTTGGCTCAATTAGATGAGAATCGGCGCACCGCTGCATTAGCTACTGAGACTCATGCGAAAAGAATGAAATCTCAGTATGATAGAAGTGTTACCCCTCGTAATTTTTCAGAAGGAGACCTAGTTTTGATTTATGACCAAGCCAACGATAAACTAGGCGTTGGGAAATTTGAATCCATGTGGCATGGTCCTTATATTTTCAAGCGACAACTTGCAAAAGGGGCCTATGAATTGATTGATTTTGACGGAGTCTCTTTAGGTAAACCTAGAAATGAACTTTATCTAAAGAGATATTACGCTTGATTTTGTGTGGAGATCTTCTCTGTACATCAGTTACTTTTTAACTACTGTGCCATAGATTAGAAACATGTTCCTAGTTTAAGTGTGCTCTTACTATTATTCCTGCTTATCTGGATACTTTTGATATCATAGATGTCGTTGTCCTTACAAACATATATTGGTTTTGCTGATGGCACTTTTTGTAGTACATGGAACATCTCTTCTGCAGCTTGGGTTATTTACTCACCCACTGACGAGTTAGTATCGATGCATGGGGTAAGCCTCGGTCAAACAATGATCAGTATTGATAAATATAGTGCAGTTATTGAATTATTATCGGAATCCATTTCATTTGTAATTCGGAGTTTGATCGTTAGGTTAGATTTTAAGCTCATTGTATTACAGTTAAATCGAGTATATGCCATTAGAAACCTAGTATTATTAAGATTATTTTTAAGGTTTCGTCTCTTGGAATGAGAGTTCGATTATATTGAGTATCAACACATTCCAAGAAATTTAAATACATTAGTAGATGAAATTGCTTCTAATTTTATAAATAGACATTTGCGATAACAAATTAATAAATCAACATTCCATAACATAATTGAGCAGGTAACTGGAAATAATAGTATATCATAGTATAGATGTAGTGTTCAAAAAATAGTACATCGTCTTTGATCATAGGTTCAAAATTCCTTATGATTGGGAAAAAGTGATACAAAAAATGAGTCTACAAGTCAATCATCCACTATCAATGGTGATGATCATGATAATACACTACTGCTCATGCCACCCTAGTCAAAAATCTCCTGAATGGTCCAGGAACACCAATGACGTATCTCTGTAGACGGAGTTGGATGTCATCTATGGTAGTCTCAAGAATATCCATAGTGAGCCACTCCAAATGGTGTTCTAAATCAGTCAGGATCTCTGTAGTCTGATCCTATGGGGGTGGTGGTGTTGCTGTTGCATCCCTTTGCCTCCGGTCAAAGGGGCGGAGAATGGCTGGTCGACTCAAACCCACATCTGCATTTGAAATTTTTGTTATTAGTTTTGGACGATTTAAAAACAAAATAAAAAATAGAAATTAGAAAATTTCAAAAGAGATTTTTTACCTGACTCATCCCACTGAGCTCCTGGAGGAAGGGCCATATCTCGGTCGCCGCAAAAATTCATGCCTGCATAAAGTAAATCCTCTATCACAAAAAGTTGGCGTTCCAGCCAACGAAAATTAGTCGAGGGAAATCGAACAATCTCCCCACCCTCATTGTGGCGGGCCATCAAAGCAACCCAACAAACCATCCTAAGCTCTCAATGTCGACCAGCATCAATAGGAATGTGCTGCGGGGCTAACATAGGAATCCTCTGTAGAGAAAAGGTGACGACAATGGACCCATATCCAAAGTTGTTTAACTTCCCATTCTTTTCTCTGGTGAGTTGGCCTTTCACATTTGCCAACACTGCCTCACACCAATTGAATATGGTGCCTCGAAAACAATCTACCGCGATGCGCATCTGAGATCTAGTAGCTACATGTAAAGCTACACTTCCACACAACTTGACAACGATAAAAGAAATCACTTTTAACTCGGTACGGATGATAGTTTTAATTTCAATCCGTTTGTCTCTGGGATTGGCTTCATCATTACAAAACTCTAATTGCAGGCTGGCAACAGACTGGCCACCTAGCCTAGCCCCAAATAGAGATAGTGGTTCGCCTCTCCTAGAAAAACTATTCAAAAAATATATGTCCTCCAGCTCAATCTCAAGCCGGTGACCTTTGATCACGAAACACTGGTCCTGAACATCCCATTTGCTTACTAGCCCAGTAAGAAGATCTACTTGAGCTCTCATGCCACTTATAACCCAAAATTTGAAAAGCCCGCATGCTCTTAAAACTTGCAAAGTAGGTTGATGTACCATTGTTGCTTCATCTACCTCCTCATGTTCTCGTTCTCACCAAATGAGCATTGTAGATATCCTACAAACAGTAAAATGAAGCATTAAAATCATTTTGAAGCAAAAAATTTGGGTAATTTAGGAGGAAAATATGGTTTTAAATTCGTTATGGTGCCTCCGCACTTTACGCTCAGGGACAGTGCGTAGCTCCACATGGTCTTTGTGTTAAAAATGTGGGGCTCTGACATTTTCCTTTGTGAGAAAATGTCGGGGTCCGTACGTACTTAGTGTCCTGCCTGCGGACCCCCGAGGGCGAATTTTTGAACCTATTTTCCTCCAAAAATGAAATTTTGACCCTAATTTAAAAAATTTAACAGATGAAAAGCAAGAGAAAGAGGTTGTGGATTACCTGGAATAGACGGTTTTTTATTCCGACGGTCAGTTTGCCTAGAATCTTCTCTGAAGAATTTTTTACCAAAAGCTCTAAAAATTTCACTCCAAACTCAAACGGTAAAAATGAACTTGAAAAAATCCTTTTTATAAGTTTTTTCGAATAAATGAATTTTAAATTTGTTTATTTTTCAATATAAAAAGATTGTTTTTCGAAATATTCTTATTATTGAAACAGGTATGTTTAATATTTTGAGTTTTTGTGCAGAATACCGGATTTTTCAGGCAAAATGATCATTTTTTACGAAGAGTAAACTTCTATCACTTTTTCGAGATCTTTAAAAATTTACGAAAAAGCGAAACCATGGAGTCTTATTTTAAGCCCTTTTCAGACTCTCTAAAAATTAAAAGATTGCTGAGTACTTGACTATTCGAACTCGTTAAAGTAAATGAACGATCGTCCCTTCAGTATAAGTTTACCCCTTTTCCGGACTGAAATGGAATAATTATGAAAAAGGTATACGATGACTAATCATGGTCAATAGATTTTTATCTTGCATTATTTTATCCTTTTTCGGGCCTGAGAGACCAAATTTACGAAAAAGTACACCCATGGAGTTTTCTTAAGTTTTTTCTTCTGACTCCCTAAAAATGAAAAACACCGAGTTTCTCCTATACTGGACTCGTTAAAATTTAACAGTAAAGGACCTTTCGATTACAAACAGGAACGGACCACTCCTTCTTAGGGTTCAATTTTAAACTAAGTTGGACTCATCCAAAGGATGAGCTTATAAACAAGAAAATGTTATCCTCCTCAAGCTTGTCAAAACTAAAGAGGTACTTGCCAGAAATGGTGGGGGAAAAGAGAGAAAAACAGATTCATTTGTTACACTTCGATTTATAAAAGCATTACACCACTCTTGAGCACGACACTTTTTGTCGCACTTCTACTTGGGTTGGGAAATCCTTTGCCTATCAGTTAATAAAGCCATATTAAAGGTCTTCAGCTGGTCTCTGGGTATCAGCATAGGGAAAATGTCACCAAACCATCTTCAGTGTCGTTATGTGTTCAAGAGGTCATTCAAATAAACCATTCATCTGCAAAAATTTGTCTCCACTCGCGTTAACCATCCCTGAGTCAGTCCTTGAAAAAATTTCTTCAAAACTTGATCTATGGTTTCGCGTCGTGAGCTTGCTTACGATGGATCACTTTCTATCGATGAAATCTCATCATCTAGGAAGTTGATCTAGAATCCGTCAGTACCTTGGAATCTACATGCCTTAATGGCAGGTTTCTCGCCTTCAACGACAGATTACATCATTGACCTTCGATCGAACGATTCTGTGAAATGTTTGACTTCAGATCACTTATTCACGTTTCATGGATTGTACTGAGTACTTTGAGAGCCATTGTCATTATTGGTGGTTTCTCTCACACTTGTTAACAGTTCACATCATTGACTGGTAATCAAGTGGTTTCTACTATGTTCGACTTCAACACATTTAATCGCATGGATAGAATCGTACTAGTTTGGGAAGAAAAAATCAAGAACCTGGATCTAGTTTCCACCATCCAGGCTATGAGGTGTTTTATTATTCATTATGCAGTAGAAAATTCATTACAGATGGCTGCGCCCATGCTATGTCTACACTATTGATGTAATATTAAAATCATTTCTGTATCAGAACAAGTTTAGTTAGTTTTGATCTGAGTATGGGAATTCCTACTTCAGCGATGATATATATATATATATGTGTGTGTGTTGCGTTGAATTTTTTTATAGGGTTCCGACAAGCTTTCCAACGACCCATCACAGAGCTCATTCTGATACCGGGAAGGACTTCAAAACTTAGCTGCAAGTTGACCTATTTTTATTGTACAAGCGCTGCGCCCTTGAACCTCAAAGTTGCATCCATGCAAAAAAGTCAAAAAAACATACTAAGATATTTTTGGAAGTTATTGAGGGTCTCAAAGTCATATTTTTTGCTAATTTAGGTGTTAGGAGATATTTTTCATTTATCAAAATAGGATATTTGTGCTATGGGCCTTGCATGGTCTCAAAGGACAAAACTGATATTTATGAGCAATTAATGGCCTCCAAAACCCTCGTTAAGGTTTTGACTCTACTTTGCATGATAAATATTGGATGAGGGCCTCATTTTTCATGTTGGCTAGAATTTGGTTTTCACTTGTTGAACTGAGCATAGGCTCTGGGTTGTATAGAATTCTTTCCCTTGGAGCCTTGTAATCCTTTTGGACTAAATGATAATGGAGCCAAGCAATTTGCAAGATTCAAGTGGCACAGAAGCACTTATGACAGATGGAGAGCTCTCAATGAGTCTATGTGAAGGTTGTGTCCCAGACCCAAAACAGTTTTGATGTTATTTTGTGAACCTTGCCCTTGCCAATCTGAAAAATTACGGGGACCTAACATAATGGCAATCACAGTGGGACATTCTGAATAAATAACATCTTATACATCCTTAAGACCTTAGAAAACCCACAAACATCCTTAGATTGGTATTTAGTTGTTGATGGTGGACAACAATAACATCCTTAAAAGATTAAACATCATACACTTGCCGACTCCATTGGTCTTTAGTAGCCCTATTGACCCCACTAGTTCTCATAGACTCCCCTAGGAATACATTAATCATGCTAATGGTGGACAGCAAAGTTGAAATCATCCACATGGCGACTCCACAACTCTCAATAGACCTAAAGACTCCACTAATAGAGAAATCTATACTGGTTGAAAAGATACAGTGACCCTTTCTGATTTACAAACATGGATCCAAGGATACAAAGGAGATATGCTACAATGAACAGAGATCACATCCCCAGATTCCCACACAAAATTCCTCAGATAGATTGGTTTTCAAACCTGCCTATGTTCCAAGATGAAAAAATCGATGACCCCTTGTTACATCTCATCAAATTTCATATACATGTATGGAGGTTAAAAGTTGAATGGCATGAGGAATTCCTCATGAAAATTTTCATGGCGACATTAGAAGCAAAGGCAAGATAATGGTATGAAGGCCTCGACACTGCTAGTTTATTTTCTTTCCAGGATCTCCACTAGGTATTTTATGAACACTATAAAGAAAATTTTCCATCTCTGTCATTAGATGAAAATTGCTGTGATTGATCTGAAGATATCATACAATACCTTGTAAACATTGATGAAGACTTGGGAAATTTTCATCCTAAAATCCTATTAGAAGCAATTCACGAATTTCATTCTCAAATCATCTATCATGACAGCCAAGAAGATTTGGTTGAGGATGAAATCAATGAAGTAAAGGAAGATCCACAAGATCTCTCCAAATAAATAAGTGATGGTTCAGAATCTCTTGTGTGTGAGGCTCAAGAAGACATTCAGCCTCAAAACCAGCCTTTACAAGAGAAAGAGAACTGTTGTATTGTTATCCAAAGGAAGAGAAAAGTGCCTCCTCTTTTGACTGAAGAGGAAATAAATCATATTATAAGTATGCAGCCAGCCTCTAAACCTTCATGTGAGCAAAAAATTCCTATTCATGCTCCTGCTAGTCCCAACTACCACAGATCAGAAGATGGGCTTGTAGATCAATTCAAAGTTAAACAATATAATAATCCAATATGTTTTATTGGTGATATTACCTATTTTTATGATTGTCCAAATTTTGATGAATATGATGATGCTCATGTTCTCCAAATAGAAGCTAATCTTGCAGAACAGTCAGCAGCTGGTTTGTTGGAGGAAGTTCAGTTTCATCAAAACAGTAATCAGCCAATACATATCAGCTATGACACTGATGGGGAAAGTCAAGAAAACTTGGAGGTAAGTGAAGCATCTCTGCCTTTTTTTTCTACTTCATTTCAGTCCATCAGAACTAATTTTCATGTCATTGGAAACGAGTAGTATTTCATTCTTGATGTTGAGGTTGAGGAAGACAATGAAACACTTGAGCAAGCTATTAATAAGGTGGCTTTTCATGAAATGGTTGAGGAAATCATTTGTGACATAGAACTCTCCTCAACTCCATATTTGCAACAACCAAGTCCCATTGAATTTCAAATTGTAGATGAAGGCTTGGAAATTGATAACCAAAAGAGAATTTCTCTGCTGCCTTCTCAAGAGGATTTACTGCCAAAGAGTACTCCTTCCCATCAACATGATGACCTTCACACAGGTTTTAGCCCCCTCAATCAGAATACATCAAGTTTTCTAGAGGAAAATATTGCAATATATGATGAGGCTTCCAGTACAGATGATCATGAGGAAGAGGTGGAGTTTCTTGTTCAAAAGAGTCCCAAGCATAGCCAAGTGAAGGAAGGAGTAGTCCTGAATGAAGTCTATTTCTCAAATCCTCCAAGTCAAGTATTATTTCAAGATCCTTTTGCTGCTTTCTTAGAGACATCCAAAGGAGGAGTATATTATACCAGAAACAGTTTGTTGAAAAGTATAATAATAATTTTAGGCACTACTGTTCAAAAAGAAGTGAGGTGTGAGTGGCCTTTCTATTTTTTAAGCACACTCAAAGAGCTGAATGAAAATCACCCACGGAATCATCTACTTTATTGGTTATACTGGAAAAGGGAGTTCACCAAATGAATATATATCATGTATAGGTTAGATTAGGATAGATTAGGTATGCAAAATAAGCTCAGCACTTTGAGCATATAGCTTTAGTTTCAGATTGTTTTGTCAAAACAAAAATGAAAACACAAAAACATAGAAAATAATGAAAAGACGGCAGTTTTAAAGAAGAGGTATAGCCCCATACAAAAAAAGAGTACTTATGAAAGTGAGCAAGCCTAAATGCCACTACCTTTGAGAAAAAGTCAGGTTTATTCATCAATCCTAATCATGACTAAACATGTTTTAAATTTCTGCTAATAGGTTAGTAAAAGAAGACTTGTCAAATCATTTAAGCTTGATTTTTCATTAGATTAGGTTAGGAAAAGAGATATTGGTTACCAAAAGCTCAATTTAGAACCAAAGAGGAATGAGAGGGATGTGTGACTAATTTCAAATTATAAGCCCTCAAGTTTCTATTTTTCACTTGTACAAAAATAATGTCTATGTGCAGCTTGTCCAAATGCCATAGCCCATGACAAATCAGATTGTTTAAACTTGGTTTGATCATGTTTTGAATTTTATTGTCAGTAGATTAGAGAATAAATTTTTTTAAACAACTTAATCTTGAAAAAATGAGTAGAATAGGTAGAGAATAAGAGATTTCATTAGCCTAATATGAACTCTTGGAGTGATAAAGGTACAAGTAGATAGTTTTTTATGCTTTTAAAAGAAAAGAATGTCAGGGGTTTTCCAGTCCAAGTGCACCCAAAAGAAGAAAAAATGTTAGGAAAAGTATGATGGGTAGGTAGAAATGAGGTTGAAGAAAACATGTCTTTCTGATTTTGAGATCATAGCTTCAAAAAACATCAACAAATGAAGGAAGAAGGATCTGTAAAATGCAAGTAAGGCACTAGTCTTCAAAACTCAAAGATTTGAACTCTGAGGTCCTGGACACCTCCTGAAAAGGAGTTGCTCTCCCCAAGTGGAGCCACTATTATTCATCAGTAATTTTTACTATATGTAGATGACTAAATATTGGTCTAGATTTATAAAAACAACATTCTTTGAACATTGTGAGTTTTATAAATCTCACTGCCTTCATTATCCTTAGAGAAAAAATTTCACTTTTCTATCATCTAGCCTTTTCATGGTCGCCCTGTCACTCCTAAGAAACTCCTTATGGGTTTGTACCACTCATCTCCATCCTTTTTCCTGCATATAACTTCATCACTTTGTTTTTCCCTTGCCCATAACTCCATTTTCCATCTAGGGTTTTCCTATAAGCCTACCATTTTCCCATGCTCCCCAGGTTCATTGAGCATTGATGGTCTCAAAACTATCTTTGTAGACTCTTTAGATAAATAAAGTACATTGGATTTTGGATCTTCAACACATCAATTTGTCAAATACTCTGTTTTTACACTTGAAGCCTCCAAACCCATTTTCAGTCAAGGACTAGGTCAGAGGACCCCCCACTAGGTAAATTAGGGTTTCATGTGTTCCAAAGTCATCATTTCCAAAGAAGAATATCATTCAGTTTCATAGTCTGCAAAACGTAAATGTGAACTTTGACATTCTTGCAGGAGTGTTAAAGGCTCTATCATGCAAAAAGTTGGTTAGGTAGGAGGTTTATTGCTCAAATAAGACATCTTGCAACCCTGCCTACAAACAGTGTAAAACCACCAGTCAAAGAAGGTAAAGGCATGATTTGAACTCCAGCGTGCAGGTCAAGGAAAATATTTATGGGTGTTTCCTGTGTGTTTGAATTCCCAAGGGCCAAAAGGAAGATGTCAACTATCAAGGTGCAGAAAGAAAGCCACTTCAATGTCTTTCATATCACCTACAAAAAAAAGACAAGGAAATATTACTGAAATGAAAAAAGGAGTTAAATACATTTGAAAATGGTTTGCAAAGTTAAAAAAATACCACATGCCTACAACACTCATTAAACACTTCATATGAATCATTCTTTACTTGCACAAAATCAAAAATTTCAAAGGGAGAAGTTTTTTTTTATTTTTCAAGTCAAAAATTTGACTAAGTGTCAGGCGTTGTGCGGCTAGCAGAGCGCTGCATGCCTAGCAGGGCGCTGCGCATTCAGATTTTGGCATTGCACCCCTATCAAAAAACCCTGTGTAAATTTTCTCTACACTGCGTGCCTGTAGTTATAGGATGCACGTTCAGAAGTGTGCTATGCGTTCATCCGTAAGACTTGACAGGAAACCAGCAAACATTGCGCGCCTGGAGCAAGGCACTGCCTCTGCCCAACCTGACCCATCATTCAGCGCTGCGCGTTCATACCAACCCGACACCCCGGGCAGGTGCTACATGCTCGACACATCACACTACCTCTTTCCCGACCCGACTCGCCCGGCAAGCACGGGCAGGCACTGCGTGCTTGGCCAGGAGGGCCCTCCAAACAAATAAACTTTTCAAATCACCTCAAAGTTGTTTCAAATCATCTCTAAGGTACTCCAAACGCTAGTGAGGGTATGTAAAACTACTTGATCAAGTATTTTGATGGTTTAAATGAATGAGATCAAACCCTAAAGAGGCTACCCTAAGGCTTGAAATTAAAAATCACTACTTTCAATTTATTTATCTGCTCATAAAGGATATCAGTTTCAACAGTGAAGCTAATGGCAGCAAATATGACACTGAGGCAAAATAGTGATGAGGCACTTAACATTGACGAATCAAGTAATGAAGACTGAAACAAAGACTAATAAGGCAGAGAACATGGAAACAGAAGGTCAATGATAATTATGAGGAGAAAGATGATGTGGGTTGTTGATAATGTCAACATCCCATTAAATTTTTGGCAAGAAATCCCGCTTAAACCTTTTTAGACCCCCTCGGTTTGCCCTGAGAAATCCGTTTTCTACTTATCGTTACCTTCCTATATCCCCACATTGCATTATAAAAGGCCGAAAGTCCACGTTTGAAAAATATATAAGGCCTAACCCCTTCGGCCCTAGCCCTTTAAATATTTTCCTCCACGTAACTCAGGCGTTAAACTAGGTGCTAGCCCAAAAGTCGCTTATCAAATTTATATCAGGCGCATTTTGAGCCGTCCATCTATACAGATCAGACGACGTTCGTTCATCTCTGTCACACCCGTAGCCCACCTAACTACCATCCAAACAAACCGTAAAATCAACGGCCCGGAGTCTATCTGTCCCGATGGTCCCCACACCCGCTCACTGTGAAAAACCTGCCTAGTTTCTATCACACCGCCTTTCAGAGGCAGGCGGTATTTCTCAATTCGGAGTGATTCCATACATCGTGCGCCACGTGTCCCCACTTACGGCTCAAAAACCGCTCTCCATCGTGCGTTATTGTTTGGCATTTGACGCGGCGCGATATTCATATCCACCATTCGATCTGGGGTTCTTCATCCAATGGTCATCGCACTCTGAAGATGTGCGGAAGTTAATCCAACCCAATAGCGCCCCTGGCCCACCGTCTCATTGCCCTCCGATACGTTTTCCACCGTCGATCTCCTCCTGAGATCGAATGGTCTAGATTTAACCCATGCCATGCCATTGACCCCGTATCTCCACGTCATCACTCCACGTGCTCCCGTCGTACATTCGTCCGTCTCCCCTACATATTCCTATTCAAAGGTAAAATTTCCACTGTCTATATTAAATTTCATACATTCCTCCAACCTTTTCCTAAACATTTCTCTGCCATTTCTCTGCACTTTCACCATCGCCCCGCACTATTCTGCAATTTCAGCATGCCGTGTTGCTAAACAGCCATCCCCACTGCATCGCCATCCCCATGTATTTGTTTTCTTGACGAGTTTGCGGGTTTTGCAGGTTTACAGCGGTAGAAAACTGTCATGATTCACGGTCTCCATTACTGTGATAGAGGACACATCAAAGGACCATTTCCAGGAGTTGAAATTATGAAGAAAGGCTAGGGAAGATATGCCGACAAGACTTCCATTAAAGCAGCAGGGTTAAAATCTGTCAAACCCTCCAGGGTCATTCAAAGCCCAGGTTGCACAGATGGAGACATTAATGGAGCAGCAAAGAAATATCAGTGAACAATCAGGAATTCAACGTTCAACACTGAATATATTAAACCATAATTCAGAGTTAGAAGGCAGAAGGTACCCCTCGCAGATAAAATACCTCAAGGCTTTATTTTCAGCACTATTTTCTTTCAGGAAAGGATGGAATGTTTATGTGATTTTACGGCTTTGCCATGTTCCTGGAGAGATTTCTACCCAGTGCATTTATTTCAGTTAGCAAGCCACAGAGTACAAACAGCATTACAAAGTCATCGAGCAGTATGGGCGTGCACATCTCTGCCATTTTGTTTTAATGAGATAATTAAATTTTCATCACCTACTCCCTTTTTCGAGTTTCCTTGTTCTCCTATAAAGCTCCCAAAGAACAGATGATTTAGGGTTCCAGATTTTATCAGAAAATTATGCGGTGAAAGGATTTTTGTATACATTTTGTAGAACTCTTGTATGAAGGCTCAGAGCCCATAGGGTTTCAGTGAGGAGGAGTTCCATATGTCAAAGAGGATTATGGTCTTTGGTATTTCACAGTCTGTAACTTTCTCTTATGTGTTATTTAAATAAATCATTTCATTTCATATATCTTTCTTGTATCATGTTTTGGAATGCGAGTGACTCACTTATTTTTGGTATGGATTTATCCTAGATGATACCCATACTTGGATTAGTCAAGTGCTTTAAATATGGTTCATGCATGATATTCTGTTCCACTATTCATCTAAACTGTATTTCTGCTATATTAGTTTCTTTGGTGGTATTGTGTATCTAGATATCAGCTCAATGTTAACCAATATCTTCTCAATATTTCATTCACTACATACACCTTCTGATAACTTATTTCTGTGAGGTATTTCTGAATCGGCCCTCTTTACAGTAGGTTGTCTCTGAATTGTCTGTTGCTTTTATATTGGAGTTTAGCATGTTGTCTCTGCAATATCCCTTTCTCTGTGTTAGTTTCTGAAGGTCTTGGTACCATTCAGATTAACATTCCTTGTTTTACAAGAGATAGCATGAGAGCTTGTTATTGATAATTTCCTCTGTTATACCATACGCTCCTTGCTAATATAAGATGTCCTAGGCACTGGTCTATCACAACTCTAGGCTGTCTCTAGGAGCGACAACATCTTTTTGGTGTCGTTGCTGGGGATTGAAGTTGAGAAAATATAAATCCCTGGGCCTCGAAAAAATATGATTCACTCTTCAAGAAGGTGATTATGGAGATTTGAGAGTTGTAGATCCCTCACCTTGGCGACTCCACATTTTTTATTAGATAAATTCATTTGCAATCCTGGCTCCTCGTAAGCCACACCTGAGGTCAGATACGTCTCAGCCAAAGACACCTTCAGTTTCTGACCCTGAGAAGATCATACATAGAATAAATTGGAGGGAAAGAAAATCAGTCCACTCTGAAATCCCTGAATTTTCTATAGAAGACTTTCCATCCTCTTCTTCTCAAGAAGCTCAAGTGCCAGATCCCGACTCTACTGTGGGAGACACCGATTATTACTATTCAGATAGTCCACCCCGAGGAGGCGTCATAAATAAAGATAATTTTCACCCTACCCCTGAGGTTGAAGAGGTCAAAGAAGTTACTGAAGTATCTGTTGTTAACAGACCATTATTCCCCTCAATACCTCAGTCTGTTGTTCATTATATTCCTATTGTTATCCATACTCCACTTCCACCTCCTCCTCCTCCTCTTACTCATCAAACTATTGCACTACCTCCACCCCCTCTAATGGCAAATGTTCCAGGCTTCTTGCTAAATAAATATGCTCCTCTGGCATTACCCCAAGTGTTGAATGATATGCCACAAGATTATCTGAAGATTTTACCCCGATTGAATGGGGAAAACGAGATTGATGCTCAGAAACATCTTGAGGTCTTCTGTGCTTTTGCAAAGAATTTTAATGTAGAACATTTAGATGTGGTCCTAAGGCTGTTTTTCCAATCTCTTGATGGTGAAGCTCGAAAATGGTTTAAGACATTGGCGGGTCGTTCTATTACCACTTGGGAAATAATGGAAGATACTTTTCTCAGAAAATGGGGAGAGAAGAAAGACCATGGACATTGTCTTACTGAGTTTAATACACTCAAGAAAAGACATAATGAAGGGGTATCAGAATTTATCAAAAGATTTAATAAATTGTATTTGAGTCTTCCTGTTGATATGAAACCACATAAAACTGCTGCTAGAGTTGTTTTTGTAGCATCCTTTGATTCAGAATTTGGTTTCTCTCTCAGAGAAAGAAAACCTACTACTCTGGATGATGCTCAGTCAGATGCACTAGAGTTGGAAGCAAACTTCGCCTCCACTATAAAATCAAAGGGAAAATCTGAACAAGATACCAGAAGAAGGGGCAAAGAGGAGGTATCTACCTCCTACCAAGACAGAGACTCAGCCAATGACAGAATTGAAGAAATGAGTAGAATGATCAAGAACCTTTCTGGTAAACTGGTCAAGCTTGAAATGGAGACCAAGAATTCAGCCCCCAAGAATTTCCACAATGCTCAAAAAAGAGGTTACAATCCCCAATACAGGAAACCTCCCCTGCAAATATTTCCAAGGGAAGCAAAGGAACAACAAGATCAGGTACCACACCCATTGTACCTGGAAGGTCCAATAAAGGATTTGGCTGAAGACACTGCCTATGGGCTGGAGGATGCAAATCTTGATTTTTCAAATAGTGATGGAGAAGAATGTCCTTTGCAAGGGAATGATGGAGCTGAGTGCCCATTGCAGGAAGAAGAAAGGGCCAGAGACACAGAAGACGCAGAAATTGAACACTATTGTAAACAGTTTACTGATTTCATGCAAGCACAATTCAATAGAAGATATGATCTTAGATCTTCTATAAATATGACTCGTACTCAAGATCAAGAAGAAGAGCTACGCCAGAAGAAAGCACCTGCTCAGAAGGAGTCTACAATGCAGGAAGTCACAGACAAAGGTAAGGGCCCTCTAAAAAAACCTTTTCAGTCTAATGATCAAATTCCTTCCTCTTCAAAAATGGTCATTCCTCCTAATACTAAGTCTGTGTCAAAAGAAGTCAAACCCCTAGCTGAAAATAAAGAGTCAAAAGAGGTTGTAATAGAAAAATCTTCTCCTGTTTTCAGTCTGCAAAAGGAACTTGAGAAATTCAAAATCCCAGTTCCCCTGACTGAACTATTGAAGCAACCTGCATGCCAATCCCAAGTCACCTCTTTTATGATCCCTCCAGAAGCTGCACTAACCCCAGACAGTCTCAAGCTTCAATAAGAAAGACCCATGGTTGTCTTTGGTCCAAATGTTGAGGAATTATATGCTTCTACTCCTCCCTTTTATGTATCTCTAGTGATTCATGACCTGCTACTACATAACTGTATGTTAGATTCTAGAGCTTCCCATAATCTGCTACCTTTTTCAGTCATGGAAAAACTAGGATTACAAATCACCCGTCCATACAAAGACCTCTATTCATTTGATTCCAAAAGAGTTAAATGCTTGGGGATGATCAAGGATTTGGTGGTCAATTTGGCCCAAATCCCAGAAAAAAGTGTGGTAATGGACATCGTGGTGGCTGACATCCCAGCTCGCTTTGGCATGTTATTGTCAAGATCCTGGGGAACAAAAATTGGTGGGTCAATCAAGTTGGATTTAACATATGCCACTATCCAAGTTTTTGGGGGCCAGGAGAGGAGGTTGTATAGGGAGACTAGATTTGTCAAGATGGTGACTAAGGCTGACAACTCTGTAAATTCACCAGTCTACAGTAAAGAAGGAGATTTCTCATGCTTTATGCTGGAAGAAGATCAATATTATGCACATGAACCATCCTTCTGCCAAATCAAGACTGAGCAGCCCTCATAGAACCATGAAGCAAGAATCTGGACACTTCATTTTGATGGAACAAATTCAAGAGAAGGTAATGGAGCTCGAATATTATTGATTTATCCTAAAGGAAAATGGGTTTCGTTGTCTTTCAAGCTAGAATATGAAACTACTAATAATGTGGCTGAATATGAGGCACTTCTGTTAGGATTGTAGACAGCCAGGAACATGAGCATACAAAGTTTAAAAGTTCTGGGAGATTCAGAACTGGTGGTTAGGCAAGTCAAGAATCAGTGTCAAACCAAACATCCATGACTGAGGGCTTATAGGAATGAAGTTTGGGACATGGTGGAAAATTTCTTCTTGGCATTCAATATCCAGTTCATGCCCCGAGAACAGAATAGGATGGTTGATTCCCTTGCTGTGGCTACTAGTACATTTCGACCATCGCAGAACCCTCTTTTAAGATATGAAGTTGAGGTGTGTTATCAGCCGTCAATCCCAGATAACATCAAACACTGGTAGGTATTTGAAGATGAAGAACATATGAAGAGATTCTTGGAAACAGTAGGGGAATTCTCCAATATGGAGATTGATGCTGAAGAAGAGGTTGAGTCTGAAGATACTTCAGAAAGAAATTAGGAGAAGAAAGTGGCAGGTAATAAAGTGTTACAGTTAAAGGGAAACATTATACCTAGAGGACTGGTGCCTCTAGAAAGATTATTTGACAAGAATGATGTCCCACTACAGCCAGGCAAAGTGGTAGAAGAAAATCAAGTAGAAGACCTGAATCTTGGTACTGAGGCTGACCCCAAAATTGTAAAATTATCCAAGAAGATCCCTGGAGAATATAAAGAGCTATATCAGAAATTATTTCAGTCTTACAGAGATGTGTTTGCATGGTCCTACTAGGACTTGAAAAATTTTGATATCAGTACAATGAAACACAAAATTCCACTGAAAGGAGATGCAAAGCCTCATAAGCAGAAGCTCAGACAAATAAATCCCTTACTGCTTCCCTCTATTGAGAAGGAAATCAAGAAGTCATGGCACAAAGCACTGTGCTATTGAGGCATCAATGGGTGTGAAACCCAGTCTCACCGAAAGAAGAATGGGGAAATAAGGCTGTGATTTCAAAATTTCAGTCATAGCATCTCAGATAAATCTCATCCGCTGAAATGGATTGGGCATCTCAGACAAGGTTCATGCCTAGGATGTCAATGATGGATGGATTCTCTGGCTACAATCAGGTGGCTGTACTTCCAGAAGATCAAAAGAAGACCGCTTTCACCACACCATGGGGTACATTTATGTATGCCAGGATGCCTTTTGGATTGATTAATGCAGGGGCCACTTTTCAGAGGGCCATGGACATTGCTTTTGTTGGGGAGCAAGATAATTTCTGGTAGTTTACCTCGATGATATCACCGTATTTTCAAAGAATGATACTGAGCACATTGAGCATCTGCGTAGAACCTTTGAAAAATGCAGAAGGTATGGTCTCTCTCTTAACCCTCAGAAGTCTTTATTTGCATTAGAGGAGGGTAAAATTTTGGGACACATTGTGACTAAAGATGGGGTGAAGATAGATCCTAAGAGGGTAGAGGTTATAAATGGTATTGCCTTTCCCAGAAATAAGAAAGAGGTACAAGTATTCCTAGGGCACATCAATTTCCTGAGAAGGTTTATCCCTAACTATGCTGAAATAGTTAGACATATAACTGACATGCTGAAAAAGAATAATGAAGTTAAATGGTCCCAAGAATCACGAGAGGCATTTACCAAGATAAAAATTCTTTTGCAAAAGCCCCTATGCTAGCTGGACCAGATTATGCTAAACCTTTCATGATCTTTTCTTTTGCATCACCTCATACAATAGCAGGAGTTTTATTGCAGAAAAATGAGGAGGGGTATGAGCAGCCCATAGCTTTCTTCAGTCAGGTGCTCCGTGATGCAGAATTAAAGTACAACATATTAGAAAAGCAAGCATACGCCCTAGTGAAATCCCTCAAAGCATTCCCCATATATATATTATAGTCCCATATCACTGCATTTGTGCCTACAACTGCTGTAAAAGATATTCTTATTCAGGGGGATAGTGAAGGAAAAAGGGGGAAGTGGATTGCCAAGATACAGGAGTATGACTTAGACATCCACCCTACTAGGCTGATCAAAGGACAAGGACTAGCCAAGATCTTATCTGAATCAAACTATCAAGCTTTGGGTATAAACTTTTCCACAATAGCAAATGAGGGATCTGAAGAGAAAGAAGAGCGACAGGGAATTGTGGTAGCTACTCCGGGTACACATATAAAGTACCTCACTAGTCAGTGGTACAAAGAGATAGTAGAATATCTCCTCACACTCAACTATCCTCCAAGCTGTGATAAAGCTAAATACAGAACGTTAAGATTGAAATCAAAGAAGTACATAGTCACCAATGGCTGGCTATACTGGCGTGATCCCTCAGTAATCCTACTCCTATGTCTCACAGAGGATGAGGTAGAGAGTATCATAGCTGAATTTCATGAAGGAATCTATGGGGGTCACTACAGCTGGAGGGCCACTGCTCACAAAATCCTGAAGTTTGGCTTCTATTGGCCCAAGATTTTTGGAGATATTTTTTCCCGGGTGAGAGCCTGTGAGAAATGTCAGAAATTTGCTGAAAGGCAGAATTTGGCACCTCTACCCATGATTCCTATGCACATGGATGAACCATTCTGACAATGGGGAATCGATTTTATAGGTGAAATACATCCTCCATCAAGTGGTCAGCATAAGTGTATTTTAACTGCCACTGATAATTTCACAAAATGGGTGGAATCCATACCTGCAAGGAATGCCACTGATACTGTGATAATAAAATTCATGGAAGAAAACATCATATCCAGGTTTGGCTGCCCTGCCAGAATAGTGACTGATAATGCACAGGCCTTCAAGTCTGCAAAGTTTGTGAGTTTCTGCCAGTAGTATAACATCACACTAAGCCACTCTACAGCCTACTATCCACAAGGAAATGGCTTAGCAGAATCTTCCAATAAAACCTTGGTAAGGGCACTGAAGAAGGCTATAAATGAAAATCAGAAAAATTGGGATTCCCAGTTGAAATTTGCTCTGTGGGCCAATAGAATTACCAGCAAGAGAGTAACTGGGAAATCCCCATATGAATTAGTATATGGGAAGGCAGCAGTGTTCCCTATACAGTTAGCCCTACCAGTAGCCCGATTCATGCAGGAAAGTCAAGAAGAACTTGATGATATGACCAGGCGAATAAACCAGCTGGTGGAATTGGAAGAAACACGCAATCAGGTAAATAAAAGGCTGACGGAATATCAGGAGAAGATGAAATACCTTTTTGATCAGCATGCTAAAGACAGGAATCTGTAGATTGGTGATTTAGTGCTCAGGTGGGATATCCGGAGGGCTGAAAATGGAAAACATGGTAAATTCGACCCGCTTTGGTTCGGCCCTTTCAAGATTGTGGAGCAGGGAGGTAAAAATACTTCAAGTTGGAAAATTTACAGGGTGACTTGCTCGACGCCCCTGTAAATGGTCAGTTTCTTAAACACTACTTCCAGTTCTGATGCAGGCCGAGAAAGCCTGATGTATCATATTGTATATTAGTCTCTGTTTCTATCTTTGTTGAATAATGTGGGTGTCGTGATGAATTGTGAAAAAAAAAATAGAAGTGCTGAAAAGCAGGATCCGCATAGAATATTATCAGATGGTCTGTGAAGTTCTCGACACGTCCAGGGATGAACGTGCCATCCCCAGATGGAGCCAATGTTGATAATTTCGATCTCCCATTAAATTTTAGGCAAGCAATCCCGCTTAAACCTTTTTAGACCCCCTCAGTTTGCCCTGAGAAATCTTTTTTCTGCTTATCGTTACCTTCCTATATCCCCAAATTGCATTATAAAAGGCCGAAAGTCCGCATTTGAAAAATATATAAGGCCTAACCCCTTCAGCCCTAGCCCTTTAAATCTTTTCCTCCACGTAATCTGGGCGGTAAACCAGGCGCCGGCCCGAAAGGCGCTTATCAAATGTATATCGGGCGCATTTTGAGCCGTCTATCTATACAAATCGGACGACGTTCGTTCATCTCTGTCGCGCCCGTAGCCCACCTGACTACCGTTCGATCAAACTATAAAATAAATGGCCTGGAGTCTATCTGTCCCTGGTGGTCCCCACACCCGCTCACTGTGCAAAACCCGCCCGGTTTCTATCGCACCGCCTTTCGGAGGCAGGCGGTATTTCTCAATTCGGAGCGATTCCATACATCGTGTGCCGCATGTCCCCATGTATGGCTCAAAAACCGCTCTCCATCATGTGTTATTGTTCGGAATTTGACGCAGCGCGATATTCATATCCACCGTTCGATCTGGGGCTCTTCATCCAATGGAAATCGCACTCTGAAGATGTGTGGAAGTTAATCCAAGCCAATAGCGCCCCTGGCCCACCGTCTCATTGCCCTCCGATACTTTTTCCACCATCGATCTCCTCCTGAGATCGAACGGTCTAGATTTAACCCACGACACGCCATTGACCCCGTATCTCCACGTCATCATTCCATGTGCTCCCATCATACATTCGTCCGTCTCCCCTACATATTCCTATTCAAAGGTCAAACGTCCACTATCTATGTTAGATTTCATACATTCCTCCAACCTTTGCCAAAACATTTCTCCACCATTTCTCTGCACTTTCACCATCGCCCCGCACTATTCCGCCATTTCAGCATGCCGCGTTGCTACACAGCCATCCCCACTGCATCGTCGTCCCCATGCATTTGTTTTCTTGACGAGTTTGTGGGTTTTGTAGGTTTATAGTGGCGGAAAACTATCATGATTCATAGTCTCCATTACTGTGATAGAGGACACATCAAAGGACCATTTCCAAGAGTTGAAATTATGAATAAAGGCCCGAGAAGATATGTCGACAAGACCTCCATTAAAGCAACAGGGTTAAAATCTGTCAAACCCTCCAGGGTCATTCAAAGCTCAGGTTGCGCAGATGGAGACATTAATGGAGCAGCAAAGAAATATCAGTGAAGGATCAGGAATTCAACGTTTAGCATTGAAGATCTTAAACCATAATTTAGATTTATAAGGCAGAAGGTACCCCTCGCAGATAAAATACCTCAAGGCTTTCTTTTCAGCACCATTTTCTTTCAGAAAAGGACGGAATGTTTATGTGATTTTACGGCTTTGCCGTGTTCTTGGAGAGATTTCTACCCAGTGCATTTATTTCAATTAGCAGGCCACAAAGTACAAATAGCATTAAAAATTCATCGAGTAGTATGGGCGTGCACGTCTCCGCCATTTTTTTTTAATGAGATAATTAAATTTTCATCACCTACTCCCTTTTTCGAGTTTTCTTGTTCTCCTATAAAGCTCCCAAAGAACAGATGATTTAGGGTTCCAGATTTTATCAGAAAATTATGCAGTGAAAGGCTTTTTGTATACATTTTGTATAACTCTTGTATGATGGCTCAGAGCCCATAGGGTTTTAGTGAGGAGGAGTTCCATCTGTCAAAGAGGATTCTAGTCTTTGGTATTTCACAGTCTGTAATTTTCTCTTATGTGTTATTTAAATAAATCATTTCATTTCATCTATCTTTCCTGTATCATGTTTTGGAATGCGAGTGGCTCACTGATTTTTGGTATGGATTTATCCTAGATGATACCCATACTCATATTAGTTAAGTGCTTTAAATATGGCTCATGCATGATATTTTGTTCCACTATTCATCTAAATCGTATTTCTGCTATATTAGTTTCTTTGGGAGGGTGTTTTTAAAACTCTATTGTCATGTATGGATTCTTAGATTGGTAACCCCATGCATGGTGGTATTGTGTATCTAGATATCAGCTCAATGTTAACTAATATCTTCTCAATACTTCATTCACTACATACACCTTCTGATAACTTATTTCTGTGAGGTATTCTAAATCGGTCCTCTTTATAGTAGGTTGTCTTTGAATTGTCTGTTACTTTTATATTGGATTTTAGCATGTTGTCTCTGTAATATCCCTTTCTCTGTGTCAGTTTCTGAAGGTCTTGGTCCCATTCAGATTAACATTCCTTGTTTTACAAGAGATAGCATGAGAGCATGTTATTCATGATTTCCTCTGTTATACCATATTCTCCTTGCTAATATAAGATGTCCTAGGCACTGGTCTATCACAACTCTAGGCTGTCTCTAGGAGCGACAACATGGGCAGTGATAATGGAAAACATGAGAGCAGTAAGGCCAGTGAAGAAGATAACAGACATAAAGGCAGTGATGGTGGCACTAAGATGAAGTACATTGAGCTTACAAAGGCTAAACCCCTAGAAGAGGAAAAAATATAAAGAAAACATTGAAAACCTGGCTGTTCTATCCCCTACTAGCATTCCAAACACATTAAGTAAAGCAAATCCAAAGTTTGGCAAACTTTTGAAGTGTTTGGATTTTTTACTGTTTTTAAGCGCC
This sequence comes from Pinus albicaulis, assembly GCA_034641835.2. Taxonomy (NCBI): domain Eukaryota; kingdom Viridiplantae; phylum Streptophyta; class Pinopsida; order Pinales; family Pinaceae; genus Pinus; species Pinus albicaulis. Next base: position 632,421,977 of record CM076575.1, read on the forward strand.
AAGGGCGGAGCACCCTTGGCCCTGCGCTATTTCTTGAGGCATCCATTAGAGGAAAAATTTACATTTTTGGATTCCTTGGTCCAAGTACATCACACTCACCAATTTTTAGGTCATTTGGAGTAGTTTTGATCCTCCAAAATGGCCAGAAACATCCAAAATTTCACCTTTCTACCCTTTTTTCAGGGTAGGCGTTGCGCCTTTAGCAGTCTTTGGAGATTTGGATTTGAGGAAGGCAAATAAAAACAAAATTAAAAACCATAAGAATTTTTGGAAATTAGACTCAGCAAGCTTTTCAACGAGCCATTACGAAGCTCATTCCGACACCGGGAAGGCCTTCAAAACTTAGCTGCAATTTGACTTATTTTTCCTGTACACACATTGCACCCTTGGACCTCAAAGCTGCGTCATTGGAAAAAAGTCAGAAAAACACACTAAGATATTTTTGGAAGCTATTGAGGGCCTCAAAGTCATATTTTTTGCTAAGTTAGGTGTTAGGAGATATTTTTCATTTATTATAATAGGATATTTACGCCTTGGGCCTTGCATGGTCTCAAAGGAAAAAATTGATATTTATGAGCAATTAATGGCCTCCAAAACCCTCGTTAGGGTTTTGACTCTCCTTTGCATGATAAATATTGGATGAGGGCCTCATTTTTCATGTTGGCTAGAAGTTTTTTTTCACTTGTTGAACTAAGCATAGGCTCTAATTTGTATAGAGTTTTTGGCCCTGGACCCTTGTAATCCTTTTGGACTGAATGATAAAGGAGCCAAGCACTTTGCAAGATTCATGACCACAACTAATGTTGATGTTTTTCTTGTTTTGTTCTCATTTTCTTATGTTTTACATATTGTTTCATCCTTCTCTTGCAATATAACAGAAGTTTTATCTTAAAGTATGTTGTCAAAGGTTCATTAAGTCTGTTTGCTTCTCTTGCTTTCATGTTTTCCTCTACTAGGTCAGTTTAGAGAATCCGTAGCTGCTCTCTAAACCCACTCTGCTTGTTTATCTCATGAATGATTTAATAGATTTATTTCCAAAGAGGTTTATGGTTAGCCCTGCCCTTTGGAATCACTTTAAACATTGTTTTGAGGTCTTTCTTCATAGTATTACTAGCTATGGTTTAGCAGAAGAGTTCTATGGCTTTCCCTGCCCTTTTTCTCATCTTAGATAGTTGCTTTGAAGTTATTTATAGTATGATTAAGGAAAATTAGGAGTTACCTACTTCTTGGTCATTTCTATATGTTATTTTTCATGTTTTCTTTCTTTGAAGGTAGATAGCTAGAGAGGTTAGGAGTTCCCTACTCTCTAGGGTTTACTGGATTGTTGTCTTGATGTTTTCTCGCTAGGGTTAGGTCAAAGAAATATGTTATGTCTTGTCTTTGGTTTTGTCTTTATGCATAGTATTCTTAGAGGACTTTCTTGTTGTAGTTTTTGACAAAGGATTATTAACTGCCCTTTGCACTTACTTTGTTCCCAATTTATTGTTCACTCCACTCACGTAAAGCCTTGAAGATCCATTCAACCATGTTAACTTGCCCTTTGAAGTATCCTTGGCCATATTTTTGTAACTTTTTACACCTATTGCAGACTCCATAGCCCAATGGTCTAAACCTCTCCTACTCTATATGTTTTACTTTACAACCTACCCATCCAACCAAAACAAACAAACAAACCCAAACCTAATAACTAGCCTAAAATCAAAACCTAAAAGCTATCAAGTTACACCCTTTACACAAACATAGAGGGAACCCTCTCTGAGTCTAGGAAGGCTAGGTCCTAGGACTCCAAAGTTGGTTTGATGTTACCCTTTTACATTTTCCCTTGCCAATCTGAAAAATTACGGGAACCTAACATGTTGTAGATAAGTCAATAGAACTTTGTTTCTTGTTGAACCAAGATACTAATCAGGGCCCCATATAGAATGCACCACGACTAGTGCTTTTTTTATCATCAACATTTCCAGCCCAGTCTGCATCTGTGTAAGCATGAAGAGTGAGATCCGCATTCTTTGGATACCATAGACCAAAGTCTTGAGCCCCTTGTAGATATTTGAATATTCTTTTTACAACCTGAAGATGAGACTCTTTTGGATTAGCTTGGAATCGTCCCGACTGCATGCATGATGTCAGGTCTTGTCCCAGTTAGATATAGCAGACTTCTAATCATGGATCTATATTCTGATTGATTCACCGAGGTAGAATGGTCATGAGAACTGAGGTTGCATCCAGTTACCACTGGCCTACTCACAAGTTTTCAATCTTCCATCCCATACTTGTTCAAAATTTGCTTAAGATATTTTTCTTGTGATAAAAATATGCCATATTTTTCTTGTTGCACTGGATGGAGCCTTTTCAGATAGATCTTCTTCTGGTGCTTCATTGGGTTCACCTTCTATATTGTTTCTATTTGGTGCAGGAAGGTATACATCATCATCATCTTCATTTTTTATTGGTAGTTCCCTTTTAAGAGCTGAGAGAGACTCATCAATTACAACATCAATACATTCAACAATCTTCCGAAGTCTTTTATTTTAACATTTATATGCTTTAATTCTAGAAGAGTAACCAAGAAATATTCCTTCATCTACTCTAGGTTCAAACTTACCAAGTTTTTCATCATTTTTCTTGATAAAACATTTGCTTCAAAAAACTCTAAAATTATTTACGGTGGGAAGATTGCCATACCAGAGTTCATAAGGAGTTTTATCACTATTCCCCTGAACATGAGCCTTGTTCAGAATATTTACCACAGTATGTGCTGCTTCTCCCCAAAAGTTATTGGGAGTTCCAAATTCACCAAGCATAGCCTGAGCCATTTTTTGAACTGTTCTATTCATCCTTTCTTTCACGCCATTTTTTTGTGGGGTTCCAGCTACAAAAAACTGTCTTTTTATGCCATGATGTTCACAGAAATCAAATAATTCCTCTGATATATATTCTCCTCCTTGGTCAGATCTAAGATATTTGATTTTTAGATCTAATACATTTTCAACCAAAGCTTTGAAGATCTTAAATTTTTCAAATGCTTCATCTTTATGTTTCAGTAAACCAATCCAACACATTCTAGAGAGGTCATCAATAAATAAAATATAGTATTTTTCTCCACGAGGTGACTTTTTCCTTACAAGACCACATAGATCATTATGTATAAGTTCAAGATGCTTACTTGCTGATCCTTCTTTAGCATTGAATTGCACCCTGGTTTGCTTACCAAATTGGCATGATTTGCATATGGTACTTTTAGGTGGAGTGATGCTGGGAAGATCATGAACCGATTTGAGTATGTTGGATTTTCTTATTTGAGAGAAGCTAAAATGTCCCAACCTTTTGTGCCATAACCAATTTTTTGAAGATTTACCCAAGTAGCATTGTTCTTGGCCACCTTTCAATACATACAGATTTCTTGGTGTTCTAGTTCCTTTTATTACCGTTTTTCCTGTGTCAAGTTCACGTACTATACATTCTTTTGAACTAAAGACAACGTCATTTCCTTGATCACACATTTGAATCACACTTAACATGTTGTGCTTTAATCCATCCACATACATAAATTTTTTAGCTTTCACCTTTTCTTTTAGAAAAACAGAACCTTTTCCTTTAATGACAGCATGAGATTCATTTCCAAAAGTAACATTCTTTTCTTTCTCTAGAGCATTATATGAAAGGAGTTTATTTCTATCACCTGTCATGTGTTCTGAGCATCCACTATCAATGTACCATTGATTCTCTTCCCCTTCTGCAAATAAATCTATGCCACAGCTTTCAACCTATAAGTCCTTTCTCCAAATCTTGGAATTTGAAGGTATATGCTCTTTTGGCTGTAGTTTGCTCCTACATTCAGATTATTCATGAACAAAGTTATTGCAATAAGCACATTCATGTTCATTTTGAAGAGGAGAAAATTTTTTATAAGTATTCTTATTTATTCCAGACTCATTTCTTTTCTTTCTTGCTTCTCTAGTCGATGGTTTTGTATGCAACACATTGAGCAGCCTTATGACCAAAATTATGACATGAGAAACATTTTCCATTAAAGAAGAAACTTTTGCGATCATGAAACCTTCTATTTATGTTTACCTGTGGATTGATATTTTTGTTATTTTTCTTCCTTGTATTAAAGTGATCATGCTTTACCTGCATAGTTTCTTTATTCTTTTGCTGAGAGACAGAATGTTGCAAGATAGCTTTAGCTGCATCTAGATAGTTTGGTGCTAAAGACTGAGATGATTCTCCAATATATCCAAGACCTGTCTTTATAAGAGGAGAGCTTTGTACCTTGATAATTTCATCTAAGGTTTTAGATCCTTTAGCAAATCTAAGATTTAAAGTTTTCACTTTCTCAATTTCCTTTCTTAGACTACTATTTCACATTCTAATTTCTCATTGTGCTTCTCCTTTTCTATAAGCTGATTTTTTAGAGTATCTATGGCAATTTTGTTTTCTTCCAAACATATTTTGAAATGATTTATTTCTTCAAGAAAGTCATTTTCTTCTAATGCATCCATAAAAGTATCACTAGAGTCCTTTTCAAAAGCCATTATTAGTCTAATATATTTATCATATTCTCCTTCTTCAGTATTTGATAGACCATCACTATCTTCATGAGTATAATATCTTTTTCTATTGATAAATCGTTTCTTATTTCCTTTAGCCACTTCCTTTCCATTTTCATGACTATATTTATGGGGAAATTTAGCAGCATAATGACCAAATCTTCCACAAGAAAAACATTTAAATGGATGCTTACCTCTGAACCTTTCAGTGCCAAGTTGTAGCTTCTTTACAAAATTGATCTCATCTTCTTCTGAAACATACCCTAATCCTTCTTGTTCTTCTACCTCCTTTCCTTTTGCAGCAACTCTGAATACGAATTCTTTGACTTCAGATGGACCTCCTTTTCTCATTTCACAAGCAGTCAGAATCCCATGAAGTTGAACAAAAGTAAGAGTTTGTAGATCCTACTTCTCTTCAATAGCAAACACTTTTGACTCAAATTTGGGAGTTAGAGATCTTAAAACCTTTTCTACCAGAGTAGTGTCAGATATAGTTTCACCCAAATTTCTCATAAGATTTACAATATCATCCAGATGTAAAAAGAAACTGGCAATGCTTTCTTCATTGTGCATTATGAGCTTTTCATATTGAATTTTGAGAGTTTGGATTTTATCACCTTTTACCTTGGCATCACCTTCATAGCTTAGAATGATTTTGTCACATATCTCCTTTGTTGTATTCAACTGCATGACTTTGAAAAATTATAATTCATTCAAACTTCCCAATAATGCATTGACCACCTTTGCATTGGTTTCATAGTTCTTTCTTGCTGCTGCATCTGTTGGAACGGAAGTTGGATATTGATAACCTCCTTCAACTATAGCCCATGCATCTGCTCCAAGAGACTGAAGATAGGATATTTTCCTTGTCTTCCAGAAGATTAAGTTGTTTTCGTTGAAGAGAGGAGACCTAATAGATGTTTTCCCATCTTGATCGCTCATCTTGGCTGATCTTCCTTCTAGCGATTAAGCTTCTTCATAAGGACCTTCTCTGAAACCAATTGTTGGGAAAAATACTGAGAGGGGGCGGGGTGAATCAGTTGTTATAGGTAAATTTGGACACCATTCCCAATGACCTGGTTAACTGATCATCATCTCCAGGACCGATGATCAAGGGTCTATCATTCCCTACCATTTCAGTTGCTACATGCCCTAAGACAAGAAACAAGACAAATCAAGCAAGACTTTCATCAAGAAAATGTTTCCATGGTTTGAAGATTATTGTATAGCATATGAGAGCTCACTAATGCAGGCTCTAAGGGGCCTAAGGGCGTTTCATATGCAGGTATCCCCATGCAAGGTTGCTCTACAAAGCACTTCCCGACATTCACAGGTGAGTTGGTCACATTGGGAGTGAAATTCTCATTATTTCGGAATCTCCACTTGGTCAGTGCCTTCTAGAAGAGTTCACATGTGTCAAGCTTCGGATCCAAGTGTCCATTTTAAATCTACATGAATGGAAACATGTCTTGCCGATTTTTGGAAAGCTATTGATTGCAAAACAACCTACAGTTCATCTATAAATTGAACATGGATCTAAGTGTTTGAGAAGGAAGAATTTGAGTAGAGAAATGCTGGATAATTTTCAATTGAGAGCTTGGTTTATAGAGCTACTGCTGGAGATATTTATGCTGTGATGAGACTTGGAAACTTTGCTGTAAGGTCACTTCAAATAAGTCACTAGGTTGTAACCTCTCCTTCTATCATCAATAAAGAGTACTTCTTGTTTTTCCCTACATGCATCTATGTTAACTTTGATTTTCCATATTGTAAGATCTTGGTTGATGAATGTAGTTTATGCTTAACTGATTTAGCTAACTCGCTTGAATAGATATCTATATTATTGCATCATTTTTTTTCAGTTTTCTTTTTTGCAGAAATCATTCAGCCAACAAACTTCTTGAATTTTAAGTTGTAGCAGAAGCGACAGAAGGAGCCATTTGGAAGCGACCGAAACAAGTAAGCATCCAATCCTCTCTGTGTATCTATTCTGAGTTAGGATAAATGGTAGTATAATCTTTCACCTATTGTTCTAGATTAACACCTGTCTAGGGAAGCGTAATTTATCCGTAGATTACAATTTTGGCCCAACAAACTGGCGACTCCGCTGGGGAGAATTTCTCTTAGTTTAGGTGTTTTAGTCTCTTATTTTCTTTGATTATCCACCCAATAGTTGTTACACATAAATATTAGACTTTTTCATACCTTAATTTGCAAATATAGTGAGCCAAAAAGTAGTATTTTTCCTTGCCTACTACACCCAACACACCCTTAGTCAAGGCACAGTGCTTTGCAGAGCACTGTCTCCCTTCCAAGCCTGTGTTGCAGAGCATTATCTCCCTTTGGAGACTGCGTTGGCTCCTGAAAAGGACCAAATTCCCTTAAAATTGACTTTGCAATTTACTTCAATTATGTTTGTTGTTGTGTTCTGAAAATTTTGATGCTCAATTGACCAATGTCTCTATATACTTCTTCCTCCTTTGGCTAAAAATTTGTTCAATGTTTGTTTAGAAATTTTTTTCTTTATCATTGACAATTTGATTTCAAAGTATTTTTTATGGTCGCATTAAGAATCATTTTCTTTTGAAATAGGGAATTGTCCTAAAATATTCATTTCCTTGATAGGAGAAATTGTTGTTGAATTCCTCATTTTTCCCTCAAAAGAGAAATTGTTGTTTTTATTCTTGGTTTCTCGAAAGTAAAAAGCATTTTGATTATTGATCTAGTGCACCTAGTTTATTTTTTGCATTCATAACATTAAGGAAACTGAAAAGAAAAACTTGCATTTTCATATAGGATTGTGTGTTTTTTTCAAAAGGAACATTAGGAAATCTGCATTTAGTTTATGATTCATTGATTTTTTTATTTTTCATTGATTTGTTTGCTCACAAATTTTTTGCTTTTTTTTCAAACAAACTAGCATTCTCTTCCCTTAGTAGCTAGGTTCTTCATTGAAAAAGCTGAAAGTGAAAGTTTGTTTATCATTCTTAGATTGCATTTTAGGAATTTCATATACATCATTGTGGTGAACCTGAAAGGAAAATTTTTAAGCAAGATCAACATAAAATAAATCTCAATTTACTTAACAACGCATTGGAACCTTAACGATAACATTTAGAAGGTCTAGGCTAGAGATGTGTTTCGGCGCCGTAAAACATAGCAGTTGTCGTTAACTTGTCTGCAATACATTCCGAGTGTGATACCTCACTCCATGTACGTAAGTATATCGTAGCTCATCCACATACTCTCAAGTATATCGGGCGGTCTTACAGTATTATAAGTATAAAGGGGTGCTCTCATTGTGCGATTTCACATCAGACAACGCTAATATGTACTTGGGCCTCCACGTACCCTCAGGTATATTTTGGAGGACAAATTTTAGGTGCTATTCATCCATAGTGAACCGAGTCGGCCACCCTGAAATTGTGATACACCAAACACAGAATTCAAGGAGATTACCTGCCTATAATTCTTGGTTCGCCAGGAGGTGTTTTGCAGTTCAGAGTTTCCTAGTAAATGGTTTTGCCTAGCATTACCCTCTTTTTGTTTATTTTTTTGGATAAAATAAATCAATAATTTTGGAAGAACGCAATCCTACCCCCCATCATTGACATAGATTAGCTTTGAAACCACCTTTACCGGTGGAAGTTAGTTCTGGTAGGTGAAGGCGATCACGATCTATCGAATCAAGTACAATTTGTACCTCTGGCCGAACATCATCATTTAAACCAGAGCTAGCTCAAACTGTTTCCACACATCCTGGTTCATTTACTATTGTTGAAATGGAGTCTTCACAGCTACCCGTGGTCACGATCCATTCAATCGCTGAGACCATACCTCCTGGACCTGACATTGTTCAATCATAAATTGATCCAGATCTTGTCTCTTCTTTTCCAGAAAATCTGAATCCTGAACAACCGGAAGTTGTTCCTACCTTGGTCACTCCACAAATATCTGTAGCCATTGAAACTCCTATATCACACAGTCAACCGTCTGAAATATATTTTGGGCCTAACGGTGAAGTTCTTCCTCCTGGTTTAATTACGATTGAAGAAATACCACAACCTGATACACCTTTAAGTCCAACCCATTTTGGGGGAGACCTTTACCTATACCAGTCTTTTCCTTAATCATTTCCATCTACTTTTGTTGATCCCATTGCCATTCAATCTCCTGTTAATTTCGGAGAGTATACATTTGGTCATACAGCCATGCCTGAACCAACATCTTCAGTTGGGTATGTTGTTCCAATTACATCAGCTCCTACCATCGCTACTCCGTCGATGTTCACAACCTCACCAGAGTCATATTTTCATGGTGGCCCTTCAGTCCCAACAGGTTACAAATCATTATCTGGCACTTTCTCTAGTCAATCTTCAAGACCATGGTCTTTACCAATGTCATCATCTGGTGTTTTAACTGGTAGTCCTTTAGTTAGTACTGAACGACTTGATACATTACACACATCATCAAGGCAAAATTGAGTCGTTCCTTATGGGTCAATTCCTTTAAGTACCATATCAACTGGACTCCCCGCATTTGGAGAATAATATTTTCCATCTTATTATCTTCCTTATGCTAGAGGGCAACCTATGGTCACCCAATATGACAGTACTCAGTCACATTTTGGTCAAACTAATGTTGACATGAATTTTTGTTACTGGCAGCCCACTCTACCTATCCAACCACAAACAGTTGTACATTCGTATCAACCAGTTCAACCTGTTACACCCACTTCAATACCACTTCTTAATACATCTATACCCCAGTTACAGAATCAAAATATTGTACATCAACCTTATCAGGAAATTTCTTCGACTCAATATCATCAAATGTTGGGTCAAAAGACTCAAAATCCTTTGGTTAATTTACAATAACATGTATCAGGGATCATTTATTCACAAGCTGGTGTACCATTTTATGGGATGTCACAAACACAACCTGGTTATACATATCAACCAAATCCAACTTACACTAATTTGGGTTATAACATTGGTGGACAGACCCCTTGGCAGCCACAGGTGCAAATGCCTAAAACTTCATTTCAACAAGTATCATATCCAGGTTTTGGTCAATGGAATTATCAATCGTTTGCTATGCAAAACAACCCCTATCTAGGTTACCAGCATCAAATTCCATATGTTGGTGCTTAAAGACCTGTTGCCCAAGCAATTCCATCTTACCCTGGCTATGCTCAACCTGACCTTAATAGATAGTTGCCTTTTGTTGCAACCTTGGAATTACCATATTTAAACTAGTTAACCAATGATCCTATCAATTATTCTCTTTGGTGGCCGGTGATACCTCATAAATTACCCTCCGACATTCCTAAATTCAATGGAAACCCTAGAGAAGATCCATCAACTCATGTTATGACTTATCATTTATGTTGTTCATCAAATTCCCTAAATGATGATTATGTTCGATTACGTCTTTTCCAGCGTACGCTCATAGGTCCGGCTGCTAAATGGTACATTGAATTACCTAGAGCTTCTTTCGATAATTTCACTGCCTTAGCTACTATCTTTTTGACCCGTTTCCAGTTATCAATCAGATACGAAACTGGAACGTAACTCTTGACCAACTTCAAATAAACTAATGCTACTCACATTTCTAATCATATTCATGAGTGGCGTCGCCGTCGACGAATGGTTAAGACATTTGTTCCTGATTAGCTCCATGCTGAATGGTTCATTAAGTCCCTGTTACCATCTATAACTGAGGATGTGGCTAAAGATGGCATCTTCACAGAAGAGAAATTTATCACTCGTGCCCAATATTTAGACTTGATTTATACTCAGTCTGGCAGGCTCTATGAAAAAATTTCAAATGCGTCGCGATCTAATTTAATTGTTCCTCCTCAAATAAAGGACTCTCATGCCGGAGATGGCTTGATAGGCACTGCAAACACACACCACCCTATTGCATCTGATCATTTCCTTTAACAAAGGCAAAAGTGATAAGCAATCAGGAGGTAAGAAAAAGTGGAAATCAAACAAAAAGAAAACTTCTAACCCGCAGGAACGATCATCTAATCAACTGTCTGGACCACGGAAACCTCGTTATCCATGCATAATCTATAACGAGGAAAACTTTGTTATGGATTTCCCTCACCATGCTAAAGTCTTAAAAATCATCAAGACTTCTCATGCGTCAGCTATGTTGACAGACCCATTTCCAAATCCAGACACAAATTTGGTTGCTACGGATCCAGCTCCTAGTTCCCAAGTGTTAATGTTATCCACTACAAAACCTTCACAAGATATTTTGGTGTCGACATGGAATAAATACTATGGTATTCTGGCCACTGATCAACCTACTACCTCGACAACGAATCCATCTAATGAATCGATACCACCCCCTGTTATTTCTGAATTGACAATTAAGCCACCAAAGGGAGTAATTCATAAATCGACATATAATCCTCAAGCAAGAGCTGCAAAAAATTATAATATAGTTGAAGATTTGGCTCAATCCCCTTCACCTATGTCCACTCTTAAGATATTACAAAATTTTCCCTCCCAGAAGCAGGCTTTATTTTTGGCCATTGGTGGAATTGATCCGACTGATTCTAATCTTGTCGTCTTTAATCATACGGGCTATGTGCCACAATTACCAGTAGAATTGGCATTCTCCATCCAAGTAAATGTTCTCAATCACCTTGTTCATCGCACTATTATTGATGAGGGAGCATCTACATGCATTATGTCTCTAAAATGTTGGAAGTCGCTTGGCTCGCCGCGATTATCGCAATCATCAACGATGTTGAAGGCTTTTGATGGAAGAACTTATAAACCTTGTAGTATTATCAATAACCTGCAAGTTGAATTAGGGGGAAAAATAGTAAGTATTGATGTTGAGGTTGTTGATGGACCCCTTGACTATAATATTTTACTCAGAAGACCATGGGTATATGCGATGACTACCATTATTTCTACATACTTTAGAATGATTGCCTTTCCACATAAAGGTACAATCACAGTCATTAATCAATTATCCTTTTTTTCCTCTGCTTCGCAGGTAACTGGAATCGTTTTGTATATTCACTTACCCCAACTATAAATCCATAACATTGGTGTAGGACTCTTAAAGGATTCCACTCTTATGTGAACCTTTGCATTACCGCCGCCTGTGACATCGGCAGAAATTGCAAGCATAGAGACCTGCTACATGATATCTTCCACTCTATCTGGCTTAAGGAAGAGTACGGGTGATTCTGATATTTCTACGTTGGATGATGTTTTACTGCTCAGCCCTATTGAGCTACAATAGCAATCAATCTGTTTGGCTTGGGTGGAAAATCAGAAATCAGCGTCGCCGAGTGTTTGGGTTGATCGTTCATTAGATTTTGGTACTCCATCTGATCCATTTTCCTCAAAATTTTTGACAGATGAATATATTTTGGAAGCTATGATGGAAAAAGGAGAACCATGGGAAGATTATCATAATCGTTCCCATCTTCCAAATTATGAAGAAAATAAACTTGGTGAAGTATATCACCCATCCATTCAAAATTTCTTTTGGAATTATTTTCCAATTAATGCAATTGAATCTTAGCGAAATTTATCTAATATCGAAGAAATGATTTCTATCGATATTTCGACTAAACCTGGCGTTGTAGAAAATATTCATGTTGGTGTATCTTGTTCTCCATCAGAACTTGATTCATATCTCTCTATTTTTCATGAATTTCATGACGTATTTGCTTAGTCTTACGAGGAAATGCCAGGCATAGATACTAGTATAGTTGAACACACTATTAATATGTATCTTGATGTCAAAACGGTGTGTCAACGGCTTCGTCCTGTTCATCCAAAGAAAGTCGTTGCCATAAAAGCAGAAGTTGAAAAACTTTTGCGTGTTGGTTTCAGTTACCCTATTCCGCTTACTATGTGGGTTTCCAATATCGTTCCTGTTATGAAAAAACAAGGAACCATTAGAGTGTGCGTCGATTATCGAGATGTCAATCAGGCTTGTCCAAAATACAACTATCCTACTCCCTTTATCGACCATATTATTGACAATTGTGTTGCATGCAAAATATTTTCGTTCATGGATGGATTTTCCGGCTACAATCAAATTAATATCCACCCAGATGACCAACATAAGACATCATTCATCTGTCCCTAGGACACATTCGCATATAGGAAACTTCTGTTTGGTTTAAAGAACGTTGGGGCAACTTTTCACAGAGCAACGGATTATGCTTTCAACAACATCAAGCACATTTTTCAACCATATCTAGACAATTTACCAGTGCATTCACAAAATCGGACCGATCACCCGATGCATTTGAGAGCCATTTTCTTACGCTGCCGACACTACAAGATACGCCTCAATCTACACAAATGTATTTTTTGTGTTGGTTCTGGTCGATTGCTCGGATTCGTAGTCTCAAAAGAAGGAATTCGAATAGACCCACTGAAGGTACAGGCCATTCTTGATTTGCCTGCACCATCAAACCTACTTTAGATATAGAAACTTCAAGGAAAGGCTAACTTCCTAGGAAGGTTCATTCCAAACTATGCTGAAATGGCTAAATGATTTACTCGATTATTGAAAAAAGGAGTTCCCTTCCATTGGGACCAAGTTGCGCAAGCTTCTTTTGATGCTGTCAAGGACCATCTTGTCCGAGCATCATTAATGTATCCTCCTAATTATCAAAATGATTATTTCCTATATATCACAGCGGCTGAAACGACCATCTCTATGGTTTTGGTCCAAGTAGAAGATGGAATTGAACATCTGATCTATTATTTGAGTCATAATATCAATGATACGGAAGTTAAGTACTCGTACGTGGAAAATATTTCCTTGGCAGTCGTTCAAGCTGTCCAAAGATTTCACCATTATATCCTGCTCCGAAAAACAACAATAGTTTCGAATTGCAACCCAATGACTTACATCTTATCACGTCAATTGCTGGGGGTCAAATATTCAAAATGGATTTTCATTTTGAAGGAATTTGATTTGGAATTCATCAAATCCAAGTCAAAGAAGTCTTTAGTTTTGGCTGAGCTTCTCTGTGACCTTTCCTCTGATAGTAATGCAACTACGTTGAAACCATCTATTCCAGACGAGTCTCTATTTCTAATCAGATCATCTGATCCCTGGTATGGATATTTCATCATTTATCTCCAAACCCAAATTTTTTGACCTAATACCTCTCGCTCTGATCAGTGACGTATTATCTGATTGTCGGCAATACACTTTATCATCGTGGTGTCAATACCATTTTAAGGATGTGCCTCACTCATGAGGAGGCCGAAAAAGTGTTAAATTATTGCCATGCTGGGGCTTGTGGTGGACACTTATCTGGATATGCTACTACGCAGAAGATACTCCGCATCGGTTAATTTTGGCCTACTATTTTTCGAGATTGAATCCTCGTAGTCAAAAGTTGTCATGCATGCCAGATTTTTTACCGTAAAATCTGCAAATTGCTAGCGCCAATTCATCTTGTTGTCTCTGTTGGACCATTTACAAAATGGGGTATTGACTTCATGACCTGTAACCCTCCTTCGTCTAGGGGGCATGGTTATATTATTTTCGCAGTCGACTATTTTACCAAATGGGCCGAAGCGATGCCTACATTCAACAACACAGGACAGACAGCTGCATTGCTTTTCTTCAACCATGTTACTGCAAGGTTTGGGGTCCCACAGGCTATAGTTACGGATCATGGGAAGCATTTTCGCAACCATATGATGTTTGAATTGACAGCCAAGTTAGGATTGTCACATGATAATTCTACTCATTATTATCCACAATCAAATGGACAAATTGAGGCTATTAACAAAATTCTTAAATGAATACTTCAACGAATGATATGAGTCTGTAAAAGGAACCGGCACTTGATCATGTACTCCGCCTTGTGGGCGTATCGAACCTTGGTGATAAATGCAACCGAATTTACCCCTTTTCAATTGGTGTATGGTATGGAAGCTATCTTACCAATCCAATGTGAAATATCATCATTAAAACTCGCGATAGACTTGTTACCTGACACCTCAGAAGAAGAAGCGCGTCTCCTTAACCTCATACATCTATATGAAATGCATCATGAAGCCCAATTGGCCAACGAAGTGCATAAGAGATGTATAAAGGTGCAATATGACAAAAATTTCCAGCCTCGCATCTTCTCAGAGGGCGACTTGGTCCTTCTTTACGATCAAGAAGCTGATGTAATAAGTACAGGGAAATTCTAGCCATTGTGGCATGGCCCCTATATTTTCAAAATATTTCTTTCTAAGGGTGCCTACGAGTTAGTTGATTACGATGGAATTCCATTGGCACAGCCTAGAAATGGGTTGTATTTGAAATGTTATTATGCTTAGTCATGAGCGTAGTAATTTTTTGTATTATATTGTTTATGTGTTGTTGATTTGCATTCACTATCTTAATTTGTTTTTTAGATTTTTCTTGACGTTAGTAATCCGCTTTACATTTTATGGCAGATGTTTGAATCTTTGGAACCATTTTTTTTATATGTTGATGGTGCTAGTCATAGTACACAGAATCTATCCTCTACAACGTGGGCCATTTTCTCTCCGAACGACAAGTTAGTGAGTTTTCAAGGGATTTGTATTGGTAGATCAATGAAAAATATCGTTGAGTATAGCGCGTTGATCGAACTTCTCTTTGATGCCATTTCATTTGGTATTAACCGCATAATCATAAGGTTAGACTCACAACTTGTGGTACTACAACTTGCTAGTATTTATTCTGTTAGAAATCCAACACTTCTTTGATTGTTCCTAAGAGTTCGACTTTTGGAGAGACATTTTGATTTCATTCAATATCAACACATTTCCAAAAATATGAACACTTCAACTCATTCATTAGCTAATCAAGTTTTAGACATACATTTTCGACATAGATAAAGAAAACATTCACATCATTGAATAATATTGCGCATTACACATACGAAAAATTCTGAAAACATATAGATAGATAGTTATAGGTTTTTTACAAAATTTGTGCCCAAGACACATTGGTCATTTGACCTCAAAATGTATGCAAAAAAATCACAAGTAAACTAGTGGTGCTCATGGTAGCACGCTATAGATCTAGCAATCCTACAGAGAAACCGCATCCAACGGTTAGGAACCCCAATAGTGTGTCACTGCAGTCGCATGGGTAAGTCTTTGAGCAAGCAATCCAGAATCTCGAAGGTCAATCCCTCTATGTGCTCCTGAAGCTCAACTAGAGTCCCAGCCATATCAAGGTCCTGAAGGACTGCTCTCCCGACAGCCCTCTTTGTTGGCGCATCTGCCTCGCGCTCTGGTTCCTCTACTGGTTGAACATGACCAATATCTGAATTACATCAAACATTTAGTTTAGTCTTGGAAATAAATAAAAAACAGAAAAACATTGTATAAACCTTATAAAAATCAAAAAACATGGTCGAATCATTCTTACCCATTGCACCCCACTGAGCACCTTCTGGTAATACTAGATCTGGATCTCCTCGGAAGTCAACGCCTGCATATGAATACTCATCGATGGTCATGATCTGTCGCCGGAACCAGGCAAAGAATGTAGTTGAGAACACAACGGTCGATTGGCCTGCATGCCGACCCATGAGTTCTACCCATCTCTGCATTCGAGGATCTCTAAGACTAGATATATCCAATGTTACATGTTGTGGTTGCATGAGTGGAATTCATTCCAAAGCGAAGGAGATGAGGATGGAACCAGAACTGAAATTTTTCTTCCTTCCTCCCTTTGCTTTATTCAGTTGTTTCTTTATCTAAGATAGAAAAACTTCGGACCAGTTGAAGACTGTTGGCTCTAAACACTCTGGCACACACTACATATACGATCGGTTCGCTACATGGAGTGTAATGGTACCAACAAGTTTTGCGATATTGAAAAGGATGATTCTCAAAGGAAAATCCTTGACATCTCGGATGTTAATTTTTCCATATTTTATAGGTTCTAGCCCTGGATAGAAATACTACATAACATAATCCCTCATTGTCTCTCCTCCAATAGCAGACCCTGTGAGAGAAATGGGCAAACCTCTCCTCGACAAACCTGTGAGAAAATACACATCCTCAACTGTTATGGAAAACACTTGATTTTTTATGTGAAATGTGTTTGTGCTCAACCTAGTCTCCTAAATTGAGTTCATTTAATTGTCAACTAGGGTTGGTAAACTGCTGAAGTGTGATGCACTATATGTGCCTAGGTGTTTGTTTCTTACTGCGTTGTGTCTAGTGTTTTATGATGTTTTTTGGTTTTTTTATGGTTTTATGTTCACAAGGGAAAGAACTAAATGCTGGTGGAAAGAAGCTACTGGTTAAAAACAGAGTGAAGCCTAAATTATTGATGACAAATGACAAATGAAAATACTAAAACAGAACCAAGCCTAAACTATGACTTAGCAAAATACAAATCTTGATAATGACTTCAAGAAAATAAATCACAACATGAACTTAACTTGTCCAATTCATTCATTAAAGATGTTTTGGAAGAGCTTGATAAATGGGCAGCTAAGTGTAAATAAAATTCTCCTAACTAAACAATTAAACAATCAACTTATAATGATACAACATCTCATCAATGATTAAAGGTTTATTGAAACATATTTGGAAAAGAACATTTGTAACATCATAAGATCTCTACTCTAAAACTAGCTCCTAATTCTATTCTGCAACTTAGTTTAACACCACTAAACCTCACTCAAAAGTTATAGATTTCCTTTTAGAATAGTCTTTGAGGAAAGGCTTGTTTGTGAAATGGTAAAAATGTTGCAAAAGTATTCCAGGCCTTAGACTGATACTATCTTCTGTCCAGATGATTATGAGTTAATATAGGTTTGGAACAAAAGAAGTTTTGTAAATAATGAAGACCGTGGTATTTAAATTTAACAACTAATGCAATTTAAAATGCAATGGATGGCAACTAAACTTGGAATAAATACAGTGAGCTAAGCTAGAACTGAACTAGGGTGCTACTAGTCTACAGTGGACAATGCTAAACTAAAAAGCCATTATCAAACTTGAAACGAAATAACAGAGCATGAACTAAATGCAATTTGCCTCCAGAGTGCTCTAACTAAGTTATCATGCAATTAATCTATGGGATTCTACAGCCTATTTCGTTCCGCATGAATGGTATTTTGGAAGAGCTTGTTAGAACAATCCTGGTTGTACAATTCAATGAAATTGAATACAAACATAAAAACTGAAAGCAAATACAATTAAAAACTAAGACATCATAGCTATTTCCTACTCATTGTTATGATGTTTTGGAAGAGCTCTTTAAGAGTAATATTAGCTATGCTGCTTAGTGTAAACAAGAAAATGAAACCTACAGTATCACAGTTATGCCTTAGTCATCATAATGATTTCTTGGAAGAGTTTACTAGAGTAAGTTTAACTGTGATAATGAACGAAAGGAATTGCAAATAAAATATATAACACTACAGCCATTTCTTATTCATTGTAATGATCTTTTGGAAGAGTTTCTTAGAACAAATATAGCTATAATGATTAATGAAATTAAATATAAACGTAAATTTCAAAAACTTGAAAACGAACTAAGATACTTATCTAAATTGCAAAAGTAAAGCTGCTCAGGAGGCAGGGGCCCTTTACCACCAGAGTAGCACGAAATCTAGCTCAAGATCAACTCAACGCGTTCAAAGAAATGTTGTCTTCTTCATTAAAGGAGAATAACTTAAAACAGAGTATTCTCGAACTTCAGAAATATAGCAGTCAATCCACGAAATCTAATCAAAATCTAGAACTTGTCTCTCGGTTTCCCGAGTTACATTTACAACAAATCTTCATAACAGAACTTGAGATACACGAGGATCATTGTCTTTTCATATCAAAATCGGACTAGAACTCTAAAGGTGGCAGCGTAAAATGACAAAGGACATCTGGATTGTCCTTGTCCTATTAGAAGTTTGTCTCCTTGTGTGAGTTCCCACGAACAAAACCACGTCCAGAATTCCGTTCAATCTTCATGGTGAGCAACAAACGCTGAGGACATGATGTGGAATACACCCATGTGTGGCTTTTCCTGAGAGGACACCTGGAACATGCTTGAACGTGAAGACAGCTGTAGAATTGGCAACTAGCTACGGAATGTCTGCATTCTGTAGCTAGTTTCAGTTCAAAATGTATTACAATGACAAAATCACAAACTTAGCAAGTTAGCCATGATATTCATTCTTAAAGAAATTTTAACTAATTTCATTGATCATTTGAGCCTGGGATAACAATGGACAAAAGAAAATGGAGTGAATTATGATGGAAGAAAGAACAATCTTGGGGCTCAACAAAATGCCTCTATCGCTGGATCCCATGCTGAAACAAGGAATTCTAAGAGTTATATTTGTTGCCTCATTCCCGACAATTTAAAGTACTTAAGCATCCCACAATCTCTTAAAGCTCTTACAATACCCAGATCATTCAAGGAAATCATATCTTGTTTTTCACGTTCTCTTTCTCTCCATGTAATCGTCATTATAATCCGATGGAAACCTAAAAATCAACCATAAGATCCATTAGATACCATTCATTGCAAAAAACTAGGCAAATTTTGGACACAGCAAGAAAATCAAAAACTTCAACTACGCCCAATGCACTCCCTAGGCTGAGGCAGTGCATTGCACATGTAGGTTCACTTCATTGTACCTGCTATGCAACACAAGTTTCGACATTCAGGGGTGCGTTGCCCTCATTTTGGACAGAATTTATCTTAGTGGCCTAAAAACCCTAAAAAATTACAAGGAATGGTAATGAAATGAGTACTGAAAGGAAGAGGAGGTTCATGGCACTAACCTGGATCAAACGGAGATGAAATCTGTCCACAGAAATGACCGAAATCAACGACTAAAGTTCGGGGGAAAAATCTAGTTCAGAGCTCCAAAATGCAAATGGTAACTATGGAATCGTAAAAATGAATAGTGAAACTGCCTTTTATAGTCATTTAATTATTTGCAAGTTAAATTTATTGCTATGACTATAGTTTTATTACATTTTTATCATGAAATAGGTATTTTTAATCCATTTGATGTTGTTCTGAATAGGAAATACAACTGATGAACATATTAGTCATGCAAATTTATTTAAAGAATGACTTGACCACAAAGCATAATTTTTCTCCTTATTTTTCGAGCTTTGTTAAAAATGAAAAAGGATTTAAAGCGCACTTTTATCTCTTTTTCGAGCTTCGATAACAACAAAAAAGGAACCCCTGGAGTCTTCTTTCAGCTCTTTTCAGACTACGATAATGTGAAAATATTGTTGAGCACTTATCATTTCAAGCTCGTTAAAGTAAATGAATTGATATCTACTCAGTATAAGTTTAACCCTTTTCTGAACTGAGATGGATTATTTACAAAAAAGGAATACCTTGGTTAAACATGACCAAAGAGGTTCTCTCAGATATTATTTTACACTTTTTCAGATCTAAGTGACAAATTTACAAAAGGGTACTTTTGGAGTTCTATTTCGTCCTCTTTTTCAGACTCTCTAAATATGAAAAAGGATCAGGCTATCACTATCGTTAAGCTCGTTAAAACATAAAATAGCAACGGGCTTGTCAATCATGGCAAGAATCGAGTTTCATTCATCGCTAGACTCATTAAATTATTAAATAGCAATACTTATTCGCCCAAAGGGTTGAATTATAGATCAAGAAAATGTTATCCTCCTCAATCTTGTTAAAAAATAAAGAGGTACTGGTCAATAAATGGCCGGGGAAAATTTGGGAAAAGCAAGTAAAGTTCCTTTTTGGTAGCAAGTCGCTCTTGAACATGACACTTCTTTCACTCCATGTCCGTGACTGTTTGGGTTGGGCAATCATCTTGACGTTTCATTCACACGACGTTTCATTCACACCTATGGTTCACCATACCTTCACTTCGGTTTTGGGTCAATGTCGCCAACTCATCACAGTGTCACCGATATGTTCAAGAGAAGTCATCTAGTGATTAAAAACTCATCCATCTGCAATACTCATAAACCTTCATTTTCATGACCGTCATCGCTGAAAATTTCTATATCAAGTCATACCCTTGTCTCTGAAATCAGTAACTCCTGTTTTGCAATAACTTGACTTCCTATCGACAACAAATCAACATCCAGGAATTTCACTTAGAAACATCAGATTCCAATACCATGAGGCTTTTTATAGCATTGAAAATATCCTCGCTTCCGGACCTTTGACCGAAATATTTTGTTTGGCGTTCGACATCAAATCATCTATTCACGCCTTACGAAATGTACTACAGTACCTTGAGGGCCATTTTCATTAATGGTGGTTCTCTCGCGTTTGTTAACATCTCACATCACTGGCTGGTAATCAAATGATGTCTTTCCATGTTTGACGACAAATCATATATTCGCATGGCTAGACTTGTACCCGAATGATCGAGTGAACGAGATAAGAAGACCCCGGATCTAAATTCATCCATCCGGGCTACGATTTTAGGATTGTTGTACACATCATCTGTACGGTGACCTTACATACATATTTTCATCCAAACATGGGCCTATATCTGTAGGTGAGTCTGCATCTGGGCAACATTCCAATGTAGACAACTTTCTAAATTATGTACATGTTATTAGATTGTTTTATGTGCTGACTATGGGAATGCCTACCCTCAGAAATTATGATCAATAGAGGATATATCATGATGAAATGTATTGAAATATTGATGCAGGTGACCATTCCACTTCATTTCCAGGCTCATCACAGTGTAAAGCATCTCAACCAAATGTTCTTATTATTTGGATCTCATGCTTTAGGGGGCAATTGTTATCGGTCAATTTGGGCACCATTCCCAATGACTTGGTTAACTGGGCATCATCTCCAAGACCGATGATCAAGGGTCTATCAATCCCTATCATTTCAGTTGCTACATTCCCTAAGACAAGAAACAAGATAAATCAAGCAAGACTTTCATCAAGCAAAGGTTTCCATGGTTTGAAGCTTATTTTATAGCATATGAGAGCTCACCAACGCAGGCTCTAAGGGGCCTAAGTGTGTTGCATATGAAGGTAGCCCCATGCAAGGCTTCTCTACAAATCACTTCTCGACATTCACAAGTGTGTTGATCACATTGGGAGTGAAATTCTCATTGTTCTAGAATCTCCTCTTGGCCAGTGCCTTCTAGAAGAGTTCACATGTGTCAAGCTTCGAATCCAAGTGTCCATTTGACATCTACATGAATGGAAACATGTCTTGCCTATTTTTGGAAAGTTATTGATTGCAAAAAAACCTACAATTCATCTATAAATTGAACACAGATCTAAGTGTTTGAGGTGGAATAATTTGAGTAGAGAAATGTTGGATAATTTTCAATTGAGAACTTGGTTTGTAGAGCTACTGCTGGAGAGATTTATGTTGTGATGAGACTTGGAAACTTTGCTAGAAGGTCACTTAAAATCAATCACTAGGTTGTAACCTCTCCTTCTATCATTAATAAAGAGTACTTTTTTTCCCTACATGCATCTATGTTAACTTTGATTTTCCATATTGTAAGATCTTGGTTGATGAATGTAGTTTATGCTTAACTTATTTAGCTAACTAGCTTGAATAGATATATATATTATTACATATTCTTATGTTTTAGTGTTCTTTCTTGCAGGAAGCATTCAGCCAACAAATTGCTTGAATTTGAATCTGTAACAGAAGCGACTGAAACCTGTTGTTCTAGATTAAGACCTGTATAGGGAAGCGTAATTTATCCATAGATTACAATTCTGGCCCAACAACAGTATTTAGAGCTTAATGATAATTTTAAAATTTTTCTTTACTGAATTCCATATGCGGCTTTACTGAACCCAACTCATGTATACACGCACATATACCAAAAGAAACTTGCATATACTAATATAATTAGAAAAAAAATTTAGAAACAATCTTTAACTCAGCTTATCAGTTATGCATATTTTAGTTGAGAAATAAATATGTGTAGTAATAGTAGAATAAATCATCACACAAGAGCAACAAACATGAACACCAAGATTTAAGGTGGAAACCCAATTCGGGAGAAAACCATCGTTGTTGTCATTTTTGTCTTCAATATTTATTATATGGAAAATTTCTTACAATATTGTACTGATGTAGACTCATATCAGTACGCAGGCATCTACCTGCAAAAGGCACCAACCTTCTCTCATTTTCCAGCTTCAACTGGAAGGGAGCTACAACCCCCTGATCTCGTTTACCAGCCACTACTGGAAGGGAGCTTCAACCCCCTGATTTGAACACCAGCTTCTACTAGTAGGAATCTTCTACTTCCACACTGAAGGCTTCAACCCTCAGAATCACTGCAGACCATGTTTCATCAATTTTCATATTAGATCACACAGCTTCAACACAACCCTTCATAAATATCAACAACAATAAACTTCAACCAATACATCAAACCAAAAAGTGAGATCATTGTAATTAGAACACTATAATAATCGCTTTTCAGAATCTGTATGCAGAATCAAATTCAATCCTGAACATTCATTATCTCAAAGAGCATAAGCTACTTTGCTTCACTGAACCCACGTGTATACGTGCTTTCCTTGACATCAAGCTACGTATAGATCTGTGAGTATTGTTTTTCAGAATATGGTTAGTCTCAGATCCAGATCTAAGGCTTTCGGTCAGATATCTTTTCAGTATTTTAGAACCCTTGAGCAGTCAGTCATCATAAAACATATTTACTCACTCATTGATCATATTTGTACATAATCAACTTAGCAGCATATACAGCATTCAAGAAACCCAGATCTACATGAAGACTTCATTGACAGATAGCAAAAAAATAGCAGCAATAAACAAAAAACCTCTACAATAAGCTTCAGAAAACCCTGACTTCCATATGCACCTTTTCTAAAACAAAGCCGCGTTTATACGCGCTTTTACTAAGACGAACTAGCATATAGATCTGTAAATATTAATTCTGCAGAATTTTTCAGATCTATAGAACTTACCTAGATTTATTCACTCCACTTCAGCAAACATGCATCGGGTCTCATATCTAATCATCTCTTCAATAGATCATGCAATATCATAGTCATTTCAGGTCTAGAGATCCTGATCCATCAACCTATCCAAGGGTGCATCATAGATTCAGATTTATCAATAAGACAGAGTTCATCCTATGCAGATATACTTCAGAGAGAAGTATTTAGTGATAGCCCTTACACATGCACACCTCTGCACTATGATCTTCTTCTCCTTATATAAATTTATCCTTTACCAATACCATGAGTCAAAACCACACAACTGCCGATGGTATTATTGGATGAAATCAAATATACGATATAGTAATCAATCATGTGGGCTAATAGCATGGTAATGCCCCCTGGTATCATATTTTTGGAGCGTAAAAGGCATACGTGACTTGGATCATTCTTATCCGCGTGTATACGTGACTTGGCCTAAACAAACCCACGTATAGAACCTTCAATATGAATATTACAAATCTTATACTAGGACATTACACATTTCTTCTAATAGACTCCAGAGCTTCTACTGAAGACATATACTCCATATTTTACCAGAGATTTTCCATCAAGGACAACATTTTAAGACATAAGAATCATATTTCCAACATTTTCCAGCTATAGTATTTTTTAATGGCTTGTTATTCTGACTTTTAGTTGTGTCTTGCTCATTATCAATCTGAATGTTTACAAATCCCTCTACACATTCCAAGAATTTCTGAAGTTCTCTATCATCTTCAAATACTTGCCAGCATTTGATATTGTCAAGAATGGAAGGTTTGTTCTTAATCTGAACATCATATGTAGCTTAAACATCAAGAGGAACCTTAAAATTACTAGTAGCTATGGCTAGTGAATTTGCTATTTCATTTTCTTCTCTGGAAAAAAAATTCAATGAATTCTGAAAAATAATGTTCAATTAAATCCCACACTTCATTTCTATAATTCTTTAATTTTGAATTTTTTACTTGATAATCATCTCTTACCTGTTGTACCACCAACTCTGAATCACCAAAAACAATCAACTATTTAGGTCCCAAATCTTTTGTTGCCTTCATTCCCAAAATAAGTGCTTCATACTCATCAATGTTATTAATAGTGACAAATTGTAATTTGTACGATAAATTCACTACCTGCTGAGTGGGAGAAATAAGGACTACACCAGTCCCTGATCCCTCTTTTGATGAGGCTCCATCAAAATACAATTTCCAGATCTGCCCTACTTCTTAATTTTTCCCTTTTGTCATTTGCAAGTGTTGTTTTTTACTGATTTCAGGCTGAAAACTGTGTCATCAGCAGCAAGGTGAAAAATGGATGACCCTAAATCCTTCGCCTCAACATATATAGGATAATTTAAGGGATTTTTATGATCACTTATGATATAATCCATCTATTTTTCCCTATATAATCTCCTGAATTCTCCTCCAAATACTGGGATAGCGGCATATTTCATATCCATTTGAAGAGTATCTCACAATTTTTTGGACCAAGCTCTAGAAAGAAGCATTCTAAATCTCGATGGTATGACTGCAACCACGATGTCCATCACTAGAATTTTCATGGGGATCTGGGTAATAGAAATTACCAAGTCTTTGATCACTCCTAAACACTTGACCCTTTTAGAATCAAAAGTGTAATTTTCATGGTATTTTTTAGTGATTTCTAGTTCCAATTCATCCATCACTTTCTTAGGCATCAAATTATGAGAGGCCCCAGAATATATTAGGAAGTTATGTAGAAGTTTGTTATGAATGTTGAGTGAAAGATAAAAATGTGGAGAATTATCATCATTTTGATCTTGGATATGGCTTCCCAAGTATATGATAGGATGTTCATCCTCTAGATTAACTGAATTAGGAGCAAGAGATGGTTTTAACAGACTTTTAAATGACTCTTTGTAGGCTGGAATTTTCAACAATTCAAGGAGTGGAACCGAAATCTTGATTTTATTCAATTCTAATTTGAAATTTAAATTAAGAGGAGCAAAATATTTATTTTCTGCAGCAATTTTGATGATTGGGGTAAGGTTAGGTGATGGAGGAATGTCATTAACTTTTGCCTTTTGTTTGGCATCATGTTTTTCAAAATCTTGTTCTTGTTGAGGCTATTGGATACCCCCTTTTGATCTCAGAGGATAATTTCTTGTCTGATTTTCAGGCTATTTTTTCTCATTTTGAACATGAATATGGGCATCTTCATGATCTAAAAATAGATTTATCCTAGGCTGATCTTCATATTCGTGCAAAGTCAAACAAGTTGACTGTGATGTCTCCCCAAAAAGATTTATATCTTCATCCTCCTCTTCTTGTTCTTGTTGATTTTCCTCAGCAGAATTATTCAATGGAGGCTGAACATTTTGATCATCGAGATTTCTTCTTGGGCATTGTAAAAAATTTTGAGGTTGAAAGGGTCTCCTAAAATGAGCTTTACTTCTATTTCCTTCATTTTGAAAGGGCCTAGCAGTGGGCCTGTTTTCTAACTCCAGTTTTGTCATTTTGGAAGCAATATATTTAATCAAATTAGACATTTGATCAATATTTTCTTTAGTTGTGAAGCTTTTAGAGGAAGAGAGGGTTTCTACTCTTTCATTTTCTTTTTATCATTTTCTCCCTTCCCCCCTTCAATTTTCAACTTGTTTTTGGCCATACGATTGGACTGCACTTAAATAGTAGCTTCCCACATACCTACCAATGTTTGTTGCTTCTCAGCTCTCAACCATAGTGCAAAATTGGAGTCTAAGGCATTGGAAAAGGTTATCATGGTTGTGGTTTCAGGAGGTTTGACTTATACAATAATCTTTTGATAGACTTTATTGAATCTCTTCGTAAAGTTTTCCAATGATTCATCAGTCTTATTCTTTAAAGCTCCAAAATCTGTGAGGTAATACAAGTAATCCTTACGGTCACCCCATTATTTTATAAACACTTCCTCCAAAGTATCTATCCATGTTATTGAATTTGGTGGCAAATTTCTGAACCACTTACGAGCTTCTCCATCTAAGATCTGAACAAAGAGTCTTAACCAGACATCTTCATGTTCAATGTTTTGGTTATAAGAAAAATTGTAAATGGAAATTAGGTGTTCTTCAGTATATACTCCTTCTCCCACCCTGTATATTTGGGAAAAATATTTCAGATAATCCCCTCGAGGAAGAGGATGCAAAGATTGAGGAAGAGCAAGTGGTATATATCTTGCAGCAACAATCTACCGTATCCATGACTTGATGAGGTACAAATAATGGATGACTTGCTGATGCGGATGTTTGAAAGCTGGAAATTAGAGTCTATGGAGTTTGTATTTATCTTGGAATGGAAGAAGAATTAAGTCTTTGGGCTAGTTCTTCAAGTTTTGGAGCTGAAAACAATGGATTTTCAAAGAAATGAACAGTAGAAGACTTAATTTCAACTTCTCCAGGAGAATCATATTCAGATGTAGATTCTTGAAGGATTGGGGCAACTTCAACTTTGTTTTTTTGAGCTAAAAAGTCAAAGATATTAAAACTCAAATTTTCAGGAAGGTTACCTTCTCCTTGATGAGAAGAGGATGAGCCAATAGTTTGGTTTTGAGACAAAGGAAAATACTCCTGTTGTGGACTAAGAGAGGACTAATATTCAGGATGATTTTGAAGAAAGCTCGGAATTGTTTCAATATATTCTTCAGTTAAAATAGCCCTATCTAAGAAGGGTGCAATTTCCAATACTTGTTCTAATTCCCATTCTGTTAAGACAAAGGCTTCTAATTTTTGGTCTTCTTCACTGACACCTAAAACCTCTAATTTTTCTTCTTTCACTGGAATAATACTTGTTTCTGATTTACTAAGTGATGACTGAGAAATACTTTCAGTTGAATCTAGGCTAACATCATCTACTTTGCCTTTTATGGAAGCAGTTTCAACTTGAAATATTTCAGCAGATTCTTTTGAAACTGAAACTTCTTTAGGTTCTAAGATAGATGATGGTACCATTTCTTTTGGAATTAACTTTGAATGCACCTTTTTCACTGAATTTGATGTAGCTTCATTTTATTTATGTTTTCCTCTTGCATCCTTTATGATATTTTCTGGGTTAGAGACTGGATTCACAGGAGGTAATCTCTGATTTCTTCTTGTAGTAGGTGGTATTGAAACCCCTCGTCCTCTTTTTGGAGTCTCCGGGTGAACCAATTACATTCATAAAAATGAGTATTTTTTATTCACCTTTAAAACTAGTACTATACATTCATGCAAAAAACTTTGGGAGAATATTGATTTCAGAATATTTGTCTCCTGGTAGACGCATCAAAAGATGTTAGCGCTGGAACCATCACTTGGATTGTGACAAGCGCCTGACCAGACACATCCTAAGTTCAAGGTATTTTCTTACAGCTGGATTAAGTTCTTTGGAAAGTGGTGGAACTTACACAGACTAAAAGGGATTTTGAACAAATAAGAATCTCTTCACACATATGAGGGCACTGGTGCATGATGTGGTAGTAAGGTTGAGTTTGTAGTCTGATGGTTAGAATAATGGAAGATAAACAGTGGATATGTAAAACATAAGCCCACTACTAAGAGGAAAGGGTGACACAAATTCTAGATCTAAAATGTATATTGAAAGAATTCTTTAAAAGACTTACAAGAGTATCACTCTACATTTTAAGAATCCCATTACAAAGAATGCTTGATGAATCAAGACTAACAAAACAATATTGACATGCATGTTAAATTAAAAGAACATGAAACGGGATTTAATTTGACCCCAAGGAATTCTTATGAACAATATTCAATTCATACTGAATCAAGAAAGCTTAAAACAAGACTTACAAAAACATATCAATATGTCTTGGAGGTTCACAAGATTGATAAAATCATGATATAAAACTTTTATAATAAATATGGAAAGATAGATAAGATATGTAAAAACACAAGGGAAAACAATACACACATCATATAGTTTGTGAGTCCTCAAGAGTGCATCTGGATATATTGTATACTCAAAAATATAAAACACAGTATACAATAAGATGAACAACCAATGAACCATTTCTTCATTGCTTTAAATAGCATATATACAAAAATATGTTCTTTTAAAGCCTCCACAAAAAGGGCAAATTTGTTTTAGAGACCTTATTAAAATCCTTTACATATAGTAAAGCTTATCTTAAACATAACAGAAAAAATATTCTGAAATAAAAATGAAGGCAAATCATGACAGTATGGAGCTCAAAATGGCTAAGTTTAGGTGGATGAGTGCTCCTCGTTATCTGGAAAAATTCCTCCACAAAAAGTCCAACTGCCAACAGAAAAGGACACATGGATCTTTATCCACAAAAGTGTAGAAGTAACCGATGGAAATGACATATGGAAGATAACTTGACTAGATGACACTTGGAAAAAGACCATTAACATTGATTTTACGTTCACTTTATCGCCACTTAGCATAATTATTTTGAAACGAGAACCAAAAATCAACCTTTTCACCTTCTTATACAAATTTCGAAAATAATAGCTACTTTTCTAAAAAAGGTAGTTATTTCTGAAAATACTATATATAAGCCAAGAATGATATGATTCTTCATATTTTCATG
Organism: Pinus albicaulis; assembly: GCA_034641835.2. Lineage (NCBI taxonomy): Eukaryota > Viridiplantae > Streptophyta > Pinopsida > Pinales > Pinaceae > Pinus > Pinus albicaulis. The sequence continues at coordinate 632,451,063 of CM076575.1, forward strand.
GTTGTTTATATTTCATCATTAAATATCTAGTATAGAAGCAAAAATCCTAATAGCTTCTACCTTGGTGAACCTCTTGTTTGTCTTTCTCTTCTGTACTTGCTTTTTTCTTCTGAATCTTCTTCTTCCCTAGATCATTTTTTGATCTTTCATCTATGTTTATTATTTTTTCTCTGAGAGAAAGGTTGGCTATGAGTTTTATTTCTAGTCTGAGCTTGTTCTTTGGTCTGTTATGAGGCCTTTGAATGTATGGATTAGGAATTTAAGAAGGCCTCCTTGTTTGTAATATCCAAAAATGGGAATGCATCAATGCATAAGCACAATAAGGGAATAGAAAGGTGAAATTAAGTCATAAAATGTGTTTAGAAACACATATCCATCAAATGAATGGAACAGCAGCAAAAAGAAGCACTTCTACATCCTCCCAAGTGGGGAAAATGCAGCAATTTGACCCTGAAAACGTTATTTATAGAGTTTTATGTTTTAACAGATAGAAATAATGGTTGGATCCCTTATCATATGTATTAATTCCCTTACATACAAAAGAGGAATAGAAACAAATATCTTTTGATAAGTTAAACAGATCTCTCGGCCTTAAATTAGCTTAAAAGTGGCCAAACCCCATGACTTAAGTTATGCAGAATTACTGAAGCACAAGAAAAAATTATTTACTGAGGTTTTATACAACCTAATGATAGATAATCATGGATCTAGAGTTTTATGGGACAATATGCTAAGAAAATGAAGATTTGACCTCTTTAATGTATTATAGAAATAACCCGGCAAGGGTTTCTTGAGAGCATAAGTACAAAAAGAGAAGATCTGAATGTTCAGCTCTGAAAAATGAAGTATTACTACAACATTAAAAAAATATATCTGAATAATAAAAAAGAGGGATGAGAATCCCTTCCTCTAGCTTTCCAAGAGAAGGTTTGGCCCTTTCCCTAGGAAACTAGCTCAGAAACAAGGGTCTTAACCCTGCTGCAGCAACTTTATGTGAAATGACGCATTTCCTGCAAGGGAGTACGTTGTAGGAGATGAGGAATAATTTGGCCTACTTCCAAGATGTGAAATTAGCCCAGAAATCTTCCTATTTGATCTCTCAAGAGAAGGAAGGCACCCTCTATTGAGAAACAAACCTGGAAGTGGTGTTAACAAACCTCCACTGCAACACCCTGCAACACAGCAATATTCTGCTACAGAAATAATGCTAAGGCTAGAGAATGGTGCTTGGACTCAAGCTGGATGTGGAGAAATATAGAACAGAGCTCTCCCAAGAGGCCTCTCAAGGGAAGAGGTGGGATTCCCGCTCAAGAACACCCTGTGCTAAACAGCAGTGCAACCCTGCTAAATAGCAAGAGGAAGCCAAGTCTAAACAGACCAAGATCAAATGATCAAATCCAAAACATGAATAACAAATGCTCCCATACTCTCCATAAATATCAAGTGAACATCTTCACATTGGGTCCCATCCATATGTGCCATCAAGCTCATGCATGTTGTCCTCCACCAAAATAGTGTTGTTCATCAAGGAGATTCAATGTATCTAGACAACTTTGTTGAATTGGTCAAATTTGACTGAATCAACATGATCCCATCTCTGTTCACACCCAAAGGTGCTCAAATTAGATACTTATTCTTCCTCCTTTCACATTGTTTGGTCTCAATCTAGTCTCTTAAATTGAGCTCATTTAATTGTCAACCAGGGTTGGTAAACTGCTGAAGTGAAGTGTACTGTATATACCTAGGTGCTTGTTTCTTAATGCGTTGTGTGCAGTGTTTTGTGATGTTTTTGGTCTTTTATGATGATTTATGATGTTTTTGGTCTTTTTGGCAATTTTATGTTCACAAGGAAAATGACTAGAAAGCTAGTGGAAGGAAGCTAATGATTAAAAACAGAGTGAAGCCTAGTTGGTTGATGACAAATGACAAATGCAATTGCAGATATTGAAACAAAATTAAATCCAAACTATGACTAAGCAAAAACAAAGCTTGATAATGACTTTTAAGCAAATGATTCAAAGCATAAACTCAATTTGTCAAAGTCTTTCATCAAAGGTGTTTGAGAGAGAGAGCTTGAGACATGGTCAACTAAGTATGCAAATCCTCCTAAATAAACAGTTAAACAACTAACTTATAATGATGCAACATTTTATCCTTGATTAGAGATTTTGTTGAAGCATAATTGGAGTAAAACATTGATATCATCATAAGATCTTCTACTCTAAGTTTAGTTCCTAATTCTATTCTGCAACTCAGTTTTATAGCACTACACTTCACTCAAAGGTTATAGATTTTTGAAATAGTCTGTTGAGGAAATGTTTGTTTGTGAGATGATAAGGAAGTTGCAGAATTACTTTAGGCCTTAAAATGATATTGTCTTCTGTTCATATGGTTATGAATCGATTATAGATTTTAGAACAAGAAGAGGTTTGTAAATAATGAAGGCTGTTTTGTTAAGTTTAACAACTGAAGTAATCTAATATGCAGTGAATGACAACTGAATGTGGAGTGAAAATGCAATGAGTTAAGCTAAAACTGAACTTAAGATGTCACTAATCTAAAACAGTGTTGGACTAACAAGTCATTATCAAACTTAAAACTAAACAACTGAGCATGAGTTAAATGCAATTAGACTCCGGAGTATCCTAACTAAGCTATCATGCATTATTCTATGGAATCATACAGTCTGTTTGTTCATCATGATTGGTATTTTGGAAGAGTTTCTTAGAACAATCCTAACTGTACAATTCAGTGCAAATGCAAACATAAAGACTGAAAGCAATGAAAAACTAAGATATCATAGTTGTCTCCTACCCATCATTATGATATTTTGGAAGAGCTTTTTAAGAGCAAGAATAGCTATGGTACTTAGTGCAAACACACAACTGAAACGTTCAAGATCACAATCATGCTTAAGACATTATAAGGATTTTTTGGAAGATTTTCTTCTTTTGGAAGAGTACTTAGCATAAGTATAACTGTGATGGTGAACAAAAGAGATTGCAATTAAATCCTACAATACTATAGCCATTTCCCATTCATGTTCATAATCTTTTGGAAGAGCTTCTTCTTTTGGAAGAGTTTTTAGAACGAGTATAACTATAGTAGCTAATGAAAACAACTACGAATTCAACTTCAAAAAAACGTAAAGGCAGCTAGAATACTTATCTAAATTACGCAAATAAATCCGTACAGGGGGCAGGGGCCCTCTACCACCAGACGGAATCTAACTCCAAATCAAATCAACGCTTTCAAAACAACACTGTCTGCTTCATTAAAAGAGAAATAACTTGAACAGAGCACTCTGCGTCTTCAGAAATGTAGCACAGAATCTAAGCAAAATCTAGAACAAAATCTAGCCTAGCTCTCGTTTTCCAAAGTGTTTATATAACAAATGTACATAACAAGACTTGCAACAATTCCAGTATTATTGTCTTTCCTTATCAAAATCACATTAGGACTCTTGAAGTGGCTGCGTAAAAAGGAAAAAGACATCTGGACTAAGACAGTCCTATTAGAAGTTTGCCTTCTTAAATGTGTTCCCACGTTCCAAAACCATACCCAGAATTCGTTTCTTCATTCATGGTGAGCAACGAACAATGTAGACATGACGTGGAATATGCCCATATGCGGTTTTTCTTGAGAGGCCACCTGGAACATACCCAAACGTGAAGACAGCTGCAGAATCGCTGATTAGCTACGGAATTTCTGCATTCTGCAGCTAGTTCCGGTCAAAATGCATTACAATGACAAAAATCATAAAACTTCTTCTTGGCTGAGAAGATCCCTCTCCTCTCTCTGTGGCAGATTTCCTGATTACCTTCTCTTTCTTAAGTTGTCTCATGATTTGAGTCAACTTTTCTAAGATGATTTCCTCACTACTTTCTTGGACTGTTTTGTCAATTTCAATTTTTGAAGCTCTCCATTTTCTGCTTCTCCTTGTAGGCTGTTGTTCAGGTGAGGGGTCTTTTGGCTCTTCAAAATGATTTCTTATCAAGAAAGTGTCCCATGTATCATTTGTTTTGGCTAAATGGTGTTCAATTAAAATCTTCACCAAGCCATGATGGTATAGAGTTGTCTCTAAAAATTGAACCCTTCTTTGAACACAAGAAGCCATCTTTTTCAAACTTTGAAGCAAGAAATAGGGTAGGTTTAAGTCTTCCCCCAGAAAATGCATTATCAGTCTAATGTGGTAGACATAAAATGTGCCATATCTACCCTCACATGTAATAAATATTTGCAAAATAAGTAGTATGTTTCTCCATTTATTTTTCAATGCAGAACTTGGAATTCCTTTCTTAAACACAGTGACATCCATACCTGGTGATTTTAGAATTTGCTTCCAGGATTCATGATGGAATTCTCTGTTTTTGAACCATCTCTCTCCATTTATAAGAAACCCTGTAGCTTCTGCAATGAAAACTTCAGTGACAGTGAATTTTACATCTCCCACTTCAACCTCAGCTCCTTGAAATGACCTTGCAAATGTTTTAGTGACTTCTTTGTGGAAGCCATTAAACTTCTCAAGAAATTGTAGCCATCCTATCTGTTGCAACATTTATTTACATTGAGGGTAGCCTTCTAGGTATTTTGTACCTATTGGTTCAGTTCTTACAATGAAACCCATAATTTCTTCTTCAATGTTCATATTAATACTCTTTTCTACCCACTGAAACAATAACTTTTTACCTTCGAATTGATATGCCTCTGATTCTTAATGACAATGGCTTCAAACTTCGGGATGATATACCTCTGGTTGACAGTGACTACAGCTTCAAAACTTCGGACTGATATGCCTCTGGTTGACAGTGAAAACAGCTTCAAACTTCGAGCTGATATGCCTCTGGTTGACAATGAAACTTTGGACTGATATGCCTCTGTCTCTCGGTGGCAAATGGCTTCAAATTCCCACACTGCTATACCTCTGTCTCTCGGTAACAAATGGCTTCAAATTCTTCACTGCTATACCTCTGTCTCCCGGTGACAAATGACTTCAAATTCCACACTGCTATACCTCTGTGTTTACAGTGATAATGCTCACTCTCTGCCCATGGTGATAGTGCTTTGATATTCAAACTGATATACCCTTTTGCTCTGCTCACGGTGATAAGAATATCTCTGTTTGCGGAATGAAGTGCTGGCTACATAATGGAGTGATGGAAGTAGTTACGGAGTGAGGTGGAGGAAACGAATTAATGATTGAAAAGACGGCGGAGATTTTTACAACGGAAAAGAGAATCATCATTGAATGATTTGGTTGGGTGACGTGAAGAATTCAAACACTTCAGCCATTTTAACCGCTTAAATGATGTCGGGTATGGAATTTGAAATGAGAGATTTTAATCCAAAGTTTGTGGAGGGTTTATTGGTTTTGATCAATAAAAATAATTAAAACAACATTTTCGAACAATTCATAACTAAAACTATGCTAAACTTTTATGAAATGCCATTATAATCTAAACTTGTTACCTCTGCCTTTCATTTGATTTTTTTGTAGTCTTTGTCTTCTTCGTTCTTCTTTGGAAGAGCCTTCGTAATCCTTATTGATTCTTCTTATTCATGGATACACTGGATCATTTTGTTGCAATTCTAATGTCTGCTGACTAATGCCTTCAGGATTTGTAGCTGCGGAATGACTGTCTGGCTGCAGAAAGGTTGATCAGCTGCAGAATGTCTGTTAAGCTGCATAATGTACCTGTAGAGTATTTTAATCATGGAATGGAGTGTTTTTGGAATATAGGTGAAATTTTATATGGTATGAATGAAGATGGATGATGAGAAATGATATGTATGAAGTGGATGATGAAATGGAATGGATTCAGTTTATGAAATGGAGTGAAAGAACATAAGAACTGCCCTGTAATCCATGACATGTATTATTCATTTGCAGTAAGACATCAGACTTTGAATTTTTATATGAAAATGGGGTGGATGGAGTATGGAATGAGATGAATGAAATATGGAATGAAGTAGATTATGAATGAATGAATAAAATGGAGTATGGATGGATAAGTGAATGGAATGAAATGAGATGGATCATAAGCACTATGGATCTGAACTTATGATTTTGTAACAGCTGCTTGCAAAAAAACAAAATGGAAAAGTTAGAGTGTCAGAGAGACTCTGATTTTCACTCTATCTTTTCTGTATAAACATGCCAATCAGTGATTGGTTTTCATGTTTATACTTTTATTTTATTTTTTTCAAAAGAGAAATGCTTCAGAAAATTTAATCAAGTTGATGAAGAAGAAAGATTCTTCTTCATTAACTTCACATCACTGCTTTCTTGGAACTTCTTGACAAATTCTTCTCTTGAGAGTGGTTTGTGATATAACTTCAATCTATGACCATTCGCAAGAAAAGTGACCTCTTCTTCATCTATACTTCTGATTTTTATTGTCCCATTATCAAAAATTTCAACAATTTCATATGGCCTGAGCCAATGTGTCTGAAATTTACCTTGAAAATCCTTGAATTTTGAATCAAACAAGAGAGCCCAGTCACCTTCTTTGAATTTCTTCTCTTTGATGTACTTGTCATGCCATCTAGCCCTTTGCTGTTGGACTAAACTTGTTTTCTGAACTGCATCTTGTCTGATCTCATCCAATTCATTAATCTGCTCCAGTCTATGCTTTTGTGCCTCTGTCAAATCAAGTCCTAGCTGAACTGCCATTTTGAAAGTTTGAATCTGGAACTCTATGGGAAACAAAACTTTCTTTCCATAAACAAGCTCATAAGGAGTATGGCCTGTTGTGTTTCTCCATGTAGCTCTATAGGCCCACAAGGCTTCAGGAAGCCTATCTACCCAATCTCTTCTATGTAAATGAACAGTCTTTGTTAGGCTTCCTTCAATGACCTTATTAGTAGATTCCACTTGACCATTTGCTTGTGGATGATAGGGAGTAGATTTTCTATGCCTGATTTTGTACCTCTCCATCATTTGCTCCACTAGCCTTGATGTAAATTGAGCTCCTTGATCTGTAACAATTTCCCTTGGGACACCAAAATGAATAAAAATATCCTCAAAAATAAAAGTAACTACAGATGCTTCATTAGCAACAAGTAATGGCTTAGCTTCTACCCACTTAGTAACATAATCAGTGCAAACTAATATATATTTCTTTTGTCTTGATGGAGGACTAATAGGTCCTACAAAATCCAAAGCCCATTTTTCAAAAAGTTCAATGTGTACCTGAGGTTGTAATGGCATCTCACCTGAAGGAGAAGGTTTCCCTACCCTTTGGCAACTGTCACACCTTTTGACATACTCTTTAGCATCTTTAAACAAGGATGGCCAATAATATCCTAGATTAAGGATCTTATAGGCTATCCTCTTATCTGTAAAGTGTCCGCCACAAGGTTCATCATGACATGCCTTGAGAATCTCAGGCATCTCATCTTCACGAACACACCTTCTAATGATCAAATCTGGACCTGTCTTGTACAACTCATTAGCAACCCATGAATATTTTTCACTATCATTAATGATTTTTCTTTTATCCCTTGCATTCATAATTGAAGGAAATTTTCCTAAAACTAAATAATTAGCAATATCAGAAAACCATGGAGTTTGAGTAGAGATTGCAAAAAGATATTCATCAGGAAATTGATCTTCAACCGGAGTGTCATCTTTGATATTTTGGAGTCTAGATAGGAAATCAGCTACTGTGTTTTGTTTTCCAGGCCTATCTAGAATGGTGATGTTGAATTCTTGTAAGAGAAATAACCATCTTATAACTCTGCCATTAGTGATTGATTTGTTCATTAAATATCTAATTGCAGAATGATCAGTGTGAAAAAAAGTTTCATAGCTTGTTATATAGTGTCTAAATTTGTTTATGGCATGAACAACAGCTAAAAACTCTTTTTCAGTTACAGTATAGTTTAACTCTGCAGGAGTCAAATTTTTACTGGTATAATAGATGGCATATGGAATCAAATCTTTTTGTCCCAATACTGCTCCTAGAGCTGTATCGGAAGCATCTGTCGAGATATGAAAAGGTAACTTCCAATTAGGTCCCCTTAATATAGGTGCTTCAGAAATTTTGGTTTTCAGGGTTTCAAAAGCTAACTGGCAATCAGAAGTCCACTTAAATTCACAATCTTTGGTGAGTAATTTGAAGAGTGGAGATGTTATTTTGGTGAAGTTTTCTATAAATCTCCGATAATATCCTGTAAATCCTAGAAAACTTCTAACATCCCTTTGACAACTTGGAATGGATAAGTTAGATATGACTTCAACCTTAGACTCATCAACTCTAATACCATCCCCTGAAATGTGATGCCCTAAAACAATACCTTTAGTAAACATCATAAAACATTTTTCATGACTAAGTGAAAGATTTGCTTCCTGACATCTCTTTAAAACTTTTTCCAAGTTTTCTAAAGCTTCTTCAAATGAGTTTCCATAAATTGTGAAATCATCCATGTACACCTCTACACAATCATGTATTAGATCTGAAAAAATTCCTAATACTGCCCTTTGGAATGTTGCAGGTGCATTGCATAATCCAAATGGCAATACTCGGTAAGCATAGGTACCCCAAGGACAAGTAAATGTGGTTTTGTCTTGATCTTCGAGTGCTACTTGGATTTGATTGTAACCACTAAACCCATCTAGGAATGAAAAGTACTTTTTGCCAGCTAATGTATCTAACACTTGATCTATGAAAGGTAAGGGAAAGTGGTCTTTAAGAGTAGCTTTATTTAGTTCTCGATAGTCAACACACACCCTCCATTTTCCATTTTTCTTTGGCACAATTACCAAAGGAGAAACCCACTGACTATCTGAAATAGGATATATGAAATTGACATTTAACAATTTTTGCAATTCTTCTTTAACAATTTCCCTAAGATTTGGATTCATCCGTCTTTGAGGTTGTCTGATTGGTTTGCAATTTTCCTCTATATAGATGTGATGAGTGCAAGTCTTGGGACTTATCCCTTTCATGTTAGTGTATTCCCATGCATATGCAGAAGAATGTCTCTGTAATACTTTGACTAACTCTTCTTGTTGAGATTTTTCTAGGTTCTTGTTTATGTTAAATATTTTGCCTGGAAAAATTTCACTTGTAGAGCTGCCAAATTTGTCCATAGAATGAAGAGACATATGCCTTGATGACAAAAACTCAATATTGGATCCCTCTTGAAATGATTCATGTTTGTGTTCTGGAGAGGATTCAAAGTTTTCTAGAGTATTCATAATTTGATTATCTTCACTAATTTCTGAAATTGTGAAGAGAGGTTGTAAATCTTCCTCATCCTCTATCCATTGAGTGTCATCTAGATCTGTAATTGTCCTAGCTGGAGGATATAAAGTGAACTTCTTAGTTGAACTACCATCAGAGATATACATATCACTGGATCTACAACTAATAAAGGCATCAGCTGTAGCCAACCAAGGTCTTCCTAATATAACAGGATGGCCTCCTAGATTATTCTTAGGAGTTAGGATCATGAAATCCACAGGGTACTCCCAAGAATCTAGGGACATTGGAATGTCTTCTATTACCCCATCTGGTTTGATCACAGATCTATCTGCTAATTGTAATAGTGTGGGTGTAAAGAGAAGATTAGGAAGTTTCAGTTTATCCATGATTTGTCTACTCATGATATTAATTGCTGCTCCTAAGTCAATGAGTGTGTTCTGGATTTCAATTCCATTGATGTGAATTTTGACAACTGGATTTCCTGGGTCAAGATACTTTGGAATAGAAATCTTGCCCATCATAATGTCTTCTATTTGTCCTACCAGTTGAATTTTCTTTGTTTCTTTTATTCTTTTTCTTGTTGTCTTCATACTCAACTCCTTTATTGTTTTGGCTAAAATTGGGATTTCCTTGATGGCTTGCAATAATGGAATTTTAATGCAAACATTTCTCAGTTCATCTAGGAAATCATAATTAGGCACCATGATTTGTTTTTCTACACCTCTATCAATTTGTAATCTTTCCGGAAAGGGAGGTATAGAAGTAGATGTGGATGGTTGCTCTAATACAGGAGTTGGATTTATTGGATCTTTTTGTTTTAGTTTTTCAGTGTTCGGGTCTTGAAAGGATGTGTCTTCCTCAAGACTTTTATTCACCCGTAGAGAGTCTTCCTCAGAGTTATCTTGTTCTTGTATGATCACAGAAGGTTTCCTCTTTTCAAGTATTCTTCCAGACCTAAGTTGAACATCACTAAGGTCTAAAGGAGTAATTAAATAAATTGGAAACTGTTGGCCTTCTATCATGTATGTGTTCTGAGGATTTTTATTATTGGGGTTTGGTATGGGTTGAGCAGGCAATTGATTTGATTTTTGAGGGAATGGTAATGAAAGTGGTTGATTTTGATGTGGTTGGTTATGATGATGTTGTTGAGGATTTTGTTGAAAATTTTGTTGAAGATTTTGAGGAAAATTTTGTTGAGGATTTTGAGGATAAAAATGTGGATATGGTGGATAGGATGGTGGATACTGATAGTATGGAGAGTATCTTCCATAGGGACTTTTTGTTCCTTGTGCCCAAGATTGAGATTGATTTTGAAATTGGGGCCAAGGTTGCTGCCAAGAATTCCAAGGTGGAGGTTGATTATACATTTGATCATGGAATCCTTGTGTTTGAGGTCCCTGCGAAGGTCTTCTAGATACAAAATTGAGAGACTCTGTGGAATCTGTAGGAGTTTCCTCCTGAAAGACAGCCTTGAGACCAGGAAGAGAAGGAAAATTCTTGGTCTCATGTTTCTCAGAACAAATGACACAGTTTTCTACAACTTTTACATCCAAAGGACACTCTCTCAAGGCATGTTTCTTTCTACATTTGGGACAAAAGATTGCCAAGGCATCAAATTCAGCCTTCTGCTTGTTTTGTATCTTAAGGGTGTCTATTTGTTCACTAAGACTCCCTAAGATGTCGGATTTAAAATCATCAAGCATGTGTCCTATTTCTGATCTACTTACTGTCCCAGAAGCAGATTTACTTGCTCTTGCAAGAGCAGGATCTCTTGGACCTTTGACAGTTTTGGATTTCCCTCTGGAAAGGTTGATACATAACTCAGATATTTCAGGTAATGTGAGTTGTGATATATCCCCTTTTTCCATCATGTTAAGGATATCCAACCATTCATCCCTAATGGTTTTCAACAAAAGAGCTTTTAAAGTGTCTTGATCTAGGTTTTCCATTTGTGCCCTTTTTATGTTGTATTTAAATCTTTCCAACAAATCTTCTAAGTTTTCATCTTCTTTTTGTAACATCTTGAACACTTCTTCCTTATGATTAACAGGCATACAATAATCCAAGTATCTCTCTAGAAATGCTTGTTTCATGTCTTCCCATGTTCTAATAGAACTACTGATTAGACTCATAAACCACTTCAATGCTGCTCCTTTCAAAGTTGAAGGAAATAATTTCAGTTTTTGAGCATCTTGTAAGTAGTCATAAGTTCTACACAGCACTTCAAATTCGAATAAGAAGGTTTCAGGATCTTCAGTTTTAAGTCCATAGAAGTTTGGAAGGATAGAGGGTGAAATGTTTTTCATGGTTGTATTGGTTTCTTCATCAAGTATAGGGAACCCAAAAGAGCTTCCTATTCTACCTCTTTCTCCATTTGCACCTCTACCTCCTTCTCCTCTACCTCTACCTCTACCTCCAAATAGTGTGTTTTCTCCATTAAAAACTCCTCCTCCTCCTTCTTCTGCCATGGTTGACTCTCCTGTGGAAGTGGAAAAGTTTGTGTCCCTAACAGGAGTTTTTAGATCTTCTTCTATGGCAGGTTCAGTGGATGAAGTGGAAGGTTTATCTAATGGAATAGTTGACCTTAGATCTTCTAGAAGTCCAGGATCAGGAGAGGATGGAATATGGGTATGAGTTGAAGGTGTACTAGCTCTGGATCTAGATGAAACAAGTGGTGTTCTAGAAATCAAACTTCTGCCTCTGCTGCTTATGAATCTTCCCCTTGAATCTCTCTCCCTACGCATATAATTTTTTTTGGATACTAAGAAACAAAGGTTACATAGTTTTCACTTCCCCGGCAACGGCGCCAAAATGTTTGGTCTCAATCTAGTCTCCTAAATTGAGCTCATTTAATTGTCAACCAGGCTTGGTAAACTGTTGAAGTGAAGTGTACTGTATATACCTAGGTGCTTGTTTCTTAATGCATTGTGTGTAGTGTTTTGTGATGTTTTTGGTATTTTATGATGATTTATGATGTTTTTGGTCTTTTTGGAAATTTTATGTTCACAAGGAAAATGACTAGAAAGCTAGTGGAAGGAAGCTAATGATTAAAAACAGAGTGAAGCCTAGTTGGTTGATGACAAATGACAAATGCAATTGCAGATATATTGAAATAGAATCAAATCTAAACTATGACTAAGCAAAAACAGAGCTTGATAATGACTTTTAAGCAAATGATTCAAAACATAAACTCAATTTGTCAAATTCTTTCATCAAAGGTGTTTGAGAGAGAGCTTGAGACATGGTCAGCTAAGCATGCAAATTCTCCTAATAGTTAAACAACTAACTTATAATGATGCAACATGTTATCCATGATTAGAGATTTGTTGAAACATATTTGGAGTAAAACATTGATACCATCATAAGATCTCTACTTTAAGACTAGTTCCTAACTCTATTCTGCAACTTAGTTTGATAGCACTACACTTCACTCAAAGGTTATAGATTTTTGAAATAGTCTTTTGAGGAAATGTTTGTTTGTGAGATGATAAGGAAGTTGCAGAAGTACTTCAGGCCTTAAAGTGATATTGTCTTCTATTCATATGTTTATGAATCAATTATGGATTTTAGAACAAGAAGAGGTTTGTAAATAATGAAGGTTGTTTTGTTAAGTTTAACAACTGAAGTAATCTAATATGCAGTAAATGACAACTGAATGTGGAGTGCAAATGCAATGAGTTAAGCTAAAACTGAACTTAAGGTGTCACTAACCTAAAACTTTGCTGAACTACAAGTCATTATCAAACTTAAAACAAAATAACTGAGCATGAGTTAAGTGCAATTAAACTCCGGAGTATCCTAACTAAGTTATCATGCATTATTCTATGGAATCATACAGTCTGTTTGTCCATCATGATTGGTATTTTGGAAGAGTTTCTAAGAACAATCCTAACTGTACAATTCAGTGCAAATGCAAACATAAAGACTGAAAGCAATGAAAAACTAAGATATCATAGTCATCTCCTACCCATCATTATGATATTTTGGAACAGCGTTTAAGAGAAAGAACAACTATGGTACTTAGTGAAAACACACAACTAAAACGTTCAAGATCACAATCATGCTTAAGACAGTATAAGGATTTTTTGAAAGAGTTTCTTCTTTTGGAAGAGTACTTAGCATAATTATAACTGTGATGGTGAACAAAAGATATTGCAATTAAATCCTACAATACTATAGCCATTTCCCATTCATGTTCATAATCTTTTGGAAGAGCTTCTTCTTTTGGAAGAGTTTTTAGAATGAGTATAACTATAGTAGCTAATGAAAACAACTACGAATTCAACTTCAAAAACGTAAAGGCAGCTAGAATACTTATCTAAATTACGCAAATAAATCCGTACAGGGGGCAGGGGCCCTCTACCACCAGACAGAATCTAACTCCAAATCAAATCAACGCTTTCAAAACAACACTGTCTGCTTCATTAAAAGGTGAAATAACTTGAACAGAGCACTCTGCGTCTTCAGAAATGTAGCACAGAATCTAAGCAAAATCTAGAACAAAATCTAGCCTAGCTCTCGGTTTCCCAAGTGTTTATATAACAAATGTACATAACAAGACTTGCAACAATTCCAGGATTATTGTCTTTCCTTATCAAAATCACATTAGGACTCTTGAAGTGGCTGCGTAAAAAGGAAAAAGACATCTGGACTAAGACAGTCCTATTAGAAGTCTGCCTTCTTAAATGTGTTCCCACGTACCAGAACCATACCCAGAATTCGTTTCTTCCTTCATGGTGAGCAACGAACAATGTAGACATGATGTGGAATATGCCCATATGCGGTTTTTCTTGAGAGGCCACCTGGAACATACCCAAACGTGAAGACAGCTGCAGAATCACCGGTTAGCTACGAAATGTCTGCATTCTGTAGCTAGTTCCGGTCAAAATGCATTACAATGACAAAAATCATAAAACTTAGCAAGTCAGTCATGTTAATCATTCTAAAAGTAATTTTAACTAAATTCATTGATCAATTGGATCTGGAATAGCAATGGAAAAAGGAAAATGAGGTAAAGTAGAATGAAAGAAAGCACAATCTTGAGGCTCAACACACATTATGAGTTTTATTGATCCTTCTAAAAAGGTTAATGGACCTCCCTACCCATTTATTCACCTACCTACTGATAAAACAACTATAATATTCCTTTTAGCTTGAAGGATAAGTTTTTGGAATATTACAGTTCCCCCCTCAAAAATGTTGCTTGTCCTCAAGAAACTGTATAGAGAGAGAAAAATTCCTCCCCTCCTCTTCTTGTGGCCTCCTCATCAAAAGTCCCCACCACTGCTCCAAATGATCTGCTACAAATCTGCCCTCCAATGTTTCCTCCCAAGCATGCAAAACCATATGGCTCACATCATAGAAAGGTAGAAGGTGTAATTGGAAACCTCCTTGATGTCCAATGGCCTCCTCAAGGTAGGAGTGATGATAAACATGGGGAATATTATTCCTAATGAGTGACTTCCACACCCATGCTATCATCCAAATGAAATGAGCCAATCTAGTTAGCTCAAAAATATCCTCAACCCCCAGTTCATACAATGTGTTGGGGCTAAATGGAGAGATTGCATCCTCCCATCCCAATGGTTTATCTCTCCATTTATGATAATTATGGGGCTATTTTTGATCTTGGGCTGAAATTTCATGACCTCCAAGAGTGGCCCAAGCTAACCCACCAAGCCTATAAACCATGAAGTGCCTCCTCCAAAAACTCAAGTTCTTCAAATGGCTCATCCCACATGAAGGAAAGAGATGTAGTTTGGCAATCATGGGTTTCCCATTGCTTCCCCTGAAACATGTATCATGTAAAGTAGGGAGAATCATACTCCCAATGGGCATCATCAACTCATATCCCACTCTCCAAATAAAGCTCCCCATGAACATAGAAATATCAACAATACATGGAAGCAAAAACCAATGGAAACAAATTGTCATATGACAACCAGAAAGTGGATCAAGGTCCCACACATGGAACCAGTAGAGTGCATCCTTTGCCTACATAAAATCAAACAAGAACAAGTGCTTTTCCAGCCACTTGTTTGCTGCCACAATCATTTTAAAAGATAGAAACATGAAAGTACAAAATGGTGTCAATGGTGCACACCAAAAATCATGTGGCTTCCCCCACAAACCACCAATGAGATAGCCAATATCAATGCAACAAATGGCTTCAAGTACATCATCATACAATATGCAAGAAGGGATAATCCTCCTTGGTACAACATGCTACTCATATAAAGTAAAGAAGTACAAAACATAATGTGGAATTATACATTCTCCACCATGTACTTGGGACCTTGAGCTGAAATGGCTCAACTGGAAATTCTCCCTCACCTCCAAAGAGTATGGAAGTGATTGTGACATACTCTCTATCACCATCCAAGCTATGCATCTCTCCATATGCTGAAATATATCATGTTGAATTCCCTCCCAAATGAACTCCTCTACCAAGGAAAGATATGCTTCAAAGTACATGGAAAAGAAGTCCTCATGTGTTGCATGTAGTAGCTTCTCCTTGAGCTTAGAAGCTCTAGTTAAGAATACTCTGCCATAAGAATAGATGACCACATAATCCACCATATATCTATCATCTCCATCAAGGTCATCAAGAATCATGCAAGCACCAATATCCTTGGAGTACTCTACCAAGAGTTGAGACCTCCAATATGGATCAATCCTCCCAACAGACAGTGTTGATGATCTACAATGTGAAGCTCCCCACATGCTGTTGTCTTTTCCTTTGACATCCCTCATGCCAAAGTAATCCTCCAAATTGCTACCATGCCCATCATGCAGCTTCTCATGCTCAAAAAGAAGTAGGAATTTTTGGAAGTTAGCCTCCCATGAGAAGCTCCCATCCAAACAGAATCTCCTAATCTTGGCCAGTGTAAGCATGAGTGGCCTCCATCTACTCCAATGTATCGAGGATTCCTTCCTTAAAGGAAGTACCCTCTGTTTCTCCAAATCCATGGAGCAACTCCCTTGCACCATGAAAGTGCCATCCTCCATCACTGTAGAAACTTCTGTCAGCGCAGTACATATAGTGAGAGTGGGTGGTGCTGAAAATGGAAGAATGCCTCCCTCCTCCTTGAGATTATCCCAAACTCTCTTCTTTGTACTAGACTCCTCCACAGATTTCACCTCTCCGGAATCTAAGAGGGGTGAACCAAATGGCAAGATGCCTCTTACCAAATCCAGATCTGGTGGCCTCCCAGGTGGAATGCCTCCATGTAGTGAGACATCAATGTCAATAGTAGATTGTATATATGATTGGGCAGCCTTGCCCTTGCTCCCACAGCGCAAATCAGTCTGCCTCTTCCTTGCATCAGCTCTCTGAAATGGATATGGGTGTGTGCTCCTCATCACATGACGATGATATTCCTCCCTATCTTAATCTTCTATCTGCAATGCTCCACAATCATCTTGTCCATTTATTATTTCTTGACCTCCATATGTGAGATCCTGGGGAAATTCTTGCAATGCTACAATAAATCCTCCTGTTGGAGCATGTGCTCCTCCTTCCTCTACATGAGGTACTAGATATTCTCTAGATGTGACAGCGTTGTAACCCCCATCCTTCTCTTCCTCTTCAATATGAATAGGAGTCATTTTCTCAATAAGAGGATCCTCTTTTGCAAAAGGAACTTTCACGCCCTCTTGTCCAAAGGTATGAGACAAATATTTTTCCTTTATCAGTGTGTTATGCAAGATGTGAGCCTCTCCATCATTTTTATGAAGTGGTTTTGAGTTTATAAGTTCTTCCAACCCATGCACAAGTTTTGGTTTGTTTGGCTCAACCAAGAGTGTTTTAGAATGTCTCCCATCAAACCTCTCCACTAATCTCGTAGTGAACTTTGCATAGGAAGAAATATTGGCATTCTTCAATGAAAATGACTCAAAAATCCACCAAGCATAGGGCCTTACCTTCAGAGTGCAACGCTGCAACTATGATGGCTTCCTCTTCAGAAACTTGGTGCTGTTGTAAATAAGTGTGTAGCTCCTCCACCCAAGCTCTGGCTGAACATGTTGGTGACCCATAAAAAGCAGATAGAGTGAATCTATCCATGTCATGTTGTCTGTTCCTCTCCACCTTGATCTTGCAAAACTTCTGAAAAGTGATATGATCTCTAAACCTTTCATTTTGAGATTCATACTCATGAATAAAACCACTAAGAGTTTCCCTCTTAGGCATTCCTCCTCCTTCCATCTCTCTGATGATAGATCTGGGAATTTGACTGAACTGTGCATAATAGGGTGTAGATTCATGCTCACACCTATCATGTGTCAATCTAGATCCGACTCTAGATCTAAACTCCTCTAGAGATTCCATCTCTCCTCTCATCTTCTTAAGATCTTCATTGATGCTCTGCATAGATTTTGGAAGAAGCTTTGAGAGCCTCTCCTCCTTTATTCCTCCACATAATGGAGCCTTCTATCTATTCATCTCTCCTTCTCTTGATAGCATCATGGCTGAGTTCCACAGGCTGAGCCAAGACTATGCTCTGATACCACTGTAATATCCCAAAATGGGAATGTAGCAGTGCATAAGCACAATAATAGAATATCATGGTGAAATTAAGTCATAATATGTGTTGATAAACACATATCCATCAAATTAATGGAACAACAGCAAAAAGAAGCACTTCTACATCCTCCAAAGTGGGGAAAATGCAGCAATTTGACCCTGAAAACGTTATTTCTGGAATTTTATGTTTTAATAGGGATAAATAATGGTTTAATACCTTACCATATGTATTAATGCCCTTACATACAAAGGATTAATATAAAAAAATCTCTTTTGATATGTTAAACAGATCTCCCGACCTTAAATCAGCTTAAAAGTGGCCAAACCCCATGAATTAAGTTATGAAGAATTAATGAAGCACATAAAAGTGTTATTTATTGAGGTTTTCTGCAACCTAATGATATATAATCATGGATATAGAGTTTTATGGGACAATATGCTAAGAAAATGAAGATCTAACCTCTTTAATGTATTATAGAAATAACCCAGTAAGGATTTCTTTAGAGCATAAGTACAAAAAGAGCAGATCTGAATATTCAGCTCTGAAAAATGCAGTCTTACTGCAAAATTATAGAAATATATCTGAATAATAAAAAATATGGATGAGAATCCCTTCCTCTATCTTTCTGGGAGAATGGTTGGCTCTTTTCCTAGGAAACTAGCTCAAAAACAAGGATCTTAACACTGCTGTAGCAAATTTATGGAAAATGACGCAGTTCCTGCAAGGGACTATGTTGTAGGAGATGAGGAATACTTTGGCCTACTGCCAAGATTTGAAATGAGCCCATAAATCTTCATATCTGATCTCTCAAGAGAAGGAAGGCACCCTCTATTGAGAAACAAACCCGGAAGTGGTGTTAACAAACCTCCATTGCAACACCCTGCAACACATCAATATTCTACTATAGAATAATGTTGAGGCTGGAGAATGGTGCTTGGCCTCAAGCCTGGATATGGAGCAATATAGAACAGAGCTCTCCCAAGAGGCCTCTCAAGGGAAGAGGTGGGATTCCCGCTCGGGAACACCCTGTGGGAAACAGCACTGCAACCCTGCTAAATAGCAAGAGGAAGCCAAGTCTAAACAGACCAAGATCAAATGATCAAATCCAAAACATGTATAACAAAGGCTCCCATCCTCTCCATAAATATCAAGTGAACCTCTTCACATTGGGTCCCATCCATATGTGCCATCAAGCTCATGCAAGTTGTCCTCCACCAAAACTGTGTTGTTCATCAAGGAGATTCAATGTATCTAGACAGCTTTGTTGACTTGGTCAAAGTTGAGTGAATCAACATGATCCCATCTCTTTTCACACCCAAAGGTGCTCAAATTAGTTGCTTATTCTTCCTCCTTTCACATTAGGAGTGTTATTGATCCTTCTAAAGAGGTTGATGGGCCTCCCTACCCATTTATTCACCTACCTAGTGATAAAACAACTCTAATGTTCCATTTAGCTTGAAGGCTAAATTTTTGGAATATTACATTCTTCCATGGACAACTCTTCTTGACTGACCTTCTTCAAACTCTTATTCACTAAACTCTGTTTCACTACTATATTCTTCAAAATATGAGTACGAGTGGATTATAGATTTCTTCTTCCCTTTGGCTAAAGAAATGTTAGATGAATAAAGTTGGGCTATAGTTGGTTCTTCTACTGTAGTGGTCTCTCAAACTTTTCTTTTCCCCTTAGCTGATGTTTTAAGAGAGGAAAAGAGTTGTGCAAGTGTAGGCTCCTCTAGTGCTGGAGTGGCATTGTCTTCTTGATTCTCCTGACTAGCCTATAGAACAGGGCTTTGTATTAAGGTTTCAGGGTTGACTTCCACTGAGTATCCCTCTGTCAGAATAATTTTCCTCCTGTGTTTACTCTTTGAAGAGGAAGCTACATATTCCTTGCCTTTATACATAGCATTCTTTTCAGGTAGGGTAGCTTTTTGTTTGAGTTTTCTTGCATGCTATTTCCTTAAAGACACCAAGTTTTGTGGCTCCTTAGGTAGTATTCTAGTGTAAACTTCTTTGGATTGTTGCACTATAGGTATAGGAGTAATGGTTGGTATAGGATTAGTGGTTTGAATTCTACCTCTCCTAGCTGAGTTCGTTGTCTGTGTGCTAGATGGTGTAGAAGATTGACCAGTTTTTGAAGGGGTCAATGTAGGTGTAGGGCTTGACTGCTACTCTTGGGTCTTTCTCCTTATAGGCCTTCCTACCCTTCTCCTTGAGTTAACACTGCAAAAAATTTCATCTTTTAAAACCTTTTCCCATGTGGTTCTCTTCTTTTTCAGATGATAAATCACCAACATTTTGATTAAACCCCTGTGATAAAGATTATGAAGAGAATAGTTTGGGGTTCTCTGTATTTTTTGAGACATTGTTAACAGAGATTTATAAAGGAAATATGGTAAGTTCATAGGTTTAAATCCTGATATTTGAGCTAGAAACCTCATCTGGTATTGATGCACATT
This sequence comes from Pinus albicaulis, assembly GCA_034641835.2. Lineage (NCBI taxonomy): Eukaryota > Viridiplantae > Streptophyta > Pinopsida > Pinales > Pinaceae > Pinus > Pinus albicaulis. The sequence continues at coordinate 632,471,256 of CM076575.1, forward strand.
GGAAAACCTACCCTCACAGGTAATATAATGTTACATAGTGGTAATAACATCTTGCAACTCAAGCCTAAAATAAGAAATGTGAACAGTAGGGGTCCAATCTATATTTTCATGCTCAGGCTTTAGATATGGATTTAAATAAGCTTTAAACATATTTGTCCTCTTGTACCATGACTCACTTGTAGTTGACGTTTCGGTAGCTCTTACGATGATAGTCTTTGTGATCCTGAAGGTATGAGACCCCAACTTAACATGATCTCCATCGAAAGTATCTACAAATGATTGAGCCATTGCAACATTTTCTCTTGAAAAATTCTTTAGAAACCAATACCCCCCTACTACTTGGAACTGAGGCTTTGCACGGTGATCAACGAAATGGGTATTGCCTTGTTCTGGACTGTTCACCTTACCACCCTTACCCATCTTGTTAAAAAATAACTTAACCACTAATGCACACCTGTAAAACAAGGAACAAAAACCATCCACAAAGCCCTAAATGTTGACACAAGGAAACAAATTTTTTTGCTGGAAGATAAGAAACGGTTTGTTGTAGCTTTCACGAGGGTAAATAAAAATAGAGCTTTGCATGCCCTAAATCACTGTGAGATAGAATGACACAAAATCAAAATGATTTAAATTCTGGTTCCAGCTCATTCCACCGAAATTTTCACTACATCACATTATTAACTAATAGCTACTCGTACCTCAACCTTAATACATTTCACAGTAATGAGTAGCATTAGATTTTACTAACCTTAGAAAATAAAATAGCCAACTCCTTTTAACAAATCCTCCATTTAGAAATAGCTACCTTTCAAAAGAGTAATAGCTCTTGTTTTAGCAAACCTTTAATATTTTCACCTGATTAATGCCTCTTTTACCTCCTTGTACAAATTTTGCAGGAAATAGCTACTTTTTTTAAAAAGGTAGTTATTTTTGTGTTGCTTGTAAAACCAGATTTTCTGAAGAAAATAACTGCCTTTCTAAAAAAGGTAGTTATTCCTGTGTTATTCCTAAAACAACTGATCTCTCTGACATTTTTTCCTTAGCCTTGGATAGAAAATATCATGGTGAATAAATAAGACTTCTCAAGCTAACCCCTGACCTTAACTACTCAAAGCAGTTAAAATACTTATTAAAAGAAAATTTACCCTAATAACTTTATAACACAAACAAACTATTGGACTCAAAATTATTTTTGATTTTGTTAAAAATGATAAAAACTAATACACATTTTACCTCTCCAGTGTTTAAGTTCAACAATAAATTCTAGCACCTACACTAGTGTGGGACCAGGAGGTCCAAGCAGCACCTACACTAGTGTGGTACCAGGAGGTCGAAGAAGCACCTACACTAGTGTGGGACCACAGGTCTTAGCAGCACCTACACTGGTGTGAGCTAAATTTGGTGCATGTCTATTTTATTTATCCCTTAATTAAGATGGACATAAATGTAATATAATCTCAAAATAACTTGTAATAGTTAACTAATTGTTATAAACTCAATTAACTCATGAATTTCTAGTTGAGGATAGTTGGTGAAGCATGCGGAGTAATTCTAGTTGTAACAGAGTTCGAAGTGCAGTGGTGCATTAGTTAATGCAGGTTGTAATTAGTTTAACTGAGTTAAGTGAGTTAAACTCAGTTGTGCTAGTTGTAACTGTTTGATATACTAGTGAGAGATCAAGTGAATTAAATCTTATTTAATTCAAAATCAGTGATATCACATGCAACTGGGGATTTGCTATTATTAGTTGCATGCATGTCAGTTCTAGTGGAGACCCAGTTGAGATCTAGGTGAAAGGGAATTTGACTATTAGTTGTAGGATTATTGGGTTGCACCCATGAAACCAAAAACCTATTGGATTGCCTATGATCCTTGCGCAATCAAGGAAGGCCGAAAATCCTATGGAATAGGGATTGCATTCCACATGAATTGCACAAGAAAGGCAGGCTATCAGGTGGCTGAGAATTGACTAAGTATTGGTCAGTTTTTTCCAGGACTTTGTGAGAAAATTAGTCGAGTACAGGAGGGCTCTTGTGAGAATATTTTTATGTAATTGTTTCATGTATCCATGCAAAATATACAATAGAAGATAGTGGGGTTTTGAGCAGCAAGCTTTCACTGGAAAATTATGTGTTGTGGTTTGATTGATTCTTCTTTGGTTCATGTGATTGGCAATTGTGTTTTTATTTCTGCAATTTATTTGTAGAAGTGATTCAGTATCTAGATTTATCACCTTGTTAGATTGGATTGAATCCCTGATATACATTCTTGCTGTATAATTTCTACATGGTATCAGAGCACAGGAAATCACAATAGTGGAGAAGTTGAGTTTGTGACTAAATAGAATTCGAATTTGCAGAAATACTTTCTTGGTGCTACAACTAATTTAGGATCGAAATGGCTTTCAATGGCTTGGGATTGGAGTATGTGCTTGAGGGCAGCTCTAAATATATTTCTTGGAAAAACAGGATGGAGGTAGTACTCGAAGAAAATCATTTGAAGTAATTCATTTACAATGATGTTCCAAAACCCTTTGTGACAGATGCTGCAAATCTTGATGCATGGCAAAATAAAGTGGCAAAGGCGAGAAGGATCCCACTGGAGGGAGTACGAGACAACATTTTCTCAAGTCTCCATGGAAAAGTGACACCATATGCTATGTGGAAAGATTTGAAGGATCTATTTCAGAGAAAAAGTGACCATAGGAAATTGGCACTAAAAGATAAACATAGGAAGACCAAGATGGAGAAAGGCGACTCCATGCCAAAATATTTAACAAAGTTTGTCCAATGTCAGGATGAGTTTGGGAGCGTTGGCATTACTATCACTGATGATGATTTGGTGATTCTATCTCTCCTAAGACTTCCAAGAGTTTTCATAGTTATCAAGACTCTGTCAATGGAAGGGAAAATCTGCCAAATTGGGAACGACTGTGGTCGAATTTCGTGGAAGAGGAGATCAGACAGAATACCAGAGATGGATCTTCATCTAAGAATGAAGATGAAGAATATTTTTCTTTGGCTTCCAAGGTGAAGAATGGGAAAGAAAATAAGGTCCATTCCAAATCTGAGTCCAAAGATGACAACAAGCCCGACATGTCCAGAGTGAAGTGTTTTCACTGTCACGAGCATGGGCATTATGCCACTAACTGTCCACAAAAGAAGAAGAACATGAAGGCTTCAAGATCTGCAGCTAGTGAGGTTTTGGCCTCGTAATTTGAGCTTGACTACTCATTGATCACATGCATGGTATCAAGTGCATTGGGATCGGTGTGTTATTTTGATAGTGGTGCATCCTTTCACATGACAAGAGACAAGGAAATTTTCAGTAGCTTGGAGGAGAAGGACCTCCAGATGCATATTGAAATGGGTGATGACAAGAAGTACAATGCTACCGAGATTGGTACCATTACCTTCCAAAGGCAGTCAGGTAAACCCTTTCAATTAAAATATGTAATGCATGTACTAGGCTTGAAGAAAAATTTGGTCTCAGTTGCAATGTTGGAGGATAGAGGCTATGATGTTTTTTCCAGTGAAGGAAAATCTTTCCTATGACACAGAACAATAGGACAAACAAGAATATTGGTATTCAAGTTAAGAATCCCTAAAATCTTGATGTGTATGGTTGCGCAGCATTGATGGGCAAGGCAGACAAAGTGGTGAGTCAAGATGAGGGCGAGTTATGGCACAGAATATTGGGCCATCTTCACCACGGAGCCTTGAAAGTCACGTAGCAAATTTCTACGGGTCTTCCCAAGGGTACACTTTCCCAGTCAGACACAAGCAAAGGATTTACTATGGGAAAATATGTAAAGGCCACCTTTCATGAGAAGGAGAATCGAGCCCCGGGGATCCTTGAGAGAGTTCACACAGATGTGTGTGGACCATTCTTTGTTGCTTCGATAGCAAATCGTAAGTACTATGTGATATTTATTGATGAATTTTCTCGGAATTGTTGGATCTACTTCATGCAGAAGAAAGATTAGACATTATCAAAGTTTCTTGAGTTTAAAGAACTGGTGGAGAAAGACATGAGGAAGCATGTGAAGGCTCTTATGAGCGGTAATGGTGGTGAGTACATCTCTAATGAATTCAAGAACTTCTGTAGCAAAGAAGGAATTTTGAGAGAACTGATAGCACCTCATAACCCACAATAGAATGGGGACGTTGAAAGAAATAATAGAACGATTGTGGGTGCAGCAAGAGCGATGTTGCATGATCAGGGCCTACCGATGCATCTGTGGGCGGAGGCATGCAACACAATAGTAATTGTGTAGAACCATTGTCCTCATAGGATACTTGGCATGAGTACACTAGAAGAGGCTTTCACTGGTAAGAAACCTGATGTTTCACATTTTAAGATTTTTGGCTCATATATTTATGTGCATGTGACCAAAGACGCCAGGAAGAAGCTGAAACCAACAGCTGAGACTGGGATTTTTGTGGGGTACACTAAAACTCCCCACAACTATCGAGTGTAGTTTCCAAACAACAGAATGACTATTGTGTGACAGGATATAAAATTTTATGAGGAGAAATCCATGTGATTTTCCCTTGAGAGGGAGTTAGATTTGCATGCAGAGGAGGAATCCTTGGTTCCCAAGGATGAGCCTCAACATGTGGAGCAGCCACATGCAGAGAATCATGGAGTGGTAGAAAACATTCATGCAGAGCCATCCATCAGAAATGGTAGAAGGTGCACCACGGAAGCTGATAGATTGAGACTTGATGTTGCAGAGAATGTAGGAGCCCCTACTTCACAGTGCAGACAAAAACAGTCTCCATAGAGGTTTACTGGATCCATGGCTCTTATGAGAAAATGTATTGTGATTGAACCATATTCCTTTTATGAGGTAGTGCAACAACCAAGTTTGGTTGATGCAATGATGGAGGAGTATGACTCCATTGTTAAGAACAGTGCATGGAGATTGTCCCAAGGCTGCTCGAAAAATCAATGGTTGGATCTAGATGGATCTTCAAGGTACAACAAGTTGTTGATGGGAGTGTGGAGAAATACAAGGCCAAATTTGTGGGCCAGGGATTCTCACAGATTGAGGGGATCGATTATGATGAGACTTTTGCACTAGTTGCAAGGTACTCTTCCATTGGATCCATCCTTGCACTCTCAGCATAAATGGGGTGGCGCATTCATTAGATGAATTTCAAAACTACGTTTATCAATGGATTTATTGAGGAAGAAGTGTACATGGAGAAACCAAAAGGTTTCGATATCTTCGATAGTGAGTCGCATGTGTGTCGACTCAAGAGATCACTGTATGGCCTGAAGCAAGCACCTCATGCTTGGTACACTTGGATTGACAGCTATTTCACCGGACTGAGCTTCACCAAAATTGAAGTTGATGCAAACCTATACTAGATTGTGGTTGAGGGTAAGATATTGATTATTGTACTTTATGTTGACGATCTAATTTTTATTGGTGATGATCAATTGATACACTCATGCAAGGAGGATATTTTAAGGGACTTCGTAATGAAGGACATGGGACTCCTTCATTATGTTCAAGTATACCAAAGAGATACTAGGTAAGTTTCACATGGAGAGCTGCAAACCCATGGACACTCCTCTTCCAGGAAATTGGAGGAAAAAGGATGCTACTTTTGGAGAGGTAGTGGATGCTACTGTCTACAGGCAGTTATTTGGTTCACTGATGTATTTAGTGAACACCAGACCATACATTTTCTACCCAGTTAACCAGCTGAGTCAAGCTATGGTTAAGCCTACCAATCTCTTTTGGAAGGTGAGGAAGCATGTCTTGAGATACCTGAGGGGCACATCAGAGTATGGATTATGGTACATACGGATAGAGGGAGTGAAGCTTCAAGGCTTCACGGATGCAGATTGGGCAGGTATTCCATCAGACAGAAAGAGCACATCAGGAGGGATCTTCAACATAGGATCGATAGCAGTTTCTTGGTACATTAGGAAGCAGCGATCTATGGCACTCAATTCAGTGGAAGTAGAGTAAATGGCATTAATTCAAGCTGCATGTGAGGCTATCTGGATGAGAAAGATACTGGTTGGTTTGTTTGGTTCTTAGATGGTTCTGATAGTGATACATTATGATAATCATAGTTGCATTAAACTCTCGATTAATCATGTGTTTCATGATAGGCCCAAGCACATAGATATCTGGTACCACCATCTCATATATTGTGTGCAGAGGTCCATAATGTTACTTCAATACATTCCCATGAAAGATCAGGATGCAGATATTCTAACGAAGGTGCTCACTAGGAGAAAATTCGAATATCATATAAACAGGATCAGGGTGAAGGATAATCCCTTTCTTGTTGAGAGGGACTGTTGAAGTTCAACAAGAAATTTCAGCACCTACGCTAGTGTGGGACCACAGGTCTTAGCAGCACCTACACTAGTGTGGGACCACAGGTCTTAGCAACACCTACACTAGTGTGGTACCGCAGGTCTTAGCAGCACCTACACTGGTGTGGGCTAAATTTGGTGCATGTATATTTTAGTTATCCCTTAATTAAGATGGATAATAAAATGTAATATAATCTCAAAATAACTTGTAATAGTTAACTGAGTGTGATAAACTCTGTTAACTCGTGAATTTAGAGTTGAGGGTAGTTGGTGAGGCATGCAGAGTAATTCTAGTTGTAACAAAGTTCGAAGTGCAGTGGTGCATTAGTTAATGCAAGTTGTAATCAGTTTAACTCAGTTAAGTGAGTTAAACTCGGTTGTGCTAGTTGTAAGTGTTTGATACACTAGTGAGAGATCAAGTGAATTAAATATTATTTAATTCACAATTAGTGATCTCACATGCAACTAAGGTTTTACTATTATTAGTTGCATGCATGTCAGTTCCAGTGGAGACCCAGTTGAGATCTAGGTGAAAGGGAAGTTGACTATGAGTTGTAGGATTATTGGGTTGCATCCATGCAACCAAACACCTATTGGATTTCCCATGATCCTTGCGCAGTAAAGGAAGGCCAAAATTCCTATGGAATAAGGATAGCATTCCACATGAAATGCGCAAGAAAGGCAGGGTCTCAAATCAATTATATAAACTCCTTTAATAGCTCTAAATTAGACTGTATAGTTTGTCATTCTCTAGTAGCCAAGTTTTCAAGATTATGTAATTCATTTTGAATGTCATCAGGGATGGTTGATTTGAAAGATTCGGTAGCCTCCTGAGCTTGTTGGTGATCACAAACCCCCCCCCCCCCCCAACCCACCCACCCACCCACACACCTCTATGGATTCTCATGTGTTACCTATGCATGGTGGCAAGTTGTAGTGATTGTAACCAAATAGTAGTTGTACACAGTATATTAGTGACAAAGCACTAGACCCCCAACCGCAACAAATCTCCTAATATTGAAGCAGTGAGTAAGGTTACTCAACCAAATATGCAGATAAAACTAAATTTCATAGTAATTAGAACTTTAAAACACCCAGTAACTAGATAATACCAGGGATCAGAAGGACGTCCACTTATATACTTTCCTCACTAGAGTCGTAAGTGAAAATTAACACCTTGGACCACAAATAAGAATAAAGTTTGCAGTAAGAACACAAATAAAGCTAGAGCCCGCAACTATTAAACAGAATTACACCCCTTGAACAAGTACAATAGGCATAGACCCTCCTTGATCCTCAAACCTTTCCAAATATTCATGCATCACATGTGATTACATGCATGATTGTGGCCACACCACCCCCAGTATTTAATTCCTTGCATTAAGTCTTGTGCTAGGGTGGTGGGAACTATCAGCTCTATTGTTTTCATCCTCAATCCTCACCCTCGTCAGGGAAGAAATATATTTAATTATGTCGATACAAATGTTTATTTTGGAATAAATATTTCATAATTTTAATTTAATTATCAGTTATTATTAGGTAGATGGTAGGGATTGAACCTCCATGGAATATTACAGAATATTCTTAGTAGTATAAAAAATCAAAGGTTTAGATTTATCTCCAAAGTGGCTATGCCCTTTTTGTTTTTTAATTAAATTGACTAATTAAAAAAAATGTCATATAAATAAGTGTCATGTGAAATGAGTTATTGTCTTTTGGACAGGTGGTATGGATAAGCCATGGTATTGCAACAAAGTCTATTTGCAGATTAAGAATCTCCATAGTAAAGTGGGGATAAATATCGATGAACAAAAATTTTGTTCCATGTTTTTTTCAAATATATATATGTTTAACTTATATCTTAATTATTTTTTATAATTAATAATAATTATTATGTAGATAGGCATGACTATTTTGGAATAGGGCTTCAATAATTCTAATTTAATTATCAATAATTATTAAGTGGATGATAAGAAGTCAACCTCCATAGAATATTCTTAGTATATACACAAATCAAAAGTTGGTATTTATCTCCAAAGTAGTTATACTCTTTTTGTTTTTTAATTAAATGGATTAATTGAAAAAATTATCAGTTTTTTCTCTTTCTATGTATTTACAGATCTCGAGGATTGTTGATCACTATGTCCATGGAATATTAGTACCAAACATATCCATCCATGGGGATCAATTCCTGTCCTCTCAACCACAAATTCTGACTCCAAGGGTGTCAAGAGAATCAAACTCGTGACCTTTCAATAGTAAATGTGCTTTAATGAAAAAGAGTCGACTAGTTGAGCTAACCCTCAAACTATATAAACAAATATCATATAAAATGAGTTATAATTTTTTAGACATGTAATATGTACAAATTAAAAAATTAAAAATATATAAATTGTAATCGTTTGAAGATATTAACTACTCAATCACTTTCTTGAGAACGATATAGAAAGTGTTATGATATTTAGACTTTCCCATCATTATATATTTGGTTTATTTTTTTTAATATTTTACTAAGTGACTTGGGAGTGCCACTCCTCCATTATTATATATTTGGTTAATATTTTATTATTAAGAAAAGTAAAACCTCGCAGTGGCACTAAACTACAATGTCACTTAGGAGTACTATCTGATGGTAAATTTGAACATATCTATAAAATCCATTTAGCCTTCATACAAACAGATCGTAACCTTTTAGTGAAGATTCCAAGTTGGATGAACTTAAATTTCGCAAAGGAAAAAGGAGATCAAGTTGTGTACTAAGATTTTTATTAATAGCTATTTGTGTTGGCACAACAATAATAGTTAAAACTATACAGCAAATTTATATTATGATTCATATGTACATCTAATTAATCATTTTCCATGAAAGATGAGTATTCGTGTGTTTCAAATTATCCTCAATTTTGTTATACTCTTCATCAATAATTTCTCTCTTACCGAAGGTTTCACTGTTATATGGGTTCATTATTATAAGTTTATAATTACATAGAAATAATTGTCTATAAATTGTTTTTTTAAGTTAAACTGATTATTATTAATATTTTTCAAACTACCATTATGAGATTATATTTGCTAAATAATATTAAAATTAAATATAATAATATTCAACGTTATACCACAATAATAATTTAATTTCAAATTCATAATCATCTAAACATTAAAGGATTCACTTTTGACAAAATCTGAAGAGAGATAAGATGAGAGCATTCATAGCATTTTACAGAATAGGGGATATGACCCACAGATTGAGCTAATGTTTGTAGAGAGGGATGAGTATAGGGAAGTTTGTGGGAGGAATATTGGAAAGAAATGATAGCAGAAGAATTGGATTCTCCAATATATATAGAAGTAATTTCTTTATGTTTGGGTTTTCGAGAACATCAATAACCTAATATTGAAAATGGCAGCAAGAAAGGATTCTAGTTTAATTTTCCATTGAATTAAATTAGAATAAAATTGTAATTCTACATCACAAGACAACTTGTACGAGTTAACTAAGTTAGGATGACTTAGTTGGTTCAGTTAATTCGAGTTGAGGGTATAACTTGAGTCATGTAGAGTGTCTCCTACAAAATAGGAGCCCTGGTTGAGTTTATTTTGAGTTGTAATTAATTAACTCAAATTATCTGAGTTAAAATAATTTTAACTAGTTCTAATTGATGGAGTAACTAGTGAGAGGTCAAAGAGTGGAACTTGGACTTGAACCATATCTAGTGATCAATCAGATAACTAATAATTCACTCGTAAGTAACTCATGCATGTCAGTTCTGAGAAAGACCCAATTGATATTGGAGTTCAAGGGCAGTGTGATATTAGTTGTATAATCATCCAAATTGTACAGGTGGTGCATGCAGTCAAAGGAAGACCCCTAATGGAATGCGTAGTATGGATTGGGAATTTCCCAAATTAATAGGGCCTAATTACCCAAGGAAACATCACAAAGAAATAGGGATCTTGGAGGGCAGAACATTGGTTAAGTATTGAACCGAGCTTGACTAGGAATCAGAGAGACAAATAGAGATAGTGTAGAGGTTTATCAGCTTGGAGAAAAGAATTGTAACCTTCTCATATTTTCTGAATTATGCAATATACATATAGAGGTTTTTTTAGCTGAAGCTTTCCCTAGGAAATACTTGTGTACTGTGTGATTGAAATTCTTTCTCTTTCATGTTTTGTGATTTCATGATCTAAATTCGCAAAAGGTATAGTAGATTCAAGTATATTGTTTTATCATAAATTAAAATTATCAATTTAAATCTAAAAATATTTTCTACATGGTATCGAAGCAGGAACCACTCTAGAAGAGAAGAATATGATTATTTTTTTTCTAGGTGAATCGAATTTGCAGATCTACTCTTCAGGACTAGTAGCAAGATCAGGATGTTTTTATCTGGATTGAGACTAGAATATTCCCTTGAGGGTAATTTGAATTACATATTTTTTAGAGACATGATGGAAGCAGTGTTAGAAGACAACAGGTTGAAGGAGTTCATAAACAATGATATTCCTAAGCCTGTAGCAACAAATGCTCAAGACCTGGCGGCCTAGAAGAAGAATGTAGCAAAGGCAAGAAGGACTCTTTTGGAAGGTGTTTGAGATAATATTATCTTGAATTTCCATGGAAAGTAAAATACATATGCTATGTGGAAGGCCTTAACTTATTTGTTTCAAAATAGCAGTGACCACGGGGAGATCGTACTAAAGGACAAGCTCAAAAAAATAAATATGGAGAAGGTCGACACAATACCAAGGTACTTGACCAAGCTAACCCAATGTCAGGATGATCTTGGAAGTGTTGGTGTTACAGTTTTCGAGGATGATATGGTGAGCCTAGCACTTATAGGCCTTCCTAAGATCTGGAACTAGGTGAATGGGAGGGAGAAGCTACCAGAGTGGGATCAATTGTGGTCCGACTTGGTGCAAGAAGAGATTCAATGGAACACCATAGATGGATCATCATCAAAGCATGATGATGAGGATAATTTTTCCTTGGATGGAAAGGAAAAGAAAGGGAAAGGGAATTCATCCCATTCCAAATCATATTATGGTCACGCAGACATGAATAAGGACTTTTCAAATATCAAATGATTCCATTGTCATGAGCTAGGACTATACGCCATGAAGTGTCCACACAAGAGGGCCGGCAAGAATCCCTCAAAATGAGAGGTAGGTGAAGAAATTGCTTCACAATTCAAGTTTGATTTTACTCTCATCGCGTGCATGGTGTCATCAATGATGGGTTTTGTGTGGTACCTGGATAGTGAAGCCTCATTCCATATGACCGAAAACAAATATTTTTTCAACGACTTGGATGAGAAGGACCTCCAGATGCACATCGAGATGGGAGATGATGGGAGGTATAATGTGACCGGCATCAGTACTATTACCTTAAAAAGGGTCTGCTTCTCCTCTCACATTAAAAGATGTCATGTATGTCCCTAGTTTGAATAAGAACTTAGATTCAGTTGTTATGTTGGAAGATCGTGGCTAAAATGTCATATTTAGCAAAGGAAAGGCGTTCATTCATCACATAGCCATGGGAGAGGTGTATAGATCGAGGTTCGGGTAAAGAACCTCTACAAATCGGATGTAGAATATTTTGCTTCCTTGATCACGAAAGCAGAGAAAGTGGAGAACCGAGACATCAATGAGTTATGGCATAGAAGATCGGGCCATCTACACCACGGAGCTTTGAAGATCATGCGACATATTTATACAGGACTTCCCAAGGGTGCGCTTGAGTAGTGTGATACATGCAAAGGGTTTACATTAGGGAAGTACACCAAGGCCACCTTTGATGAGAAGGACAATCGAGTGCAAGTGATCCTTGAAAGAGTTCACTCAGATATGTGTGGGTCGTTCTCAATAGCCTTCATGGACAAGCACGGGTATTATGTGACTTTTTTAGATTATTTTTCGTGAAGTAGGATCAAGGTTCTAAAGGGAAGTATTCACAGGGCAAGATAGTTTAGTCATTTTAGATCCTTAGGTTGATGATGAAAATGGTTTCAATCGAGATAAGAGAGCAATTAAGGGTTCTCAAATCCAGATAATGAGTGAAAAGACAGAGGTCAATCGAAATAAGGGAGCAATTAAGAATTCCCTAATATGGATATCAGAAGAAAAACATATAAATAATAAACAGTTCAAGACAGAGTGTAATTAAACATTAACTGTAATAACATTCTAGTTATATCATTTAGATTAATAAAACATATGAGCATGTGAAAACTTTATAAAGAAACAATTGAACAAGTATAAAGTACTTCACTATAGTTTCCCAACATGAATCTTGTAATATAATCTCTTTATTGCTTTAATCCAGTCTGCTAACTTGAAATTGGTACAATCACCCTCAGGTTTCGTAATAGTACAACTATAGAAATGTTAAACAAATCATCCACACTAATTCTTCAAATGAATGAAGTATTTATAATAAAATTAATAAATATCTTGTTTAACTAATCAAGATTTATTCTAGGAAATAAAATATCTGGAGGCTGAAAGGTAGTGACACCTTTCGACTGATTAAAAGGTGTCCATGTTTTATCTGATTTTTTGTCATCTGTTTGTTTGTCTGATGTTGGTTTTTCTCTCACGTTGTATTTTTCTCTTCTTTTCACAGTGGTTTCTCTTTCATTCTGCCTTTTCATCTGATAACTGTCTTTAAACTCTTCTACTTCTTCGTTTACTTGTTACTCTGTTTTCCCTTTAACATGGCTGCTCTGTCATCTTTTCACTTTTACTTTTTATAATAAGACATAAGTAACAAGGAGTAAAATATGTTGATGCAAGAGCATCCTACTTTACTTTTCATTAAAATATTGTGTAAATAGGGGGTGATGTATTTTTAATTATTTTATAAATTATTATGCTCAGTTTAATAAATTAAGAGAGAAAAATATGAGTGTGAGGATTATTGAAATATTCTTTTAATAAATGGAGGATATGAGTTGAGTTGAGTTAGGTAGATAATATAGGGATTAGTATTTCCTTAAACAAGACTTAGTTGAGTCCAAAAAAAAGATAAATATAATTTAGATTTTAGTTGAGATTTGTGTGGAGGAAATTATGGATTAGGATAAATTCATTATTATGTATAAATATGAGGAGTGTGTGAGGATAGGAAATGGTGAGGAATACAGAGCGAGAGAGAGAGAGAGATGGTTTTAGAGCTTTTGTAAATGGGCTGAGAGCTGAGAGGCCATCCATTGTAATATTCGGCCAAGGAATTTATTGTGTTATTATATATCAGTATTTTTGTTTATATGGCTCTCTTTTATTTATGTATATGTTAAATTGAATCAAATGTAGTTTTTAATGAAGATTTTTCTTGAGAATATTCATGTTGAAGGAATCACACATGCTATTATATGCTAGGATCTGTTTTATAGTGGAATCCTGGCATCATTTGGTATCAGAGCCCAATGTGATCTTGGTCTTGAATCTATTAAGAGGGATGAAAGAGTGAATCTATTTCTACTGTGATTTGATGAATTTTTGGTTCTGCATTCCGTTGCAAACATCCATGCTCCAGTGCTCTACGATATTGTTCATGAGGAAGTCATAGTTATGAATCTGAATCAGTGAAAAGTGCAAACCGCTATGCATAGTTTTGAATGCTAAAGATGTCAAGCTGAAATGGTATTTTTTCCTGAAGTTGAGAATGATGTGAATTTTGTATGCATATTCACGCTGCCTAGAGTTGATATTTGTGTGAAAGAAAAGAGTGTTGGTTTCATTAAAGACGTGCTTAATCTCTGACAGTCCGAGAAAGCAAGCATTGGTGTGGAGGCATAGTTTTTGGTTGCATGCAGAGCGATGGAGGAAATGTGTTGTGTGGCCAGCACAAACTGAATCAGATACAGTAGTAAGAATTTAACGTAGTCCCATTAGAAGCATGGGCAGTAGCATGGTCTATAGGTGGCGTTTTGGTATATGCTGATTTAAATCCCCTGCGAGCCTACGTGAGGAGTTAAATACAGTCCATATGGGATCGTGGAAGCGGTGGCATAGTTATTATTTTGGAAATGGATGAACTTGCAGATGTTGTACACGTGTTTGATGTTCGACGCAACTACAAGAAGTGTCAAGAAATCGACCTTTTTGGTGAGATTTATGGAGTATCGTTTAGTCCAGACACGGAGTCACTTTTCATTGGGGTAGTCGATCGAACATATAGAAGCTTTCTTGAATACGATCGCCGACACATCAACCAGTATCTTGATGTTATGATTTAACTATTGTAAATTCTGGAAGTGATTTACTGCTTATCGATCTTTCATATGTATCGCCAGAGCTTGCATATTTTTCAAATGATGCAGATCTGGTTGTTTTGGACGGTATGGGTGTGCGATTGAGACCAATCTTTGTGCCCATTTCAAACTTGATTCACTTAAACTTGGAATGGTTAAATATCCTGAATTTGATGAGTTTCGAGGAGGACATCTCTTGGGTGTTGACGTATGGAAGCGGACCTGATAAGTTAGGGGCACGAATTAAACTTTATTTGGGTTTTGCAGTTTCTGCATTCCAACATTTGGAACAGGCTCCAGAGGATTCGATTCTTGGGGTGACAGTTACCTATAACAAAGATTTTAGCCCTGTGAAATTGAATTTTGGTTTTCGGTGTATCGAACTGAGGAAGGAAATCCTCTCATCCTAAATGTGGTCAAGGAGCTCTTAATTCAAGATAGATCTCGATATAAGGAATATTTGCCCATAACTAGTCTTGCTGAGTTCAAAGAACTAAGTGCAAAGCTGATTCTTCTTGATGGAAGTCCTACTATTGTGGAGAAAAGGGTTGCTAAGAAATCATGTTACCTGTGTGCAATTACTTCTATTTCAGTGAGATGATTTATATTTGCAACAGCTTCAAAAACAATGTAGCGCTTGTTCCCTAAAGCAGTGTTCCAAAATTGTGCGACTGCAGTAATGCAACATTTTTCTTCAGATCAACGACTTGTATGAAGGTGGAGTTGGGCATGAATTTAAGCCTATCGGTTATTTTTTGAGTTGTCGAGCTATTTGAAGTTCGATTTTGTGAATATGAGCCTTGTTGTGATTTCAAAGCCGAAGTATTGGTTCATACAACTGGTCTCACAATTTTTATCCCCTTCTTTGGTCCACTTGTTAGAGGGGTTAAAATCGCTTTAGAGTCTTGATGACAAAAACTATGAATTGGAGTGGTGCAACGGAATTTTGAGTTAAGGGCAAAGGTATGACTGAGCATGCTATGTGTTGACAATTTGGGTTTTCTTAACCAAAATTGAAATTATAAATAAGTATTTTTACGGAGATGATTTATATATATATGTCAACATGTGGTTCAAAATTAAAGTGAAAATATTGTAAATTCAGAGGTATAAGGTTTTATCACCGCGGTAGCTTTAAAGAAAATTAAGTTTCACTTAAATAAATGGAAAAGGATAATACGCTAATCCTGGGTGATATAAAGAGAAACATGCATTTTGATATGAAGTGGTTTATTATGCATAGTGTGGGTTCTTCGTAGTTTTGGCTAATTCATTTTGAACTAAAGCTTGTAGTTGGAATGGGAGAATTCTTTTGATTTGTGTTGAAAACACAAACAAACCAAATTGCTTGATGTTGTAGAAACTTTGTTTTTACCATCATGTGGCAGCATCTAAGAAGGTGTTATTCAGGATGGGCACAATGTATGAGTTGTACATTATTCATCGAAGAGGTTGAAAACATGAATAGCTTGTTCTCTGTACACAGGTGTAGAGATGTGAATTTATGTACAATTTATAATGTGCAGTTGTGTGGTGCATAAAAGTGTAGGAAAAATGTTGGCACTAACATGACAAGCTTATGGTATGAAAGGCATGCGAATATTCACAGTAACAAAGACGGCACTGAAGAGTGAAATCCGGAGAGTTTAAATTGCAAAGAGAAGTTTTATTAATAACCTTAATGGGAGCATAAGGTATGATAATTCATAAAGGTATTTTTGAATGTTGAAAATTGAATGGTTTATTTATTTTCACCATAAAATAAATCTTGGAAAACCTGGATTTCATTTCGATTAAAGACTTCAGCATCATGTGAAATTATAATGGGAAACTGATGATATTTCATAAGAATGGAGTACGAGAGAGAGTGAAAATTTTACATCCTAAAAATGTATTAGGGGTGTATGTTCATTGGAATATTGTATAACTTGAATTAAGTCAAAATATCCACTATCATAATTATTAGGGCAAGCCTTGAAGTCAAAACACATGTTAGGGTCAAATTAAAGTTTGGATTGTTTGAGTTAATATTGTGTATTTTTCATCCAAGATGAAGAGTTGGTGTAAAGTCTGAAGTCAAAGATTCGTAAGCTAATTCAAAGTTCTGAATGTAATTGGGTGCATGATCGGTGGAGCCCAACACCCAAAGAGTTTGGTCATTGTAACACAAGCATTACTGAAGTTGTTGTTTTGCAGCAAACGCAGGTAGAGAGCTTGTATTACTGAATGGAAAGTATGGAGGCTTACTAAAAAGGGGATTCGAATGAAATCCACACGTGAATAGATGAAGTTCACAAAGGAGGAGGAGGTGACTAGTGATATTAATTTCAAAGGATCTGATGAACACCACCGCAGAAGAAAGAAGAAGGAAAATGCGAAGGTAATTGGCATATGTAAGTAGTTGACTGATTAAGATTATGAGTGGGAGAAAGCTAAGATAGCAGTTCACCTTGAGTTATTGATGGAATTTTTGCAGAGAAATAAGGACCAGAGACGTGGTTGGACCATCAGGAAGAAAGTAAAGTGGCAGACGCTACATGCAAAGAGGGAACAACAGGTAAACATACAGTTGACAGAAGAGCTGAGGAAGCTCGAGCAGATGATGAGTGTACAAATGAGATGTGAAGAACTCAGAGAGGCTAAGTTGAAAATGGAAGTTTCCATTTGTGGCCCAAAACAGGGTAAAATTCTGGGTGACGCGATCAATGAGAAAGATCTCATGGACTATTCGAATAGTTCAGAAGAATTGTTGACAAGAGAAGTAGATGAGGCTATGAAGCCTTGAATTTTTAAATCTCACAGTTTATGTATGTTTGTAGGATGCGCAGAAGATGGTGGAAAGTATGGTGAAACTATCACAGAGATGAACAAATCTCTTAAGGTGAAGTATGATGGAAAATGCCTTTCAGAGGAGGAAGGTACTAATTTGTTGCAGTAGGAAGAAATCATAAATGAATTATTGTTTGGGGTAAGAGAGCCAATTGAAGCTATTATGGAGCAAAAGCATAATGAAAATGCCGAAGTGATATTCCAAGGAGGAAAACAAATGAATTTGTTTAATGAAATTGCTGACATAATTTTGCAATGTGATGAAACAGAAAACAAGATAACTCAGGAATATTTCCAGAAGAAGAATGAAGCTGGGAATGAAGGTTGTGATAAAATGCTGGAAATATTTCACATAGAGATAGAGTTCTTGGAACGATGGCTTAAAGAAACTGAAGGAGAGATGAAACTTGCAAAACCTGATCTAGAAGAGATTTTAGTTACTGTGCATGATAGCGATGAAATGTTTTTAACATTTATAGAGTTGAGTGAATGTTATAACTTTTCAAATAATAATGTGATTGTAGATAAAAAAAAAACAATATTAACAGATACGATGTGGAAATTAGATAAATTGAACAGAAAGTATTTGGATTTGAGATGAAAGATCAGAAGCAGCAAGGAAGTTGTGTCCTTAGAGACATAAAGGAAACAGAAATATTGAACCAGTAGGATAGAGATGAAAGTAGGCAGCAGTTCAAAACAGGATCTACCGAAATCCAGAAATTCGATGATGGGAGATTGGTGCTTGAAGCATCAAAAGAGGCCGAAAGGTCTTATCTTTTTAAAACTAACATTTTATTGATGAATGCAGGTACAACACTAGATGAGAAATCTGTTACTATAAGAGAAATCAATGACTATAGTTGTAATCAAGAAAGAGTTCTTGATTATTCTTCATTGCAGAAAGTTGAGTGTTCAGCTCAGTTGGAGACAAAAGAATTAGACAAAGATGAATTACTCCGAGGAATTTGTGAAAGAAATTGTCAATGGAATCTGATTGACAGAGTGAGTGATGAATTACAAAATGGAGTTGATACTTTAAAGGACCAGCGACAGAACAGAGTTTGGAATCTTGGAGGGAGAAAGTCATCAAGACTTGTGGTTGTCGCATTATTACATAAAAGCAACGGAACTCATAGATAGGAGTCTATGGAAACTTCTCTACATGGGGAGTCTGATGCATGAGCATACTGCTTTATTTTTCATTAAAATATTGTGTAAATAGGGGGTGATGTATTTTTAATTATTTTATAAATTATTATGCTCATTTTAATAAATTAAGAGAGAAAAATATGAGTGTGAGTATTATTAAATATTCTTTTAATAAATGGAGGATATGAGTGGAGTTGACTTAGGTAGATAATCTAGGGATTAGGAATTCCTTAAACGGGACTTAGTTGAGTCCAAAAAAAGGATAAATCTAATTTAGATTTTAGTTGAGATTTGTGTGGAGGAAATTATGGATTGGAATAAATTCATTATTATGTATAAATATGAGTGTGTGAGGATGGGAAACAGTGAGGAATACAGAGCGAGAGAGAGAGACGGTTTGAGAGATTTTTTAAAAGGGTCAAGAGCCCAAAGGCCATCCATTGTAATATTCGGCCAAGGAATTTCTTGTGTTATTATATATCAGTATTTTTGTTTGTATGGCTCTCTTTTCTTTATGTATATGTTAAAATAAATCAAATGTATTTTTTAATGAAGATTTTTCTAGAGAATATTCATGTTGAAGGAAGCACACATGCTATTATATGCTAGGATCTGTTTTATAACGGAATCCTGGCATCATATGTCCTAGAGATTTTTTGGTATGAATCTTTCACTGTTTGCTGGTGAAAATGATTTCATCTATGTTTTACCATTTACTGTTCAATTTTTTTTTTCTCTGCATAAACGATTTCTTTCTTCTCT
This sequence comes from Pinus albicaulis, assembly GCA_034641835.2. NCBI lineage: Eukaryota > Viridiplantae > Streptophyta > Pinopsida > Pinales > Pinaceae > Pinus > Pinus albicaulis. The sequence goes on from CM076575.1 coordinate 632,490,599, forward strand.
GCTACCCAGAATATTTTGTTTAAGGAAAATCATTTGATTTCATTTCTTTGTGAGTTCTTGGAGTAAATAGATTTAACTACTATTAAGTTGTTTCTCCAAATTCTCCTTCTGCTAATATCCTGCAAAACAAAACATTTCATTAATAAAATCCAGGTCTGCAGGGAGGTGACTATAGCCTATTTTGAATTGGAATTCTGTGGAATGAAACCAGAATTTGGATATAAGATTTAATCTGGTTGTTAGTGGTTTACAATAGAGAATGAGTAAAATCGGCGTTTTATCATAAGACGCAGGAATGGAATTATCACATTGGTGGTTTTTACTGTATAGCAAGTAAGCAGACAGGTGTTTTCGACTTCAATCATCAGTGGAACATCGTAATAACGTAGGGTTTATGAAACTTTGGTGGTATACTTCTTAGCAAAAAAATGGTTTATCGCACTGTGGGAATATGGTTTACAATTTGGGAGATAGGAGTGCGATGAGATATAGGTTTGACACGTATCAGAGGGGAGACCAGGTGAAACAACTTATTTCACAACATCTGAGGTTTATTAAGCGTCGGTGTTGTAAGGGATGCAAAATGTCGTGAGGGCCATCCGATCAATGTCAAATATATCGGGTGGTTGATGTATGTTACGGGTTTTAAAGAGGTGGGACCCGGGGCGGCTAACATACAGAGGGTTAAATGATAAAGCGGAGGCTTTATTAATATATAATGGAAGGAATCTATAATAAGCGAGGAATAATGAATATATGGGTAGGGAACTATAATATAAAGGGGAATTTAACATGGCAATATGTTTAGAAATAGACTAGGAATGAGTTAAAAAATATAGAGGAATGGTATTTGTAATTGACCCATCATATATTGAATGATCAAAATGTATGCAAAAGTGGGTTTTGCATTGTTTAATTAAAAATGGTAATTAGTAAATAGGAAATGGGTTTTTAAGCTAGAGAAAAGGGATTTTAGCTAGGGAAAAAGGTGGATTTAGTTAGGGAAAAGGGTTTTAGCTATGGAAAGGGGTATTAGTAAAAGGTAAATGGTTAAAATGAAGGGGAAGGAATGTTTTACAAGGGGGGGAAATTTGTTTTAAAAGGATTTTAGTAATAAGAAATAAACCAACTGATGCTTTCCAATGACTTGCAAAAAGTGTTTCTGCCTACCCTTATTTATCCTAGCATTTTTATTTCCTTTTCTTGGGCGCATTTAAGCTTTCTGACCCTTTATTTATTTTAGTAAAAAAACTAACTACTTCTAACCTTATTACGTCCAACAAATCAGATTAAACTAATGAGCTCATTTATTTCTCTACCTATCTACTGATCTGCCAAGATTAAACATTTTGGCTAAATCTTTATTCTCTAACTATCAGCATGAAATTTAAAGCATGAGTAAGCCAAGATTAAGTTGTTTGACTATCATGGATTGTGGCAATTTGGACAAGCTACACACAATCTTATTTGCAAAATTAAACTAATAGTAGTGGCATTTAAATGTGCAACACTTTCATGATCTTATTTTTATCTCTTTTTACGAGGTTCATACTTAAAAAATTTCTTTGTTCTTGTTCTTTTAGTCCTTTGATTATTTTTTAGTACTTTACCCTCTTTTCATTTTTTAAATATGGGAAAGAATTTGCAGAAAGCAAAGGTATGTACAATATTTCAATATTTACATGATAAATTCAAAATTATGAATCTTATTATTATAGGACCTTAAAAATCAACATCAAGGAAGAAGCTATAAGAAGGATCATCCAATCGATTAAGAATATTTGTGTCCACAACTGAATCTGTCAAAATGCATTTTTGCAAGGAAAGCAATAAATTGGTTGGGGCATCAAACTATCGTGCATGGAAGAAAAGGACATATCTGAATCTCACTGAAAATGGGGTTATGGAACATATCAAAGGATCTATCACTAAACCAATAGAGGAATATGCTCAAGCTCTTTCAAAATATATGAAAGTGAAAGTTAGGGCTCAAAGGATTCTCAGAGAATCCATCAAGGATCCCCTCATCCCATATGTATCTAAACTCAAAACTTCAAAAGAAATATATGACAAACTGGTAGAGTCGTATTTTGTAAGCATTGCTAGAGAAATCATCTCATTAAGGAAATAAATATAGAAGCTAAATATTTCAAATGAATATGGAATAGCCTCATACTTTATGAGGATATCTGAGATATGGGATCAACTACAAGGTCTAGGAGAAGTCATGTTTGATAGTGAAATGACTACAGTTGTATTAAATTCACTACCGGAGGAGTGGGGTAACTTTAATTCAAGTATTTATGGGAAGAAGTAAGCTACTCCATTCTAGGATATATGTTCATTGTGTAAGATAGAATAGTCTAGAATTAAAGCCAAATCTGATGTAGGAGCAGGTGAGCAAATTCAAGCTTATGCTACATTAACGAGAAGAAAAGGAAAATTTGGAAAGTTTGGTTCTTGGAAAAATAAAAGGGGCATGTCTAAGATTCAATGCTATGGGTGTCAGGAATATGGACACTACAAAAGAGATTGTCCTAAGATGAATAAGGACAATAACAAAAGAAGAAGAGAAGAATCACATATCACCGAAGAAGTGGAGGAAGCTAAAAAGAAGTAATCCAAGATAGAGGAAGTAAGATATATCTACTACGACTAAGATAGTATTCCTCACCTAAGTTATTTTCATATTCCTAAGTCTTCTATTGTAAGATATGGCTATCATGATTCACTAAGTAAAATAATGGGATGCATCAAGGCGTCATGGAAGCATTGAAAGCAAGAGCTCAGGACATCATCATAGAAATACATGAAATATGGTTAGAATCTATGGAAGTCAAGTATATAGCTCTTGGGAATCTCATTAAAAACAAAAGTGGAAAGGTCATATAGTACAAGGCTCATCATACAAGTTTCAAATGGAAACATCTGTTGATCGGGATACTTTATATCCTCAATATTCTCTAATGAAATTTTCATTGAAGGTTCACCGATCATGAATGGAAGAAAGTGTTTCATCAAGAATTCCAAATATGTGGAATTCATGGGATGATGGTATGATGACATAAAAGTGAAGAAGATCAATGGATTGAAGCTCTTTCAATCAAGGAAATTGCTACAAAAAGTTTGGATGACCCAAAGTAAAAATGAGGTATGTATGCTTACATTTGATATTGTGTAATTCATGTCATATGGTTGCAGGTAGCATGTATCAATGCTCTATCTTGAGAGCATGATAAAAGTAAGGATATCCTCCCTCAAAGGAATGCAGGAATGCATGGGTCACATATTCACTAGATTAAATCAACATAAAATGGCATCATATGAAGTATGAGGTGTTTGACTACAATTGAGGAACTCTTATTTGAACCTCTTCGGAATGTAATGTGCAAAAAAAGAAAGGAAGAGATCATGGAATATGTAACCATGCTAAAGGAAATAAACATCTGAAAGACCAAGAATATTTGACTATGATATCTCCATGTAAGATATGAATACTCTAATGAAGTCTGAAAAAGAAAGATACCCTTGAAAATATATATATATTTGGGAGATGTGTCGAAATGTATGCAAGATGTTGATGCAAACTAGAAGATGTCATGATAAAATACCATCACAAAGGTAATGTTGATTTTAACGTTAATTCCTTTATTTTTTATATATGGATGATTTTATGTGTTGGGTATGTGTTATATTCTTTCCACGATTAGTCGCATGTGTGGGGGGGTCAAGGGGGGGAGATAGCCCCCATGATCGTTGCACCGGGGGCAACGAGGGGGGGTCACAGTGGGGAAATAGCCCCCCCTATCCAGGGATTCGTAGGGGGCAGGAAGCTCCCTACGCGAGGTCCAGGGTAGTGGCCCAAGAAAAAAAAAAAATCCTTATTTTTCATTGGGCGGACCCACCTATGGTTTTGTGCATGGTTTTGGAGCATGATGGTTTTCGTCCCCTGGTATTTTGTAGATCCGGTCAAGGGAACTATGGTTATGTTCTAATCCAGGGTTAATGGATTGGGGTTTATGAATGCTTCAACATGTATATATATATATTTATGTGTGTTGTAACACTAAAAGGAATATAATGAAAAACCAAGCTGGTAGTCCCGATTTGGGATCCAGGGGAAAAATATTTGTGTATATATGTTTTATGTTTTATGCTCTCGCTAGTGTTTATTTTCTGTTTTTAAGAATTTTTTTGTAGATAATTTCTGTACAGGATTAAAACCTACATTATGCAAGGCTGCAAAGGGAAAATATATGGATGTCTCCCACCACCAATGCACATGTAGTAGGATGAAATATCCTTAAGTAAACATGGCATGAAGAAAGAAGCATGGCATGAACGAAGGCTAGATATGGACTAATGGATCATTTTTCGACAATGACATAGATATCTCATGGATGAAAGTGATGGATGGTCAGTGCCCTATGTATAAGTCACAAACATGAAGACTCCTAGATAACAAAAAGAAATTCATGACATCGTGAAGAGGAGTTCTTCAAGCTGTTAGTTGTCCCATCATCTCCACCTGAGGATTTTTTGTAGGTTCCTAATTAAGAGGGAGCCTAGAAATAAGTTTCTTACTTAGAAGAAACTTGGAAATTCCTAAGCCAAGAGGGAGCTTAGGTACATTCCTTTATTGGAATATATATGTCCTCCCTAATTAAGAAGGAGAGATAGACACATTATTATTGTCATCACTTGGGAAGACATAATGGACGATTGGGTAAGCATCTAGCATTCGATTCTCTTTAAGGATGTATTAGGCCATCCAAGGTAAGAGTATTAATTGAGGACCAATATTCTTTGAGGACTAGGAATCCAAGATAAGAATGGTCCTGGTGGAACACACTCTGAGAACCCAGGTGGGGTATGTTCCGAGAGAGACAATGATGAGGGTGTCTATACATCATTGGTCTCTCCAACATTGTGCTCAGATCTCATGTAGAGATAGATTTGTTAGTCAAGGCCTTACTATGTGACAATGTTGGTTCATATTATGCTATACAGATGGGTTACCAATCTGATTCTTCTTATGAGAAATTATTCAGATTGAGAATGACCAAGTACCATTATGAATACCTCCTTAGTTAAGAGGAGTGTTGAAAAGTAACTAGGTTCGGTCTTCATAATAACATGTGTAATTGTGATTTTATGTAATTTATGAAAATAAAGAAAAATAAAATTATTGTAATGCTTGTCTCATGGGTTTCATGAGCAAGGAATTTTATTTTAGTAATGGCTTCCATTGTGATCCTTTAGGATTGATTCATCTATTCATAAAAGTCAAATTTAGTTTATGTCATAGATGAAGGACCCTGATTGGGCATATTATATTTTGTATGAGTCAATAGAAATGTCTAACATCCCTCCAAGACAAGCACTAGGATCCTACAGGGCGGCTTCAAAGAAATAATATTATTTTTATAAAAAGGACATGTTGGTTCAATATAAGTCATGTCGGATAATTATGAGCCTTCAACCACTATAAGTAGGAATCTTGGCCTGATCTCAAAACATAGAATTTCAGAGAAGCATCTTCGATAGGGGCTTGCAGTTAGAAAAGTGTTAGGTACAATAGATCATTGCATTGAAGGTATGCAACATAAAAAAGGCATTTCAGCAAAGGAAAAAGAGTATCAGTCAAGCTCCTTTTCAAGTTTGTTTTGGGTTGTTATTCTTCTACACGTGTGAGGAATTAATTTTTTGTTGCAGTAGAAGGAACTTAAAAGAATTACAATATGACTGAGCAACCAATTTGGATGTAGGAAAAGGTTAAGAGGAATTCATGGTAAACTAGTAGTAATCACCAAGCAAGGAAGGTCTAATTCAAGGAAGTTGAAACTAGTGATGGTCTGAAGCACCCAAAGTTGAAGAGAAACCAAGAAGAAGGAATAAATAGAAGGTTGACTATTGTTTACTCAAGGAAGAAGGATTTCATCAAGAAAGCTTTATGTCTTGGTCTTGGAGTGGAAAATAGGTTAAGGGTCTTGGACTTGATATTCGTCAATTGGAATATTTATAAGAATAATTTGTTTGAGTTTCCCTCTCAAAGAGTGAGAGGTTTTGTCCCTAGATGATAGCCTATTTTCTGTTTCGCGTGTCTCTTTATGGTCTATGCATTGGTAGTTGTTTGATGAAGAAGAACACTATTATCTTAAGTAAAATAATACCCTAATATAAAGAAGTAAAAAGTACTCACAAGAAGTTACTAATAGTAGAGAAATCCCTTAATCTCTATGCCCTAGATTTCTTAACAAAGAGAACTCTAAGATCCTAAGAGAACCTCAATTTAACTTCACATGAATTTCAAGCAAGAATAAAATATGTAAATCATACACAGAAATAGTTCAACACCATAGAATGATTTTATTTTAAAGAGTCAAATCTTGGCATATAGATACATACTTTCAGACTTAGACTCCCAAACTTACAGACATGAGTTCTGCCACTTTAGTTTCACATGATCCACATAGAGTAAACTTGTGTAAGATACCAAAATCAACACACAAAAAGACTCAAATCTCGGACAAAAGGGATCTTTTATAAATTGACTCTACACTCTAATGAGGAGAATGAAGAGACTCCTCTTTATTTATAGAAATTTGAGAATGATTTCACAACTAAAATCTATGAAGGTGTGCATACTCTACTCCTATATGGGTTTGAACTTGTGACCTCTTCCCAGGAAGCACAAGTTCTTAATCATTAGGCCCACTAAATGATATGTATAAAATTAGTTTGAACAATGATAACATATAATTTCATATAGTAGAAAATTGATATTTTGAATTAGGGTTTCTAACCTTTATAAGATGGAAACAACTAATAAAAATGTGTCTTCTAGAAAAGTAAACAATTCCATATTCCCATCAGACTTGAAGCCAATGGGACTTCATCATCCTTTTTCTGTTAGTTATTATTATCACACTTTTACCTTTTGTAACGGCCCTAGTGAAACATGCAATAAAAGTTAATAAACGAAAAATAATAACCACGGTTATGGGACACTTATTCCAAGCTAAATGTTGGGAAAAAAAATCCTGGTGTGGGTATTAATTTTGGTTATTGTGGCTAAGGAAATTGGCAAAGGCTTTGGAAAGGAAAAATGGAATTTTTGGCAATTTATTTATGAAAATAATGGAAAAGAGGAGAAAAGGAAGGTGAAAGGTCATAGGCTGCAAGTGAGGAGGAAGATGAAGAAAATATGCTCCTCATTGATAAAAAAGGCTTATGATGATCAATTCATAGACTTTTGTCAGTTTAGTTTTGGAGCTATCTCTCTATTATCTCTCTCTCACACTCTTGGACACAGCATTTTCTTGGACCACTTCAGCATTGTATCAAGAAAGGAAAAGAAGGAAAAGAGGAATCAAAGATCAATCAAGGAATAGAAAGATCAAGCATCTACAATGGGTTTACTTGCAAGTATCGATTTGCATGTGTGATCTCCTTGCTAGATTTTTTATGCATGGTTATTCATGTGTGTTCTTGGTTACCTTGTTGTCATTGGCATGGGTTTTGCAAGGTGTGACAGTGTTCTTCAGCCTTGCCTTTCCATTTCCAAATAGCCATGGTGTGATGGGTTTCTCATGTTTTGGTTGAGTTGGATTGTTGGATGGATTCAAAACTAAGTGAGGTGTATCTCTTAATTAAATAACACATGACCTAGTGATCCCTAAACAATACTATGGATATTGGTAAATCCACTGGCCTCGTGACACCTAAAACATATTATGGTGCAGTAAAGCTAGGTATTGTGTGCCTTGGTGGCCCTAGGAATCCTCGACCTGTGAATGGCAGGATATACCATAAATCCTAGAGGTGGTTTTCCTTGATCAGGCCTAGGAATCATTTATGATGAATGGTGGAATATAATGTAAAGCCTGGAGGGTGGCGTCTCGATTATTTGGATCAGACTGTGGATCACGGTAAATCCTAGACATTAGGAGACAGGAAGATTCCTCATGGTGTAGATGGAGAAATCATGTGGCATCCATGTTTTTTTATGGCCTAGTGATCCAGTGAGGATTGCGATAAAGCCTGGTTCTATTGATGAGGGCGAGGTGGTTTAAACCCTAGAAGCCCTGGTTGGTTCTTTTATTTTTGAGTCCCACATTCATGCTTTGAATATGGCAGGGGGTGATTGGCTGAAGGGATATTTGCCCCAGCCAATCTATGTTCAAGTGGAATGTGGTAGTGCCATACCGGGTTGGATTTTGCATTCATTAATAAGATTTATTTTCCTTGGTATATTATGTGTAAATGTATTGGTTCATATGTGGCACTTATGGTTGTTTTATCCTCATTATTTTTTTTGTTTTAATGATGGTTATGAATATGTTTTATGACAATGAAAATGTATGGTTCTCATCATGTTTTTATTTGTAAATGAATGAGAAATGAATATATGACCTAATAAATGATAAGGAATTTAATATGATAAGGAATCAGTGCTTCTTGTGATTCTAAGATAAGTATAAGACCCCTATGCTCAGATCTGTTATTATGACCTATAGAATGCATATTTGTGACATGTTTGACCAAATTCCTGTCATGTCTATTAGGGGTCCAGTCAAGTCTTTGCTCAATAATTTGCATTAGCATCATTGTCTCTATGTTATTTTTCATTTATTTAAACTTCATGAAGTTATGGGCAATGAGTGGGTCCTATCCCTATAAATTAGCCTTAAATATCGTAGTTTCTAGCATAGCACTGGAATAAATAAGCTACACTCGCACTCAGGCAGGATCATGGGAGCAACTGGGGCTCTCAGTCACATGGAGGCCTTGGAAAGGGAGTGATTGGGGGTTTAATCCATTGAAATGTTGAGTTCCCTTAGGGGTTGATCACCTGGAAGGGTGGGTTAGCTCCTGGATGTTATGTAGGATGTATAGGGTCAAATTAGTTGTGTTGTGTCGGTTCCACTTCCTTAATTGTACATGGAGAGTTGAATCAGATAATAGTAGCCTCTCATCACATGTTTACCCCAGTTGGCTAGTTACTTTGGTAATTGTGGGAGGAGGGTTTTACACCTTTACTCATCTACAAAGGGGACTCTGTCACCTCTTGTATTAGTTATTTGGAAGTACCTTCTCCATAGTTTAGGCTTGTTTAAGAGTTATTAGTTTATCTCATAAGCTAAAGCCTTTTTCTTTGATAGGATGAAAGTTCCAATTAGGAAAATTTTATTTTATTCAAACACAATATTGAAACCACTTGTTACATCACTTGAGCATTTCACCAATTCTCACCATGGCAGCAATGAATTCTAACACTAATAAGGCATAAATGCTAACCTAACTTGCTTTACCCTTTGTGGTGGGGTTGAGTATCTCTAATTTGACAAAAATAATTGATGATATTATTTAATATAATGCTTCTTAACATTTTATTTCAATTAAGCTACCCTTGGATATCTCTAAATTAGATGGTCATGCTAAAGTGGACCATTCCAATAATCTCATGTCATTTCAGATTTGGTGCTTATCCAACAACATCATGGATGACTCAATTAGATTGAGGTTGTTTCAATGCACTCTTATGGTTGTGGCTACCAAACGGTACATCTATGAACCTGTCAAATCTCATAGCACCTTTGAGTCCATATCCAAGGCATTCTTGACCCTTTTCAACTTTTGGTTCACTATGTTGTAGGAATCGGGATATTTTTCAATTTCCATATAACTACAGCCACTCATATCATAAACCATATTCATAAATTATGTATATTACATGGATTATGTAAAGTTAAGATAAAAAATAAGTTCCTTATGGACTATTTTTTGAATTCATTACTTCCTCCCATCATTAAGGATGTGGTCATGGCCTTTCCTGAGATTGAAGAGGAGGCCATTTAAAAGGCACAACAATATTACCTTATATATTCCTAATCATTATGTTTACATACCATTATTTAAAATGTTCTTTCCTCTTTCTCAAGTGACTTGTGAGCACCAGGGGAATCCCATGTGATTGATGGTATCATTGGGTTTGTGTCACAAAAAAATTCATGCCACATCCCCTTTGACCTACTATGTATGGTAAAACATATGGTTGGGTTAGTACCTATTTTCTTAAAGCTCCTTAGGATATTCCCTAATACTAATACTATACAATTATCCTAACCCCCCACTGCATTCCTCACATGCCACCTCTCAAGTGGGAACTAGCACCTTGTATTCGGGTCCACTTGCACAACAACACATGCGTGGTCGCATTTGTAATAATCTTCTTGTAGTGGTGCAACATTTAATTTGTACTATCCTTTCCTTGGCCCTCCACTATTGGATTCAATTCCTCCAATCATGGTTCCCAACCTCTTGTTAATGTTGGTTAACGTGCACTTCCTATCTAATTATGGTTGTATGTTCAAGGCATTTTTCCTAACCCCCCCCCCCCCCCCCCCCCGCCAATCAAAATATCACTAGAAAAAATAAGAATAAGGGGAAGGGAAAACAAAATGAATAACACCAAAACCAATGGAATTAAAATCAAAAACCCAATATTTATGTTAGGGGAAACCAAAGTGCCACAAATTAGGGTCAAGGTAACAAGTCTCAACCAAAAATAAGGAAGAACCACCAGCCTTGCACTAATCATCCTTCCTCTATTTATGTTATCTATGGAACCTATACCCATGATTATTTACTTTTACCTAAATGGCTTCTATTAAAATAAGTGGATAAGAATGTCCATATAGAAACCAGTCATTCTGTCACTCAACCTACCCCTTGTTCATCATTGAAATCAATGATGTTGTGAAACCCTTTTCTGACACAAGGATTTGGATCAACACTAGAAGTCCCTCCTTCTTATCAACCTTTGAACTTCAATCCTAATGGATATGGTATTTACCAAATATTATATATGAAATTTAGTTGATGTTAATCTATAAGATTTATCTTATCAATATGGAATGCTCCCTAAAACATCACATATAGAGCCTAGTAATCCCCCTTCGGCCTGTAATGGACATTTGTAAATTCCCCAACCTAGTTTCGATCCCCCTCCCCCAAGCCACCAAAATTTCCTTTATGTTGGAATTCCCCTAATCATCATGCATGGGCTACCCATAATTTCAACATAGTAGATCATATAACTCAATATCCAACTATGATGTCATCCTTAAAAGTCATTTAGACTTGTTCTTCACACTGAAATTCCTTGTTGTCTACAATGGAAATAATAGATCCTTTGAATGGTTAAATTATAGTTTTTACTATCGATAAATTTAAGCCTCGTCATACCCCTTCAATTTCCTTCCAACTTTCGATCATAATTAAGAACAATAGTATTCATCAATGCATTATCGAAGAGGGTGCAACCATTTTCTTGATTTTTTCTCATGTATAAAATAAATCAAGCTCTCCCAATCTTATTCCATCTACATTTACCCTTCACACATATAATGGTTGGCCCTCCCAACCATAAGGTTTGTATCAAAATTGTCCCATCCAGTTAGCCAGGAAACATGTCATTCTTGAAGTTGATGTTACAGGTGCACCTTTGGACTATACTATTCTTTTAACATGTATTTTTGTGTACACCATGAAGGTGGCTTCCTCTTTATTATTTAGTATGATGAGCTTTCCTAAAATGGGAAGGTAATTACCATGGATAATCTTACTTCTCATGATCTTAAATCTTAATTGAATGCTAGTAACATTCTCCCTTCTATGGATATGAATCAAACCATTTTTTCTTTTTTTGATGTTAGTCTTGGAGTCTTAAAATATTCTACATTTCTTGGTGTGTATCATGGTCATATTCCAATAATAATTCCCCCGTGAAGTCATCCAATGTATGCACGATGACAACATTGCCTCAACTCCATCGTAGTATGAGGATTATTTCACATAACCTTCTATAAATCCCACAACTGCACTATATTCAACCCCTGTGTTGGGAGGAAATTCAGCTTCTCATATTCCATTTACCTACCTTTATTATTTCCTCCTCTAATAATAGTTAGTACCCCTATGATGGCCATGTTGAGATTAACTAATATTACCTTAGGGGTACTTGTATCGTATTTGGATCCTCCTACCACTCATGCACCTTTTGTGCCCACTCCTCATTTGGTCTTGACACTTGTTCAACCTTCATGCACTACCCTTTTCTCTTCTACAAAATCTACATAGGCCCAGCCACCTCCTACCAAAATTGGGAAAGGAATTTCCATAAGGGAAAAGCTTAAAAGGCTAGTAGAACTGAGAAACTCTAGACATGCTATGGCCACCCAATCAACCACACCTATAGTCATTCCCCCTCATGCTTTATGAAATCTCAATAGCCACACAGCCAGTAACTTTCTAAACTCCTATAATTGAATGATATTGCTAACGTTGATGATTTAGAACCTAGTTCATTCACTCCTATGGTGGAACATGATATTCCAAGATCATTAACCAAGCATATTAAAACCTTACACACTGGTCATTCATGTCCTTTGTGTGATGCACATGGTCATTATTCTCATCAATGTCCTAATATACCTCAATTTCACAATGTCCCCACCATCATTTGTCCTCTCAAATTCTCTGCTTATGAGAATTCAACTCCAACAGGAGAGGATATCACCATTTGGTACCAAAGGTTTTCTTAAACTACGGGAAAACCAATTGTTGAAATTGGTCCTCCTATTACAATTTATGATAATTCCATGCACATATTATATATTTCAAACTCTAAGGGATTAATATTGCCTAAAAATCCTTCATTCTCATATAACATACATTGGAGCATTCCTTCTAACCCTGATGTCCACTTGGTATCAAGATTTATGGAGCCTCTATCCTCTAGTTTCTTGGCTTCCACTTTAGACATATCCTGTGTAAGTCAAAATTCTCACTCCTATGGCATTGAAATAGGGTTCATTATCCCATTTTCCACCAATTCCATAACATCAATTAGTAGTTTATACTATATCCCCATCACAGTCAAATGGAAAAAATTTGAGTCCCTTACTACACCAAATTACCCTTGGGATGATATGCACCATTATTCCTACTTTTACCTCAGCAAATGGGTCCTTCTAATAAATATGATTTGGAGACAAAGAATTTTCTCTACCATGGAAAAATTATATTGGCTTAAGAATTCCATTATTTCCTTTGTTGAATATCACATTGATACATGGATAGATTCCATTCTTGTCTGTTAGAAACAATTACCTATTCACCCTACCATGTATTAGGATATTTAGACACCTAGGAGTTAGTTAAGTTCAACTTGGTCTAATGTTTCTATTAGGTAAAATTGTGTTTCCTAGTGTGTTTATTTAGTATGCATTAGTTGCACTGTAATTCGATGGTCACAACTCCTATTCTCCTTAATACTATTTCCTATTGATGTGTGGTTTAACACCTAATTGATCCATGATCTCTATTTAAAGAGCATGAAGGGTCATGGTCAATGATTTATTGTGATAACTCTCTTATGTAAAATATTTTCATTTTCATTAATAAATTTGGCTCAAGTGTCTAAGTTGGTTTCGTGGAATGTTTCCCTCTTAGATGGTTTTAAAAACATATAAATATTAGTGTTTTTATCTTTGATATAGTTGTGTGAATAGTTATTGAAGGTTTTTTTCCTGTATCAAATATGCAGTTTAATCAAACATGATACCAGAACCTACTTGAAGCACTACTCTCCTTTGTGATCAATATATTGAAGATTATGTCATTGCATTCCTGAGATATGCTAGTTTTATAGCATTTTGGCCTGAACAAGCTATTCCATTATGCCCAAAATGTTATTTTGAGCTAAGAAGGAATTTCATTTCATTTGAAAAGGTGTCTATTTTCCTGAGATACAACATTTTTTGTGCGATGTGGAGGTATATGATCCAAACATGCCATTTTTTTGAATTTCTTATAGAGTTTTTATTTTAGTTTTTTGGTTATATTCCCAATATGCTACTCGTTTTAGTCTATGTATGATTTTTTCCATGTGCTCTATATGATCTCAGAAAAATAGAAACAGAGCGAAAAGTACTTTCTTGACTACGAACGCTCTTTGTTGTACACTTTGTGTGATCTTGACAAATCAAAAACATTAAGAAAAATTACATTTTTTCGGGAAAGCTCACTGAGATCTAATTCCATTGTTGTTAAGATTTTGGAATTTTTTTCAAATTGTTCTTTTCTTTTTGGATGAGCACATTTTTTTCGGTAAGCACACACTTCAAGGAAAAATTGCAACAACAACAACCCCACTCTCTTTCACTACTATTGTTATGTCTTTTGCACTAGTTCACTTGGTTAAAAGTTACTTTATTTAGTGCAAAGTGCATTTCACTTATATTATAAAAGTGAATCATTTTAAAATAGATTCAATCATTTTTTTATTTTTTTTACATGCAACTCTCATTTATAAAGTAACTCATTGTAAAAATAATTCTCACTTCTTTTATAAAAGTGGATCACGTCATAAAGTAATTTATTTGTAAAAATGTGTTTAGATGCAAAGTTAGCGAGGAAAATTTGTTTTCATCAACATCCATCATCGTGTAGGCCAACTTCTATTTTCCATGTGGCTCTTTGTTAGCACTAATGCATTTTTTCAAAAGGGCATAACTTTCACATATGAAGTTCGTTTTCAGTGTCGTTTTTTTTAAATGGCCTATTTTTTAGAGCTCTCCATCCATATAGTCACTTTCAACTTTTCAAACCATGTTATCTACATATTTTAATATGGATGCTACAAGTGAACTTTTTCTTACCCGTATCAACTATTTCTCAAGGAAATCCCACATAGATGATGTACAAAGAAGTAAAGGATTCTACTAGATTACCTTGGGACAAGAAATTCCCCCCACTGGTGCTGATAAGAGAGCCAAATGGGATCATAGTAATGACAAAGCACGTGGATTAATCAGAATGTATATGTTTCCTTATTTTTTATTTCATATTCAAGGAATAGATGATTAAAATGAAGTACGGAAAAAGTTGAAAAATATATTTGGTGAACCTAATATTATTATATCTCATCATTTTGAAAATTAGATCGTGACTTTAGGTCCTAATACAATTTATCTTGCATTGAAGATTACTTATCTAAGTTCAAAACACTCAAACATTTTCTTAAATTCTATTGGGTTGATCTAGAGGGTGAATATTGCATATATATTATTCTTTCAAATTTGGTTCTACATATTTTGTTTTTGTATTTGAATTTTATGCCACTATAGAAGCTTTGGGGGCTACTTATAAAAAAAAAAAAAAATCTTAAATATTTTGTGACTCTCTTATTAGAGAACAATATGAACCCTTGCATATTGGAGTGATTAGCACTACAAGTAAATCTAACAAGGCCTAGTGTCCCAACTTAAAGATAAAACCAAGCATCCAAAGAAGAAACATCTTCACAACAACAAGTATAATAATGGTGTCAAACCATATCAGCCATCCTCCATTGCCAATGGTGATAATATACCAAAATAAAAGAGTCAAAAGACTAACAAACATTGCAATTACTATGTGAAAGATGGTGTAGTCTAAATGTTATAAAAATATGGAGGCCTTGGAAGTAGTAATGAGGAATCACAACATCAATCTTTATGCTTATTCTAATGCTTATTCTCATGAACAAACATTTTCTACTTCTAGTTTCTCCTTCAATACAACCTTTTATTGTTCTTCTAATGAGTGGCTTATTGACTCTAGATCATCTTATCATATGGCTAAGGACAATGGTTTTTTTTCTAGTTCTTAATAACTGTAACACCAAAAAAATATTTTTTGGTGATGATAGATCTTTTAATGTTGTAGTGTCAATAACAGTTCAAGTAGATAATGGTCATTTCAATGATGTAGTATGTGTTCCAAGCATTTCCTACAACCTTCTATAAGTATATAGATCACTCATTCAAATGAAGGTAAAATAGTAATATTTTCACCTCACCAAGTTGTAATTAAGGATTTAAAATATGCTAAGCATGTCCTCACCACTGGAATATTTGATGATATTACAATTTTTATAAATTCGGGTCGCCATATTTTCCCTCATTTTTTATTACTCAAAATGATAACTTGAGATAACTTTGGCATGAGAGATTTGGTAATCTAAACTATCATTCACTAGAGAACCTATATCATCCAAATATGGTGACTAATCTTCCTCTTGTTTATTGCAGAGATGATGTTTGTGTTGGTTGGGCTCTTAGCAGACGTAGTTGAGACAATTTTAAAAATAGTGCCTCTTGGTTTTCCTCGCCTCCTTTGTAGCTCATTATTAGTTATTTATGTGGCCCAATGTCCTCTCCTTCTTTATTTGGGTTCAAGCAAATATTAACTTTGATTGATGACTTCTTCAAATGCACTTGGGTTTATTTATTAAAACTTAAAAGTGAATTTTTTGACTTGTTCTTGGCCTACAAGGCCCTTGTGGAAAAGCAATCTAGACATCAATTACAAAATTTAAGAATAGATAATGGAGGCGAATATGTCAACAATAAATTCATAACTTACTACACTACACATGGAATTCAAATGAAACATAGTGTTCCATATGTACCACAACAAATGTTATCACTAAAAGAAATAATAATACATTAAATAAAATGGCTACGTATATGACTCAATTTAAAGGATTAAGTCTTCATTATTGGCTAGAAGTTTTCAATTTAAACTTGTTAGATGTAGATGGGAATACATGATAAAGTATGTATCAAATGGAAGTGTTGAAAGACATAAGACCCATTTAGTTTCTAAAGGATTCTATCAAGTTGATGGAATTGACTGTAATGAAACCTTTTCCCTTGTTACCAAATGAATTCTATTTTCCTTTTTCTAACTCTTCTATCTCACACAGAAGGGAGATCCATAAAATGGATGTTAAATCTACCTTCTTGTATGGGGATTTACAAGAATAAATATACATGGAACAACCTCTGAGCTATGTTCAAAGTGAATCCAACCTTGTTTTCCACCTTAAGAAATCTCTCTATGGTCTTTAGCAAACTACTCAAGCTTAGTATGAAAAAATGGATAGCATTATTCTTGACACTAGCTTCTCTAGGTGTCATTATGACCCTAATGGCTACACTAAAAAAGTAGGAAGTCATCTCATAACTTGTTATCTTTATGTTGATGACCATATCCTCACTAGAAATGACCCTAAACCTTTAACCCGCGTGAATTGAAGCCTTAAGAAGACATTTGAAATGACAAACATAGGATAATTGAATTTTTTCCTTTGCCTCTAAGTATTGCAAACCAAGGAAGGAATCTCTCTTTCCCAATATAAGTATGCATGTGACCTTGTTTACCATTTTCACATTAAACATTGTAAACCATCACCTTCTCCCTTTTAGTCTAGAGTCAAACTTACTTCCACCTACAGTTTACCCAAAGTTGATGCCACTTTGTATGGTTAGTTAGTTGGTAGCCTCTTTCATTTGACTCATACTCATCTTGATATTTCCTTTGGTGTTGTTATTGTTACCTATTATATGCAAACACCACATGAAAGTCATTTTAAAGTAGCAAAAATGATACTTTAATATATTTGGGGTACAATTTAGTTTTGGGTACATTACAGTTCAGGGGGGACTCCTTTGTTGGTCGGTTTCACCAATTAAAATTGGGATAGTGACCTTGATGATCGGAAGTCTACTACAGTTAATATTTTCAATCTTAGTTTTGGACCTGCCACTTGAGCTTGTAAAAAGTGGCAAGCTATTTCTCTTTCTTCAATAGAAGCAAAGTATCGAGCAACAATTAATGAAAGTGAAGAAGTCTTCTGGATTTGATAGATCCTTTCAAATTTTGGATTCTAGGAGAAATATCCGACCACCCTCTCATGTGACAATCAGAGTGCCATAAAGCTCACCAAAGATCCATTTTAGCATCAGTGCAAAAAAACGCATTAAGCTGCAATTTCACTTCATCTGAAATCTCATTCATGATCGAGTTATTGAAGTGCTCTTTTTCCCTTAAAATATCAATTTACTAAAATTTTCACAAAGTATCTTAAGGAGACAAATTTTTCTAAAATTTTATCTATGCTAGGAGTTTAGGATGTTATCATTAAGTGGGGATAGGCTCTAATTCCTTCTGCCTTCTCCTATTGTGTCACCTTTATAAATCCTTCAATCATATCCCAATTTTTTCTTAAAGGGGGTGTTAGTATATTTAGTCACTTATAAGTTAGTTAATTTCAACTTGATCTAATGTGTCTATTAGGTAAAAGTGTGTTTATTTAGTATGTATTAGTTGCATTGTAATCCAAAGGTCATGATATTTTCTAGACATAGAGTGATATGATAGCTCATATTCTCCTTGATACTAATGGCTATTGATTTGTGGCTTAACACCCAATTGGTCCAGGATCTTAATTTAAATAACGTGGAGGGTCATGGTTGTTGATCAATTGTGAGAACTCTCTTATGCAAAATATTTTGTTTTGCATTAATAAAATTGTGTCAAGTGGTCGTGTTGGCCAAGGCCATGCATTGTTTTCCTCTTAGAGGGTTTTAACCTTGTAAAAATACTATTGTTTTGATATTTTATATATTTGTGCAAGTAGTTATTGAAGGTGTTCATCATATATGGAATGCCATGTTTACTCGAACAACAAGGGCCCCACCATTAAAGCTAAAATTGATAACTACACCACGTGGTATTTATTTACCCAATTACATACAATTATGGGTCTCTAGCCCTATACCCGTTGCAATGAAACAAGGCACCATTCATGTATACACTAACATCTATGATCTTAATTGATATTATCTACAATAACTACCCAACACCATTCATTGACGAAATTATTGATGTTTTTGCTGTTGGGTGTGGAGCCTAATTATCTTTTTTACTTTGTATCACAGCATTGGACCCCTGTACCTTAAATGGGGCATAAACGCATCCCGTAAATTAATCGCTGCCACCCCCCCTGGCGGGGGGGTTTCGGGGGCAGCGCCCTCGAAGCTAAAAATAGATGCAAAATTGCCTTGTAAAAGTATAGTAATTTCTAGTCAATCTGGGCCATTTATTAGGCGGATGATCTGACGGTAGAAGTTATGTTTAGTTTAGGGTTTTTTGCCCTAGAAGGCAACCCTCTCTTTGTATGAGGGTATTGTATTGCGGATGTGTATTACATTTGTATTCTCTGAGCGGGAAATAGATAGGGATACTGTGAGAGAGAACAGAGGATATTACAGTGGATCTGTTGTAGGTTTTGTCTCTTCATTTTGTTGGATAATAGAAAGGAAGGACTGGTTGTTCGGGGTGGACGTAGCCCAAACTAGGTGAACCACATATATTTGTGTCTCTCTGGTTTTATGTGTTTTGTGTGCTTGTATTTTCCGCATATTTTATGTGTTGCATTGCTCTATAATATATATATTTCTAAAATTTTCTAGCCATAAGATCCTTTCCTTTATGGATGGACATTTAAGATGAAATAAAACCCAAATTTGATCCTAATATCAATGTAGAACCTCCTTTACTACTCCTTTTGGAACCTTCATGTACAAATCTATGCCTTTCAAACTAAATAACACTAGAGCTAATTTTCAGTGCACCATGCCATATTTCTTCCATGACTTGGTTCACATTATTTTTTCCTATCTTACTACTCACTCAAAGAAATGGTCATAGCACTTAGACTACTTGCATACTATCTTCCTTAGTGTCACAAGTACAATATACATTTAAACACTTTTAAATGTGTCTTTTTCATATTAATCGATCGAATTTTTGGATCCATATTTTCCAAGGTATATATTGTTATAGACCCTTTAAAGGTTTAGGTCATCACTAGACTACCCTTTCCTCAAAATTCATGCCAATTGTGAAAAATATAGGATAAAGCCAATTTCTTTCATCAATTTGTCCCCAACTACACAACCACCACTCATGGGATTCTTTGTTTTTATAATTATACTACCCTTTATATGGAATGATTAATTATAGCACTTCGTCAATGTGTTAAAGTGTGTCCTCACTTCAATGTCATTACTTAGTCCCCTTAACTTTGATAAGGATTTTAGACTTTACATTTTCTCCTCATCCTTCTTTATGGTTAGAGTGTTTGATAAGTGAATAGCTTGATAGGTATAATCACATCATCTATTATGTGAGTAAGAACATATTTAGACCCTATTTTCCCTATACACATTAGGATAAATTGGACTTAGAAGCATCTTCCCTATCAAAAATCTATGTGACTACAATTTGGTGCATAAATCCAAAGTAGTGACATATTCCAACCTTATATCCTTTCTATGGAGTGCATGGGTTATCAATAAATAATATGCTCATTGCATCATTATCCTCCAAGAGTTTGACTTGGACTTTGTCACACCCGAGAACAAGAAAAAATTATCCCTTTTTTAGGTCATTTTTTACCTCCCAATTGGTGCATTAGACCTATTGTTTAAGACAACATTTGAGATGAACACTTGTTCAATATATCCATGGATGATCCTTGGTATGGTGACATTTTAGTCTATTTGTAAACATATAAGTTTGTTGTTCATTTGTCACATGACGATCGACACCATATTCATCATCATCAAGCTCCTCATTATCCCCTCAATGGATACAACCTTAATCGTCTGGGAGTCTACACTTTCTTGAATTTTTGTCTCACTCATAATGAGGATAAACAAGTCTTTAATGCCTATCATAGCAGTGCTTGTGATGGCCATATTTCAAGGATGTATATTTCCCAAAATACCATGCACATAATATTTTTTGGCATACTCTATTTATGAATTGCATTAAGTTTGTTAAGCAATGCACTAACTATCAACTTTACACCCCTAAGGTGTGAGATCCATTAGCTATGTTGCACCCTATCATCTTTGAAGAACCTTTTTGTAAATCTTCCATTGATTTCATGGAACTTAACCTCATTTTGCTATGAATATATTATTTTTTCCAATAATTAGTTCAAGAAATGGACTTAATCCATGTAATCATTCAACAACACTACAGCCACTATAGAAAATTTCTCCTCCAAGAAAACCATCACTCAATTTGGTGTCCCAAAATAATTAGTTTTTTACCATGGCCAACATTTTGAAGTTAAAAATTGGTGCAAGCTATCTTTATTGTTAGTTTTTTAGCAATAATATACATATCCATATTATTCATAGAGGAATGGTGTAGTTGATATTGTTAACAAAATCCCTAACACCATGCTCTAGTAGTTAGCGAATAAGCTTGAAACAAATTGGCACCACATGCTCTTCCTTGCATTATGGGCCTATAAGACATCTGCTAATATCATCATTGGTTTCACACCCTTTCATCTTGTCCATCGCAAGGAAGTAATTATATTGACTGGGTGTCAAATACCCTCCATCCATTTAGCTATCAAACCCACCCCCTTGATACCACTCTCTTTGAGAAAAGACTAGTGATTGTAGAACATGTTAATGAAGACCATTGTGGTTATTTGCAAACCATTGAAGTGGAAAAGGGGCATTTTAAATATTGGTATGACCAAAATTTCTATCCTTTTTCCTTTCATGAATAGGATATAGTTTTTTTTTATGACCAAGGCCATGATATCTTAGGTCAAGGAAAGTTTGAGCCATTGTATAAGGGCCCTTACATTGGCAAACAATTCTTAGGAAAGGAAGCATATTTTCCTGCAAGGAAAAAAGGGGAATTTTAAATGCACTTTAAATGAAGATATTTTAACCCCTATTATTTCCTTTTAAATCACCTTTCTACATAATTTGTATATTGTTTTACACCCTTTTTATAAATTTTAGACTTCGCACATTGTCTTCTTACACATTCCAAATGGAACTTTCATCTCATTTCTACATTGGATATGATGATGGTGTGGGTCATTCATGAAATATTTCATGAAAAATGCATCCATCAACTTCATGTTTGTATTTATTCCCATTTTCTAGTCATGCAATTTAATGATGTTTATCATGTTCATAACCCTTGTACTTTTAGAAAATATTAATGAGTTAAATTTTTGGTGCAAACATTTGAATCAATTTCATTAATAAATTTTCTTAGAAGACAAAATAATTGCATAGATACCATCGCAAATAACATTCTACATTGGAATTTACTACATGCATAAATAAGAAGATATCATTTTGCGTTTGCATCTAATCTAACATGCATCATCATATGTAAATATAAATCATATATATTTGTGATCCACACACACAAATATATATATATATATATATATATATATATATATATATATATAGTTTTGCACACAAACTTCTACCCTAAATTTAGGGCATGCTCATAGCATGCTACATAAATAAATAAAAATTGGGGGCATAAATCCCATCAAACTATTTGTCTCCCATATCCCAATCAAATTGAGGGTTGTGATCTAAGCGAACTATGTATCCATGAAAATATCTCTAACACAGTAACTAGCCATCACTACCCTCCTAGTCGAGCACATTTTTTAATTCTAATTTCTCTACATTAGTTGCATTTTCATATGCATATTTACATTTTGGTATTAGTTGACTTATGTGTGGGAATTTTCCATGGAAGCCCTTTGTATTTCTATGTATTTTGGTCCTCTCCAAGTATTTTTTCTTAACTATCATTTATAAACACATACTTGTGCTTAGTATGTTGCATTTTCATTTCATTCCAATCAAAATTTCTTAGGACCACCCTCACTTAGGTAGATGTATTAGTTAATCCGTATTTTTTATTTAACATCTACATAGTGATAAATCACTCCCTCCAATGTTTCCCTAATTTAGCGACCCATGTTTTATTTTGGTGTCTATGCTATTCAGTCATCCCTATGATTGAGAGTCTATTTAGGCTACATCCTAGAGCTGAACCTGAAGCATCTCTAATAATCTTGTTGACATATATACGCCTTGGTATCCTACAGTATCAATTGGTATTTATTGCATTATCACACATCACAAGCCCTCCAATTCATCCATATTGTCATGATTCTTCACTTTTATACTATCATTCCCTACCCTGAAGGAGATTACTATTAATGCCCCTACCCTATTTACTTCCATTTATAGTTTTCACCTTTAGCATTGCAATCATCTAGTTTCTTATTGGGACATTTATCTCTTTGTTTCCAACTCAATTTCACATATAATTTCCATTTCAATATTCCTTTTATCTATTTTGTCTCTCGACATTGATATTGTGGTAAGACCCACATCCCTTCAAGGTGATCTTTCTTAACCTCCTATAATCCTTTTGGAAACACCAAGAGGGCCTTGTTATTCTTTAGCACATTTTATTTGTGGTATCATCCATTTTTTTCCCTTGTTTAAAGCATCAACAATTACTGAACTTTGTGTCCCATGGAATTAGCTGAGTTCATATAAATTATTTCTGTTTTTACCCTTGTCTCCATGAGTTTTACCAATATTGTGTTATCAAGTTTTGACCTCTAATTTCCCCATGTTTTACTAATTTTCCCTTGAACAAAAATTTTCCAAGTCATCAACCTAATTCCCATGGAATGTTTTTAGTCATTGTTGATAAAACTTTCCTTTGTGCTTTGAAAAATGGAAGTCTTATGTCCCACACTCTTTTCCTTCCCATAATCCTTCAACGGAAGTATTTATCATTCCTCTTATACTTTCTACCTTGTGCTAGTTATCAAATATACTTTAGTCCCTTACTTCCAGTGGGACTTCCCCTAATTACTTTAACACTTATATTCTAATTATTTGGTCTAGTGGATAATATAACTTGATCCCATCTTCCTATTCAATGAATGACTCAAACCAAGCACTGAGAATCCTTATTGATTTATTACTTAGTTGTTTCTCACATGCTTGAATTCGAAACATTGTTGCAACATTGAGATTCATACACTTGAAAATTTAGTAATTCAAATAATTATACCATATTCCCAAACATGTGTGATTTGCATTAGCCCTTAGGAGATATTTTTCTGTTAGGTATCTCACCACATGTTAGCCTCATTAATTATTTTTATAGATATCACTCCAAATATTATACTCTAGATGTTGGGCCTTAGGAGTTCCTCTTCTTCCTAGGAAACAACAAACTCCCCCTTATCAACACCTACACCTTGAATTTAGGGGCTCGTCCAATGTAACCTAGTCCCATTTTCAATATTGATGGATTACCTTGAACCAATTTGAGAAATTCATTATTGCTCTTAGAATTGTACGATCTCACATGCTCAAATTTATTTTATTATCACAACATTGAGATTCATATATATATTTCAATAATATAGTCTCAGGTATAGTTATTTAGATTGATTAGCTTGATCTACATATTCTCATATAAATTGGTTTTATCTTCCCTCTTATTATGTCGTTTAAGATATCTAAATCTCCTTTCCAAATCAGCACTAGGGCTCCTTGGGTTATTTTCCTCCACCTTGACACCCCAAAAGAGGGGCATCAATTCCTCTTTATTCAAACCAAGTGCATTCATTATGCTTCTATGTTGGACCTAGACCATTCTTTCTTGGGCATATGTGAGTAATATTTCTCATCTCATTTATTTTAATCTAGTCTCTTTTCATCAAGATCACATTGTATTATATTGAGACCCAATTTTGTCTCATTCACCTGACCCATTTATGTTATTGCACACCATTGTATCATTGTTATGATATATCTCAGCAAATATTGGTATGCCTACCTAATCCCTCTTAAGATCTTGTATACATTGTAGAAATTTGAATAACTGATATATTATTCACCGAGATTCTTCTGATCACACACTATTTTAACTTCATGCACAATACAGAATCTCTTCTACCATTGATCATTAATTGCGGAAATAAAAAACAATCGCATGCGCACATTAAAACCATAAACAATCACACATTTGAACACAGTATTTCATGGGAAAGCTTAAAGCTGAAAACCCCCAACTATCTGTATATTATATGTCATAGAGATCATGTAACAATCATTGTACAAAGCTCCTCACAAGATCTCAGCACAACCTCCAATTTCTACACACTAATCAAGCTAGATCTAGCAAAACACAAGCTCCAATCTCTACCACCTAATAGCCAGCCTCTATTGCGTAATCAATGTTGTAGGATGGCTCATTAAATAACTTGAACCACCTGGCTTGTACTACACAATCCTCATTGGCTTCTCCAATCACTGGTTGTTGCAAATATGCAACAGAATAGTCACAACTGATAGTTAACCTGCTCTTTCACCTATCTCTGCACTGGTCTCCACTGAAATTGTCCATGCACTAAAGTTAAATGATGTATTATTTAGTTGATTAATGAGTTTATAATTAGTGAATTAATTAATAATTAATTCACACCACTCTACACTAGTGTATTAATCAGTTAGAATAAATACAACTAGCTCAACTATGTTTAGATTAGTTAAACTGAACACAACTCCATTAACTCCTCAATCAACTCCACCAAACTCTGTCTCATGAGTTCTAACTGAAGTATCCATGCAATAGCTCCACTTAACCCTTAGGAATAGCGTAATTCCTTCTGTCAGCTCCTGTGCCACATCTGTGCACTTAACTGAAGTGCTCCAAGATAATAAGATAATGTTTAGAGTCCAAATATTATTAAGAGCTAATAATATTCGACATATCTATTTTTAGACTGGCAATCTAAAAATAGATTCCACCCAGTATGTCTAAAAATATAATTCCATCTATTTTTCCCGACTTGACCAACCATCCACAAATAGCATCCTGCAACTCATAGAACATGATCCATATGTCTAAAAATAGACATAGTCTAAAAATAGACTTTGCGCCAAAAATAGCCTGCGGGCCCACTTAGTGAAGGCGACTTCTTTCCACTAAGCTGATCATCTTGTTGCAATCTCAACACTCCCTCTCAACAAGATAAGGATTATCTGCCACCCTTATCCTGCCTCTGTGGTATTCGAATTTGCTCCTGGTGAGCGCCTTTGTCAAGATATCAGCATCCTGATCCTCCATGGGAATGTATGAAAGTAACATGATCTTCTGCTTCACACAATCTCTGATATGATGATACTGGATGTCAATGTGTTTAGATCTATCTTGAAATACTAGATTAACCTAGATTTTAATGCAACTCTGATTATCACAATAAATCACAGTAGGATCTAAGTGTAAACCGAACAACCTGACCAGGATCTTCCTCATCCATATAGCCTCGCACGCAGCCAAACTCGCTGCCATATACTCGGCCTCTGCTGAACTGAGTGCCATGGATCTCTGCTTCCTACTGTACCAAGAAACTACTGTCGACCCGATACTGAAAATCCCTCCAGATGTGCTCTTTCTGTCCGTTGGGCTCCCTGCCCAATCTACATCCGTGAAGCCACATATCCTCACCTCATCTGACTGTCTGTACCATAATCCAGTAGATCTTGGTAGGCTTAAACATAGCTTGTGAAAGCTGGTTAACAGCATAGCATATGTCAGGTCGTGTATTGACCAGATACATAAGCGACCCCACCAACTGTCGATAAACAGTGGCATCCACTACCTCCACTGAAGTAGCATCCTCCTTCCTCCATCCACCAGGAAGAGGAGTATCAACGAGCTTGCATCCATGCATGTTGAACTTCCCAGCCTCTGGGGCATACTTGCCTTTGAGAAACAAATAGTCATCAACTGCGCTTGCCAAATTTCCAATAGGGAAATAATGAAGGAGGCCCAAATCGCTGTCTCAAACTCTTTTGCAAGATCATCCTTGCACTTGAGTGTATCAATAGTTCATCCTGTCAAAATCAAATAATCTACATAAAGTACAATGATGACAACCTCCACCACAGTACGGTATAGGTTTGGATCACCTCACTCTTGGAGAATCCAAGTCTGGTGAAATAACTGTCTATCCATGTGTACCAAGCACGAGGTGCTTGTTTCAACCCATACAGTGCTCTCTTGAGCCTGCACACATGCGAATCGTTGCTGAAGATCTCGAAACCTTCGGGCTGCTCTATGTACACCTCCTCCTCAATGACTCCATTGAGGAACGCAGTCTTCACATCCATCTGATGAATGTGCCACCCCATCTACGCTGAGAGAGCAAGAATCGTTCGTATGGAAGAATACCTTGCGATAGGTGCAAAGGTCTCCTCATAATCGATCCCCTCAATCTGTGAAAAGCCTCAGGCAACAAATCTTGCCTTGCACTTCTCCACACTCCCGTTAGCTTCCTGCTTCAGTTTGTAGATCCACCTCGAACCCACCACTAATTTCCCTTCTGGCCTTGGGACAATCTCCCATGCACTGTTTCTGACAATCGAATCATACTCTTCCACCATGGCATCTACCCATGCGGGATCCTCCACAACTTCCTCGAAAAAGGATGGCTCTATAACAACACACTTGGTCATAAGAGCCATGTATCTAGTATACCGGTCAGGTGACTATCTCTTCCCGCGCTGTGATGTAGGCGCTCCTACAACCCTCTTTGTATCTTGAGCCAGTCGCTCAGCTTCTGTAGTGCGCTTCTGCCCTCTGATGGTTGGCGCTGCCTGAGTGGTATCTTCCACTCCATGAACCTCATCTTGTGGCTGATCCACATCCTGAGACTCATCCTTAGGAACTAATAGCTCCTCATCTGCATGCAAGTGTGGCTCCCTCTCAAGTGAACACTTCATGGCTTTCTCCTCATGAAATTTGATATCCCGTCGCACAACATTCTTGCGACTATCTGGAAAATACACATGATAGTTGTGGGGTGTATCAGTGTACCCCACAAATATCCCAACCTCTGCGGTCGGCTCCAGCTTCTTCCTAGCATCCTTTGTCACATGAATGTAAACAGGTGAACCAAAAATCCTCAAATGGGAAATATCAGGCTTCTTACCAGAAAATGCCTCCTCAGGTGTACTCATTCCAAGTATCACATGAGAATTTCACTTGATTACGCATATCTTTGTGATATTGCATGCACCTCATCCATGAGTGTATGGGAAGGCCACAATCATGCAACATCACAGGTACAACACCTGATGGCTATTCTTCCGCTCAGCCTTCATTATCTGCTTTGTGGGGTTATGGGGTGCTATGAGCTCTCTTCGAATTCCTTCTGCGCTGCAAAAGTCCTTGAATTCGCCAGAGATGAATTCACCACCATTGTCGCTCCTAAGAGCCTTCACCTGCTTCCCCGATTCTTTCTCAACCAGTGCCTTGAACTCAGAACTTTGAGTATGTCTGTCTTTGTACATGAAAGTCAGCACTACGAAAAATCATCAACAAATATCACACAGTACAGCCTTTCTTTATTGGAAACGCTCACGAGAAAGGTCCACACATACGTGAATTCTCCAAGGATCGTCGTGGCACGACTATCCTTTCGTGAAAGGTAAACTGCAAATTTCCCAGGTACATCCTTGAAGCCACGATCATTTGCCTAAAGTACCCTTAGGAGCTTTGATGCAAATGTTGTTGTAGTATCTTCAAAGCTCCATGGTGAAGGTGGCCCAATCTCTGGTGCCACAACTTGCCATCATCCTGGCTCACCACTCCTTCTGCCTTGCCTGCCATTGCTGCGCATCCATCTACCTGCAATTGATAAAGGTTCTTAACTTGAACCCCTATCCTCTGGGTCTCACCAGTTGCCTTACTGCGCAGGAAAGCCTTTCCCTCACTAAAGACAACATCATATCCCTTGTCTTCTAACATCGCCACAGAGATCAAATTCTTCTTCAATCCTGGAACATGCATCACTTCCTTCAATACAAAGGGTTTACCAGACTCCCTCTCAAAGGAAATGGTACCGATATCGGTCGCACTGTATCTACCATCATCGCCCATCTTGATGTGCACTCCAAGATCTTTCTCATCCAGATCAGTAAACAAATCTCGATCTCCTGTCATGTGAAAAGATGCACGACTATCAAGAAACCACACTAAACCCATCACACTTGAGACCAAGAATGCGATCAGCAAAAAATCCAGCTCAAACTGCGAGGCTAAGGCCTCTCCAGCTGCAGATCTAGCAGCCTGCTTATTTTTCTTCTTCTGTGGACAATTAGTGGCGTAATGTCCATTCTGGTGACAGTGAAAGCACTTCACCTTGGACATGTCCTGCTTCTTGCCTTTCGCACTGGATTGAGAAGCTTTCTTGCTCTTCCCCTTCTTTGCTTTGGTAGCCAAAGCAAAATTTTCTTCATCTGATTTCTTTGATGAATATTCGTCCCTGGTACTCTGCCTTATCTCCTCTTGCACAAGATCCAACCAAAGTCGCTTCCATCCTCCCAACCATTGACAGAGTCCTGATAGGAATGCCAACTCTTCGGAAGCCCAAGGAGAGCCTAGCTCACCAATTCCTCGTCATCAACAGCAACCCCCACACTTCCTATTTCATCCCTGCATTGGATGAACTTCGTGAGGTACTTGGGCATACTGTCGCCTTTCTCCATTTTTATGTTCCTGAGTTTATCCTTGAGCGCCAACTTCCTCTGGTCGCTCTTGCTTTGAAATAAATCTATCAAAGCTTTCCCGTAAGAATGGGGAGAAACACCCGATGAGGAAGGCTAGACACTATGTGATCCTTCACACCTTCCAACAGAATCCTTCAACACTTTTTTGTCTTCTTTTGCCATGCGTCAAGTGCGGCTACATCGCTAGAAGAAGGTTTTGGAATTTCTGCATCTATGAACTCCTTCAACCCATTATCATCCAGCACCACCTCCATCCTGTCCTTCCATGCAATATAATTCCGAGAGTTTCCCAACCTCAAGGGTATACTCCAATCACAATCCGTTGAAAGACATCTCAACTTTGACACCAAGAAAACACTACTGCAAATTCGAATTCCACCAGCTCAAAACTCAACCGCTTCAATGTTTTGCAATTTCTCCAATGATCAATATCGCTTTGATACCATGTATAAATTTGAATAACTGATATATTATTCACCGAGATTCCCCTGATTACACACTATTTTAACTTCATCCACAATACAGAATCTCTTCTACCATTGATCATTAATTGCGGAAATAAAAACAATCGCATGCGCACATTAAAACCATAAAAAATCACACATATGAACACAGTATTTCATGGGAAAGCTTAAATCTGAAAACCCCCAACTATCTGTATATTATATGTCATAGAGATCATGTAACAATAATTGTACAAAGCTCCTTAGAAGTTCTCAGCACAACCTCCAATTGCTACACACTAATAAAGCTATATCTAGCAAAACACATGCTCCAATCTCTGCCACCTGATAGCCAGCCTCTATTGTGTAATCAATGTTGTAGGATGGCTCATTAAATAACTTGAAACACCTGGCTTGTACTGTGCAATCCTCATTGGCTTCTCCAATCACTGGTTGTTGCAAATGTGCAACAGTATAGTCACAACTGATAGTTAACCTGCTCTTTCACCTATCTCTGCACTGGTCTCCACTGAAACTGTCCATGCACTGAAGTTAAATGATGTATTATTTAGTTGATTAATGATTTTATAATTAGTGAATTAATTAATAATTAATTCACACCACTCTACACTAGTGTATTAATCAGTTAGACTAAATACAACTAGCTCAACTATGTTTAGATTAGTTAAAATGAACACAAATCCATTAACTCCTCAATTAACTCCACCAAACTCTGTCAATGAGTTCTAACTGAAGTATCCATGCAATAGCTCCACTTAACCCTTAGGAACAGGGTAATTCCTTCTGTCAGCTCCTATGCTACATATGTGCACTTAACTGAAGTTCTCCAAGAGAATAAGATAATGTTTAGAGTCCAAATATTATTAAGAGCTAATAATATTCGACATATCTATTTTTAGACTGGCAATCTAAAAATAGATTCTGCCCAATATGTCTAAAAATAGAAGTCCATATATTTTTTCCGACTTGACCAACCATCCAAAAATATCATCCTGCAACTCAAAGAACATGATCCATATGTCTAAAAATAGACTTTGCGCCAAAAATAGCCTGCGGGCCCACTTAGTGAATGTGACTTCTTTCCACTAAGCTCATCATCTTGTTGCAATCTCAACAAACATATCACCTTTTGAATACCTATTCATAGGTGGTTTTCCATGGTCCTTCCTCTAGTGATCTTCTTTCCTTGAACACTCCTCTCTCTCCATAACCCAATATATACTTGGATAAAGAAACGAAAATGTATTTGTGTTCCTCTAAATCAAGGCTCTTGTGATCCATACAGTGTATATTGGAAAAAATTCGGTAAAAATCACATGAAACTTTTTTTTTGACGTGTTTCGAACCATCCTATGTGGTTCATCTTGTCTTGATGATGAACCACACAGGATGGTTGGAAATGTGTCAACAAAAATGTTTGATGTGATTTTTACCAAAAATTTTCCAATATGCAATGTATTTTTGTTATACACTTTTCTCTTAACCTCACACATTACTGTGCAATTGTTAGGTCCCTGTATTACTAGTATAGTCCCTTCTGTTGTTAGTGTAAACCCGTTATTGTTATTTTTGTACCACTGTAACCCCCATATTGTTATTATTGTGCCCTCAAATTATTATTGTTAGGTCGGCTAGGATTACATTGTGGTCCCACTAGGATTACATTGTGGCCCCATGGACTCCTATATATAGAAATGAGGTTTTTTCATTTGGATCATCCAAGAATTGTTCATTTATGTAATTTATTGGAGGTTTCCCACTCGAAGTGTCTTATTTCTAAGGCGTTGATATCTCTTTTCTTCTATTTTTGGAGTTGGTTTCACAACATTTGGTATCAGAGCTTTGGATTCTAGGGTTTGGCTGCTCCAAACAGGTCATCATAGAATTTTTGCTATAACATTTTTCTACAAATATTCAGAAGCTGAAATTTTTAGGGCGTGAAGCCAAAATCCTGAGGAACATTATCACAAAATTTTAGATCTTGGTTCGAAATATTTTCGGATATGTGATCTGTGGAAGTTAGGGATTCTTCAGGCTCCCGAATATCATCGTAAAGAGGTGATTGTGGGAAAATATTCATAACTCTCTCTCTCTGAGCATCGGATTGGAATGTTGTAAAAATTACCCGTAAGTATAAGGACTTTAGTTTTGTGTCTATAAATTTCAGAGCCGAAGGAGGAAACAGTGAGACGTGGCAAGTCGTACAATTTTTCTCTACTGAAATAGGTCATTGTGGGCGATTGGACATAACTTTTCCTTGGAGAATCCAAATCAAGTCAGACCTATGGCATTCAAAAAAGGATTCAGAGTGCTACCTCAGGGCCAAATTTCAAATATTGAAGATCCATGATCACAGAGATAATTCAGTTTCAATATCGAGCTCCTCAAAAACGAGAAAAAGGTGTGTATTTTTTCCGAATTGCATAAGTCTTGTGTAAAAAATAAGTTTGAAGTGATTCCAAGGGCCTATTGAGCATATATTTCAGTATTGGGTTTTGAAATGCCTCCTAAAAATAATTCAACACCCATTAATCTCTCAGAATACTCTACTATGACTGATGAAGATGAAGAATTGCAACATGATCTATCAAAATTACAAGAGCAAGTGCACCAAATTTCGCTCTCGCAAAGAATAGCAAAAAATGAAATGGAAGTTTTGAAGAAAGGTGTGGAAGCGATGATGGATTGTTTAAAGAATAATATAGATGCTTTGAAGAAAGGCATGGAAGCTAAGATGGATGGCGTGGAAGCTAAGATGGAGTACACGGAAGAAAATATGAAAGACAACATGGAAAACATGAAGAATGATCTAAAAGTAGACATGGAAGGTTTGAAAAAGTTGATAAAATAAATGATTCCTAATGGCGAAAAGATAGTAGAGGAAACTCATGATGAGAAAAAAATACATGTTAATCATGATTTCATAAACTCTAATGTTGGATTGAAGAACCAACATATTCAAAATATGGATATGAGGAAGTTTAATGGCAAGGATCCCGTAACATGGATACTACAGATGGAGCAATATTTTGATCTCAATAATGTGCAAAACACACAAAAGGTACGCATTGCAACTTTACATTTAGAAAAAAATACATTTTTATGGTATCATGGCTTTGTTCCCGTAAAAAAATTGTCACTTAGTCAATTTTTACGGAGGAAATGATAGAACATTATGAGGATGAAAAGAGCAACACCTTCTTTAGCCAATTGATAAATCTCAAACAAAAGGGTTCAGTGGCGAAGCACATTGAGAACTTCCAAAAATTGAATATAAGGGTAATAGATATTCCATAGGAACATAGGATTGATGTCTTCATAGGGACTTTAAAGGATAACATCCAACATGAAGTTCATGTTTGGGAACCTGATTCATTGGAGAAGGCATTCAGGTTGGCAACAAAAATTGAATGTAAAATTATGGCGACAAGGAAGCCTACCACTCACATCTATAAAGATGGAATTGTTGCTACTCCTAGACTTCCACAACCTACAAGGTTGACACCACAACAATTGGAAGAAAAAGGACCAAAAGGGCTTTGCTACAGTTGTGATAGCAAATAAACTTAAGGTCATAAGTGCGCTGAGAAGAAATTATTTTACATAGATTTTGAAGAGGAAGAAAATGAAGAAAAAACTTCAAAAGTAGAGGATATACACCAGGAAGAAACCCTAGAAGAAGAAGAAATGAGTCCGACCATATCATGTAATGCATTGGCAGGAATTACCACTCCTCAAACTCTCAAGATAGAAGGACATATCAAGAAGAAAAAGGTAATAGTGTTGATTGATTCGGGTAGTACCCATAATTTTATTTATTATAAGGTAGCCAAGGAATTGAATTTTTTCTATACCTAGCACCAGAATGTCAAGTGATGGTTGCAAATGGACGAACTATAAATTGCTCTAGAAAATGCCATGATATCAAGCTAGCCATGGGGGAATATGTATTGAATATTCCACTGCTTTCCATCCCAATGGGAGGTGTTGATTTTGTACTAGGAGTACAATGATTACAATCTTTGGGGATGGTAGCTTTTAATTTTCAAGAATTTTTCTTGTAATTTTTTTTTGAAGGAAAGGAAATCGAATTATGGGGTATCACAGGGAATCTAGGAAATATAATAAGCTCTAATGTCATAACAAAGCTTCTGAAGAAATAAAAACGGGGTGTAATTGCACAATTATGCTCACTAGAAGTTCCAACATCAAAATCATCTATTTCTCCATATCTGCAAAAAGTCTTGGACAATCATTCCAAGGTGTTTAATACTCCCAAAATACTCCCACCTATTCGTGATCATGATCATGCTATTCATTTGATTCCATGAAGTTTTCCTCCAAACATCAGGCCTTCCAGATATCTTTATGTCCAAAAGAGCGAAATTGAACGTATTATTGCAGAAATGTTAGAGGTTGGTATAATTCAACCTAGTCAAAGTTCTTTCTCTGCTCCAATAGTATTGGTGCATAAGAAAGATGGATCATGGCACCTGTGTCCGGATTATAGTAAGCTTAATAAGATCACTATTAAAGATAAATTTCCCATTCCTGTGATTGATGAATTATTGGATGAATTAAATGGAGCAATTTATTTTACCAAGTTCGATCTTTTTTCAGGATATGATCAAATTAGAATGAAGACTGAACATATTCCAAAAATATAATTTCGAACTCATGAGGGTCATTATGAATTTTTGGTCATGCCTTTTGGCCTTACCAATGCATCTTCTACATTTCAAGGGTTGATGAATTCCATTTTCAAACCCTTCCTTAGAAAATTTGTGCTAGTATTTTTTGATGATATACTAATCTACAACAGGTCTTGGAAGGATCATGTTCAATATGTTGACATGGTGCTCAAACTATTGGAGGAGAAAAAATTATATGCAAAAACATCCAAATGTTTCTTTGGAGTACAAGAGGTGGAATATCTGGGTCATATTGTATCTCACGAGGGTGTTAAGGTAGACCCTAACAAAATTAAAGCCATTAAAGAATGGAAAGTCCCCACAACCATAAAGCAGATACGCGGCTTTCTCGGGTTAACAGGGTATTATCGCAAGTTTGTTAATAATTATGGGAGAATAGCAGCACCTATAACAACATTATTGAAGAAAGATGATTTTCATGGACCCCTGAAGCAACTAAGGCCTTTGAATATCTTAAAAAGGCAATGTGCCTAACACCAGTCTTAGCTACGCCAGACTTCACAAAAGCCTTTATTATGGAATGTTATGACTCAGGAAATGGAATTGGTGTTGTTTTAATGTAAGAAGGAAGACCCATTGCTTTTGAAAGTCATTCACTCAAAGGAAAGTATTTACAAAAGGCTATTTATGAGAAGGAAATTTTGGCAATACTACATGCACTAAAGAAATGGAGACATTACGTTATGGGAAGACACTTCAAGGTAAAAATTGATCATGATAGTCTTAAACACTTTTTGGAACAAATACTATCTTCAGAAGAGCAGCAAAAATGGGTCACAAAGATGTTGGGTTATGACTTTGAAATCGTCTACAAAAAAGGGAAGCTAAATTTTGTTGTAAATGCACTCTCAAGAAAGGATGAAGAGGTGGAAGTATTGCTTTGTGCCATTTCAATTATCCAACTAGATTGGATAACCGAATCAAGGGATGAATGGAAGAAGGACGAAGAAGTGTGGACTCTCATTCAAAAGTTGTAGCAAGATCCTAGTACATCTGATACAATTAGTTGGAAAAATGATTCCTTATGGTACAAAGATCGCTTATATATTTGAAATAATTCCCAACTAAAACAAAATATTATTTTGGAATTTCACACTTCTCCTTTAGGAGGACACTCGGGATTTTTAAAAACTTACCACAGGGTGAAGAAATAATTTTTTTGGGATGGCCTTAAATATGATATTCAAAATTTTGTGGCGGAATGTTTGGTTTGCCAACAAATGAATTTGAGACAATTAAGACCCCAAGTCTTCTACGACCTTTATCCATTCCAAGTCAACGTTTGGAGGAGATTTCAATGGATTTTATCACAGGTTTACCTAAGTCCGAAGGAAGGAGTGTCATCATGGTGGTAGTTGATATTCTTACCAAGTATGCACACTTTTGTGCATTATCTCATCCATTTAAAGTGAGTACATTTGCTACTGAATTTATGGAAACAATTCAAAAGCTACATGGAAACCCGAAGATTATTGTAAGTGACAGAGATCCCATTTTTACCATAACTTTTTGGACGAAAATATTTTCTTTTTTGGGTACTCAACTAGCTCATAACTCATCTTATCATCCTCAATCCAATGGTCAAACAGAGATAGTGAATAAATGTTTGGAAGGATATCTTCGTTTTTTTATATCTGATAAGAAAGCACAATGGTTCAAGTGGTTACTTCTCGCTGAATGGTGGTATAACACTTCCTCCCATACTACAGCAAAAATGACCCCATTTATGGAACTTTATGGATATCATCCACCATCCATCACATCTTATTTAAGGGAAAATTCTAGGGTTCAAGCAGTGGAGGATCACATCGAGCATCAACAAGAAGTTCTCCAACTCTTAAATTATGGCCTAAATTTGGCACAAAATCGAATGAAACAACAGGCATATCAACATTGCAGTGAGAGAATTTTTGATGTAGGAGACTAGGTATTTTTATGGCTACAACCATACAAACAAATTTCCCTCAAGCAAGCTAAGAAGGATAATAAATTATCTCCAAAGTACTATGGTCCTTACAAGGTTTTGCAAAATATTGGTACTATGGCATACAAATTGGAGCTTCCTGATTCTTTGCGAGTGCATCCAATTTTCCATGTTTCATGCTTAAAAAAGGTTATAGGGGAAAAACTTCTAGTTCAAACAATATTGCCAGAACTTGATGAGGAAGGAAAAACCATATTGGAACTTGAAACAGTCACGAAAACAAGCACTCGACAACTACGAAATCGATCAATTTCAGAGTATCTCATCAAATGGAAGAACTTACCCACTAAAGATTCTACATGGGAGGATGATAATTTTATACAAAAGCACTCGGAGCTACTCAAGCATTGAGGACAACACTTTTTTGAAGGAGAGGAGCATGTTAGGTCCCTATATTACTATTATAGTCCCTTATTGTTGTTAGTGTAACCCCCTTATTTTTATTTTTCAGAAATTAATCGCAACCCCCCATATCATGTTATTATCAGGCCCTTAAATTATTATTGTGCCCTTACATTATTATTGTTAGGTCAGCTAGGATTACATTGTGGCCCCATGGACTCCTATATATAGAAAGGAGGTTTTTTCATTTGGATCATCCAAGAATTGTTCATTTATGTAATGTATTGGAGGTTTCCCCCTCGAAGTGGCTTATTTCTAAGGCGTTGATCTCTCTTTTCTTCTATTTTTGGAGCTGGTTTCACAACAGCAATTTGTTACCACCATAAAATTGCTCACTTTTGACATTTTGAACCTTCTTACATATATCACCAATGACATGTTCAACCTCCATTTCATTCCTTTATCCACCATAATTAACTTCCGTCTCACTATAAATTATAGATTCAAAACCTGATTCTCACCAAAAAAGGCCAACATGGATATTAACCCAAAACATTATGCCACCTATAGGATAATACCCCCAACAGTTGCGTTGTTCTACCTAAAACCAATTTTCAATGTTTCCAATCTATATTTTTTGAATGGGAAGTAAATTATATGCGGGATATATTAAACCCTAATTACAGTTGCTAACCTTGATTTTTTCATCTTTAACCACTATTTTGAAGACCATGTCAAGGGGTTTTAAACATTATTTCTCCTATAAATAAAGCCTTCGAAGTTGAGTTCACTTTATCCATCATCCCTTCATAGTAAGGTTATGTTTTTGAAGTCACACCACAAATATTGAGGACCTCTTCCTGTTGATAGTGCATTATTAACTAGGCATATTTCTCACACACTAAGGAGGGGATCATACATCCGCCAAGAAAAAAAATGATTCATCCCAAAGAGGAGCATTGAAGCCCAAAACCTTCAACAACTATGCCTTGAAAGTGTCATATTTAGCCTTTATTTTTGGTAATGGAGTTAATCTTTCATTATTTTTGAGATTTTGTTCATGTTATGGTTTTTCTTTCATGTTCTGTACCATTTATTTCATGAATAATGTGATTTTCAGAATGGTAGACATAGATTAGAATTAGGGCTTCGTATTCTTACAACCATTTTTGTTTGTGCTTAATTCACAACAATAAAGTTAGTGTTGTTGTTGGCTCGAGGGGTCCTGACCTAGGTTTGGAGGTGAAGTTTTGCCAACAAACCCCTATACTACTGGCCCTTTCGGCAGTGACCCACTTGCGCAGGTCAAAGTCTCACCCGAAGCAGTATGGGAGGGTGCTAGAACCAAATTTCCGCACCCTAAGAGAGAGTAGGTAATAACGCAGGCCCACAATTATCAGATCTACACAGAAGGGTGATTCGCTGGGTTCCAAAACATAAGCAGACTATAGTTCTTATCATATCTGCTCTAGTAGGTTCGCATCCACGTGCGTATCATCAATTACAACCATAAAACAGCATAACCGCAGCCAATATTGTCAACACAGATAGTTCGCGTTCATTAACAGATATGCAATTAGTAAGTGCAACAACAATCACATCCCAGTATTATACTAATGCAGATACTTTCATACCACAGAGATAAAATAGACGAGTTCACACCTTAATCAGAAAATCTTAGTTCACATCAATCATAACAAAACAGATCGAGACAACATCATATGTTCAGCAATACTTCACATATATTACTTATCAAAATCCTCTTACATTCCACGAATACCACCTACGCACACAGCCAGCAGGGTCCGCACATAGCAGGACAGAGGATCTCTGCACACATAGCCAGCAGGAGTCCTAACCCAAACAACCCAACCCAAGATCTAGCAATTCGTACTTCACATCAATCTCTATTCATCCTCTACCTATTGACTCAAAAAGGCTCAACTATTTATACTACTTTAGTGTACGCATCCAATGGTCTGCAAACTATGGTTTGCGGATTCTTGGTTTACCCTTGACCTGCTTACAATGCATTAGGGGCTTTGACCCACCCCAAAACTCCGGAGTTAGACTAAATATAATCAAAAATATATGAAATGGACCGAATTCACAACTTCATAGGAGACCCTGTTCCAACAGTTGTTTGTACACCCTTTTCACAAATTTCACATAACATATAATACTTATTAGGAAGGGAACCTATGGATTAGGGTTGATTTCCTAGGGTGAGGGTTGAATAACATGAATAGATATAAGGAAATTATGGATTACATTGAAGACTATTTGGAGGAATAAGACATATTCATTTTTCTTTTATGCATGTTTCTAATTTTTTGGAAATGGACAAGGACCAAGCTCTTCCAAAAATTCTAAGGGTAGGGTTTATGGTGCATTCAAGGTTTAAAAAATTCATTAAAAATGATATTTTTAATAAATAAATGGTGGGTTTCTCGGGGATTAAGTCAAACTTGCTGAAATTATTTACTTAAATACCCTGGTTGAAGGCTAAGGTGACTCATGTTCCAAATGCTAAATCATATGGGAGGTATGTCTTACATACATATAATTGGGAAAGGAATTTTCCTTCATGCTAGCTT
Source organism: Pinus albicaulis (assembly GCA_034641835.2). Taxonomy (NCBI): domain Eukaryota; kingdom Viridiplantae; phylum Streptophyta; class Pinopsida; order Pinales; family Pinaceae; genus Pinus; species Pinus albicaulis. The sequence continues at coordinate 632,530,049 of CM076575.1, forward strand.
TAATTAGATTTTCTATTAGGTTGGTGATGAAATTCTTTCATCCTGTTGTTTATTTTCATTTGAGGGTTTTCCCTATGGTCCACTCTACCAATGGTTGACTTGCATGCACAATAGAATTTAATTAGATGGACATCTATTATTAAGAAAAATTGGTGGGCACCTTAGTCTTAGAAAAACACATGAATGGGTGGACCCAGGCATGCATCTAGATTTCTTAGACCTGGTGGTTATGATAGTATGCATTGTTATAGATAAATTAGTCTAACTCACTTATGGAGTTAATACAAGAGTAAATTTGAGGTAAGGAGGGTTGTAGAAGCTACTGAAAGAGGGAAATCTAGACAAAACATATATGTTGTAGCATAAATAACAATTGTAATATTCTTGGGTGTGGAATTTGGATCTTGAAAGGTTATCAAGGTATGGGTCCCACTTATAATGCTTTCATGTGCCAACATTAATCGGTTTTGTGCCAGTCTTTATTACACCAATTTTTGGTCATCTAACCTGTTACTATTAGATGGGCCAAAGTACACCATATAAGACCAATTTTACCATAGTAAAATTGCTTTCACTACGAAAAATAACTTAATAATCCATAATTTATTAAGTTGTTTCTGGTCTAAACAGGAAACCCCATGAGGAATAATTGAATAAATCCTTATTTGTTTGATTTCCCTCAAGGGATAATTAATTAAACCACAGTTTAATTAATATTCCTGATCATATTTAACCCAAAACAAGAAAATTAATTAGATAAATCATTATTTATCTTACTATTTTCTAGGAATAATTATTTAAAACATTATTTAAATAATATTCCTTGTTAAATTTGACTAAATCATTTATAAATAATTGAATAAATCACTATTTATTGAATTATTACTCAACCACATTCTTAAAATAATAAAAAATTCATTTATTTATTTATTATTTACAAATAAATGGATTTGACCACATTCAAATTCTTTTTTCCTCCAACAAAAATAATAAAATATTCCATAAAATTTGGATCTACGTTTGGTTAATAATATTTTAATTGTGCACCAATATCTAGACTAACTCAATATTTTGCTATAAATACAAGGGTTTTTCCATTCATTCACTACCTTTTGTTGCCTAAAGATCACTCTGGATCTATACTTTTGTTCTGACTTTGATCCTCCATCATTGTCATATTTTCCTACTTTTTTCTTGTGAGCTCCCTTTGAGTTCCATTTTTGTGTGGGTTTTATGCACCATCAAGAGAGAGAGGTCTTAAATCTAAAGCGTTGAGCACATACAAGAACCCATCCATTGAGGGGGACTGGTAACATCTTTCTGTGTTCCCTTCCTAGGTGTCATAATACAAAAAATTCTTTAAAAATTATTGTCTTGTTCATTGGATGCATGGAGAAACTCTTGCTTATTATTTTTTGTTTAATGTCTTTAACTGCATAGATCTGGATTTTTGTAGCATTTATTCTGATCACTAACTGCAGATCGAAGGAAATTGGTAGCCATATTTGATGTTAGGGATGTTTTTTATGATTAACTAAAGTGAGATTTTTTCGTACGCTTGCGATTAGAATTCACACTAACAACTAGCGACTCCACAAGGTTTTATAATTACGACCGTTGTCGTTTTTCATATCCTTGCATGACTAGCTGCTTCAACCCCTAGGGTTTTTCTTTAGCTTCTTATTTTTCATTTCTTGATGTTTTTTTTTTACCTTTAAAACCCTAAAACAGTAAAAATTATAACTTTCGTGTGTTTTTGGGCCTCTTGCGCAGGTAACAGGTATCAGCTGCAGCAGAGACAACAACTTTTTCTGAAATATGCTCCTGAAACAGTCGAAAGTGCAGGTCGCACTTTTTGGGTCAAAACCTGTGACCTCAGCTCTCAGGTAGCGGAAAATAGCCAGAAAACTACGACCTTAGCAGAAAACAAGTCAAAAATTATGACCTGTCAAAGAGAGGGATTTAGACTTATTTAATGTTGCGTACCAAAATCCCTCTCTTTGACAGGTCGCAGTTTCTGACCTATTTTCCACTGAGGTCACAGTTTTCTAGTTTTTTTCCACTACATGAGAGCTAAGGTCACAGGTTTTGACCCAAAAAGTGCGAGCTACACTTCCAGCTATTTCGAGAGCATATTTCAGAAAAAATTATCGTCTATGCTGCAGCTAATACCTGTTACCTGCGCATGAGGCCCAAAAACACATGGAAGTTAGAATTTTTACTATTTTAGGGTTTTAAAGGTTTAAAAAAACATCAAAAAATGAAAATTAAGAAGCTGAATAAAAACCCTAGGGTTTGAAGTAACTAGTCATGCAAGGATCTGAAAAACGACAACGATTGTAATTATAAACCCTTATGGAGTCACCAGTTGTTAGTGTGAATTCTAATTGCAAGCGTATGAAAAAAGCTCACTTTAGTTGTGCATAAAAAATAGCCCTAACATCAAAGATGGCTGCCAATTTCCTTATATCTACAGTTAGTGATCAAAATAAATGCTAAAAAAATCCAAATCTATGCAGTTAAATACATTAAACAGTAAATAATAAGCAAGATTTTCTCCATGCATCCAATGAACAAGACAAGAATTTTTAAAGAATTTTTTGTATTATGACACCTGGGAAGGGAACAAAGAAAGATGTTACCAGTCCCCCTCAATGGGATAGGTTCTTGTATGTCCTTAGCACTTTAGATCTAAGACCTCTCTCTCTTGATGGTGCAAAAAACCCAGACAAAAATGGAACTCAAAGGGAGCTCACAAGAAAAAAGTAGGAAAATATGACAATGATGGAGGATCAAATTTAGACCAAAAGTATAGATCCAGAGTTATCTTAAGGCCACAAAAGGTAGTGAATGAATGGAAAAACCCTTATATTTATAACAAAATATTGAGTTAGTCTAGATATTGGTACATAATTAAAATATTATTAACTAAATCTAGATCCAACTTTTATGGAATATTTTATTATTTTTGTTGGAAGAAAAAGGAATTTGAATTTGGTCAAATCCCTTTATTTTTAAATAATAAATAAATAAATGATTTATTTATTATTTTAAGAATGTGGTTGAGTAATAATTAAATAAATAGTGATTTATTCAATTATTTATAGATGATTAAGTCAAATTTAACAAGGAATATTATTTAAATAATGTTTTAAATAATTATTCCTAAAAAATAATATGATAAATAATGATTTATCTAATTAATTTTCATGTTTTGGGTTAAATATGACCAGGAATATTAATTAAATTGTGGTTTAATTAATTATTCCTTGAGGAAAATCAAACAAACAAGAATTTATTCAATTATTCCTCATGGGGTTTCTTGTTTAGACCAGAAACAACTTAATAAATTATGGATTAATAATTTATTTTTCATAGTGAAAGCAAATTTTACTATGGTAAAATTGGTCTTACATGGTGTAATTTGGTCCATTTAATAGTAACAGATTAGATGGCCAAAAATTGGTGTAACGGTCTTATCAATGTTTTAGGGGAAGAAGTGACTTTATGTTTCTTCCTCTCAATAAAGTCTCGATAGGTAAAAATTTGAAGGCTTTATGTTATGATGTAGTTAGAAGGTATAGAGGTGACTTGCTACACAAATATTTGGAGGCTTCAAGTCTAGCAACCAGGTTGTCTTTGGGTCGGTGAGATTTTGGTAAGTTCTTGGGCTCTTTTTTATGGGAAAAAAACCTTGAAAGTATGGTAGGAAAATTATTTTTTTTGGGTCTAGGTTAAAAATACAAAATTGCTTGATGTTGAATGTGTATTTTTAGGTAAAGTGCTACCAAAATAGATAAATAATCTAGTTGATATTATTAGGGTTTATATGGAAGAGGTGGAGGTTGTTTCTGAAGCTGTAAATCAAATGGAGAGGAAGTGTATTGAATATAATGGTCAAATAAAAAAGGATTCCAAGTGATGCCTAAAAAAAGGAAGTGATGTATTAAGCTAAAGGTTTCTTGGTTCAACTCATTCTATATGAGGACATGAAGATGAACGAGGTTGTGAGGATGGAATCCTAGATGCTAGTGGGGAGATATATTGGTTGAAGATAGTGTGAATAAATTATTAGAAGGTGGATGAAGGATTAATAGGATCCCATTATTGAATATGAACCAAGCACTATATCCTTTCTGAAGGGTGGTTAGGATTTATATTCTACTAAAAAAAATACATTGATTTGATTTTGTGTTCTCCTTGGAAATGGGACTAATCTACACCTCTTTACTTGAATAGGTAGTCTCAAATTTATAATTTTGGTTTGAAATAATTAACTATATGTTGATGTGGGTTATATCCTTGGGCTCTAGATGGATTTTTGGTCTTTTGAAGTATTTAAGGAAATAGGGAATCATAATGGAAATTTTATCAAGGTAGACTTAAGCTACATGGTAATGGGAATTCTTTTAGCTACAAAGATTCTAGTTTCCCTTAATTTGAGAGATGGTATATCTCATCGATTGTTCTTAAAAATGGGTATTCACATTTTTTCAAAGTTTGTGTTATAATGGATTTCAATTCATGTGTTTAAATTTCCATTAAGTAGGCCATATTGTGGTAGACTGTGGTTTTCCAATTATTAAGAAGGTTTGAGTACGTAAAAAGGATGGAAGAAAGACTTATTTAAGACAAGTTCAAACTCAATTAGATTGGTTTTAAAAGGCATGAGAGGATGTCATTGTGTAAAAAATTGAGATGAAGGAGCAATTGTTTTCTCATATGAAGATAGAATCTAGAGTTCAATTGGATGGTAAAACTCCCACAGTAGTTTAATTAAAAGATTTGGATACCCACATAGATCACTTCCATAAGGTTGGGGTATTTTATGCTTTAAGGTCAGTGCTAAAGAACTCTAGAAAGTCAATCACTAACCTTGTTCCCTTAAATATATATTTTTTAGTTGATAAGGGGTTATATATGCAATTTTGATAAATTTGTGATTACAACATGTCTCACCATAAGTATAGAGACTCCTTTCTTTGAAAGGTTTATAGAGGTGGGAACTTGCTCAAAATTTTGTATTCTCTTCATTCGAAGTATGGGTTAGGGTAGCACTTGATAGTAGGGGTTGTAACTTGGTGTATAGTTCCACTTGTGGGGAGGTTTCTCAACTAAAAAGGAGAAATTATGGTGGACTTAGTGCTCCAAGGTATAACATTTTTAATATTAAGGATGTTGTTGGGATTAATGGTGGAGAAATTAAGAGGGGGTTGGATCTGAATTCTAATAAGGGAAGGGTTAGGGTTTGGGTAAGAATCCATCCCCTTATAAATAATATTAAACATAATTAATAAATTATTTATGGATAAGGAAGCTTCGATTATAAGGATTATTAAAAAATTTGAGCCCCTACATATGGTGAATACATGATTCTCTTATCCCTATATTGTAGAGATTTAGGAAGATCCTCTTAAAAACTAGCTTTAAGGTGATTGTTTTAATTTAGGAGGCATGATATTCTCATACTCAAGAGATGATGGGGGATTGTGGGAAGGAAACATTAAATTGAATAAATATTGTATGGGTTGGGAGTTTTCTTATATTTATGCAAAAGGTTGATATGATAAAGTGATCACTGGGTGGAAACCAACGTTAGTTTTATCCACTAATTCTTGGTTTCTTGATTTAGGTTTAGGGGTTGTGCTTTACTCTCAAGATACAGAAAGGTAGTTATTGAAACTTAATATCTACGAGCCCTATCAGGATAGAGTAACCTACTGGGAGAGGTTATTCAATAAGAATATATTTTCTTAGGGGAATATTATTATTGGGGGTGATCTTAACTTCTTTTTGTTAGGGTCTACCTTAACTCTCTCGTGAGATACAATATGAACCAGATATCCACCTCTTGTACTCCAAAGAAACATTTGGATGTTTTTTGCATATAATTGTTTCTCCTCCAATAATTTGAGCACCCTGTCAACATGTTGAACATGATCCTTCCAAGACCTACTGTAGATTAGTATATCATCAAAAAATACTAGCACAAAATTTGGAAGGGTACACATAAATATGGGGCAATATTCCTCAGGTATATCCTTTGAATAACTATTTTATTCAAGGATTGAGGCTCATGGTATATTTAATGTTGAACCAATGAAGATAATTCCAAAATAGACGTATAATGGCATTGGGGGTGAAAAAATTTCTAAATTAATAGACATATTTCTCTTATCAAAAGGCCTTTTTAGATGATATGTTGAGAGTTAGTCAATGGGTAGTGTTAGAGGGTGAGTTTGACCATTTTAAAATTTTCATGGAGATGGAAAATTTATATACTAATCCCCCAAATCATTTTATCTAAAATCCTTCTTGGATTGAGGATGAAGATTCTCTAAACCTGATGAAGGAGAAATAAAGGACAATAGGTGGAAAGAGAATGGAATTGGTCACTATCCAATGTTTGAAAAACCTAAAGAGGATTAAGTAGATGATTGTAGGATGGGATCATAAGAATAAAATTAAAAGCCACATAGGAATTACTATAGTTGGAGGCAAAACTAGAGGATATATATAGTTTGGAGGTGGTATGGTATCCATAAGGGTATTTTAAATTGAAATTGTATAAAATGGAATAATGGACGAAAAGGCTTCTTGAAGATAAAGAGCACTACAAGGAAAAGATCCTCTAGTGGAGGTTATAAAGGAGGTTTTTAGTGTTAGAAAATTGGCCAAAATTGTCAAAAAAAATGTTTTCTACAACATCTGTTTTCGGTAACGGAGGTTTTGGCGAAGCTTCTAACAGAATTTCAACACAACTAAAAAAAATTGGGCGTCCGGAAGTTTTTACAGATATTTTTCTCATTGATGCACGCATCAAGTGTGAACGCATCAGTTCGTTTTACCATGTACGCACCAGTACTGTAAACATACCAAGCACCGGGATGGAAAACAAATTTCAGATTCCCTGGGGCATTTAGCAACGTCCCTATGCATATCACCCAGCAAGACGCATCGGGCTGATGGAAGATGAATTCACCGGGATGTTAAGGTGTAAAACCGCACCGAGCCGTCTAGGTGCTAAAACACACTAGGCCATTAAGTTATAAAAATGCACCGACACAGTAAAGGAAGACCGTACTGGTGCATGCAATTCCTATCGGACCACCTGGGTGGTAGTCGTCGATAAAGTGCACCTGGATTTCTAATTGGTATTGGTATTTGTGCGGTGCCCATAGGTGATGGAAACACACCGGTGCGCATTATCATACAAACACATCGGTGCACAGTAGCTAACACGCATCGGTGTTCATTTAGTATTTTTTAGAAACATCAACCTGTGATAGTGCAATTATTATTATTTTTTAAAATTCATTATTCATCAAAAGTCGACACATATCTTATAACAGTATTCATATCAGTAAATTTTTATTAGTGCATTTTAATGTGATGTTTGGATTAATTTGTTATATCATATCATCAGAGTTCGCATCTCTTCATTATAATATTAAATCATTCATATATTTAATAGTGGTGTAACATTTCACAGCAACAATGGAGAACACAATAGAATAAATTAAAACGTATTTTATTATATATATATATATATATATATATGAATAAGACACTCTTTTTCATACAAAATGGGATAGTTATTGGTATCCCTTTGTCTTTCAATTGGGACACTGTGTCCATTACATTAAACAAAATGTATGGTTTCACAGCTGAATATTTCAAAAAATACAACACCTTGCTTTGATATCCAAACATATTGATCATCATTTTTTGCTGGAACTGATGTCACTACTTGAGCTACTTCCATGACTTGGGTTATTTGGAGGAATGTTTTTTTCAATGTGTTGATTTCTTTTTTCTTCTTCAAGTTCCATCTACAAACATAAAAATAAAGTGTAATGAGTGTCTATACATTGATCAAAATAATGAAAATTGAAATATTAAATAATATAAATCAATGTAAATCGAAAATAAATGTACCATAGCAAGAATTGACTCATGAACTATACAGATTCTTTCAAAACCAAATTTCATGCCATCTTTCAACAATTCATTTGTTGGCGCAGTTTCATACTTTGTTTCCTACAAGTTTTATACCCCATAACAAATCATATATTTAATATAAAATATTTTTTTGTTCTATTAACTATAGACAGAGCTAAGTAAAAAAACATAGATGCTTACAAATTCCACAATTAATTTCCGATATGCCAACATATACTGATAACCCATATTTAAACCAATGTCAATCAATTCTTCTAATGGTTCTTCTTTGTGTGTTAGCACCTGTTTGAAGACATTCAATGATGATTGTTGTAAAACAACTTAAAATATACAAAAATTAAATCTAGTTAAGTTGTTATAAGGAAGTAACAATTACTCACAAACATAGACATCAACCCTTTTCTTCCTTGTCATCCTATTTTATGTGTTGAATGGGTTCCATTTTCTTTTCTTTTTTGCAAGAAAATACTTGAAATTTAATATTTAATGCTAAATTGTTTATTTATTGTACCTAATTGAAAAATTCAATGATTACATATTACATTCGAAGCACGTTGTTTTTGAGATGGCTCCTCGTGCGATGCAATTATGTACATTTCTTTGGTCATATCCTTGTACACATTTTTGGATATTCCTACTGGCATATTTCTGATATCAGCTCATTCATCCTTTGAGATTTTCATTATCTTCCTGAAAATGTAACATGACAATAAACTATTCAATTTTTATATTGATATATGAAAAGCAAATATAACAAAAGTGATATTTATAAATTATTGCTTTCTAGTAAATTATACATATAATTCTAGAAAAACATTTAAAGGAATATTACTTTTTCATTCCTTCTTTTTTTTTTTGTACGTTTTTTCTATTAAAAGTCTGACATGTCTCATTGACCAATTCTCTGGAAACTCATCCTGTAGTTTAAATAAAATTTGGTTCCTGGAATCACTAGATTGATTTTTGTATTGTAAGTGGAAAGAACGCCTATATATTTGTTCCACCAGATCCCTCAAAGTTTTGTAAAAGTTTTTCCCCCCTTCGTTAACCTCTAGCACCACTCGAGATGAGCTAAGGATCAATTCATTTTCAATTGCATGTTCTATTTTCTTTTCTTTTCTTAGAACAACATTGATTTTCTTTGATGTTGGTCCCTGTAGAACATTAATAATATGTGAATTAATAGATTGTTTAAAACATGTTATGTAATATTTTTAATTGTATTTTAATGAAAATTCAAAAAAAAGAAACTCATATTGGATCGATAGTATTTTTCATTCACCTAATTAATCCTTCTACAATTTTTCCATCAATCTTTTACGCTCTTCTAATATTAGATCGGAAATAATCTTATCGAGATTCATTATTTTGTGGTTGTGCGTAATACACAGTAAACAATACATATTAGTTAAACTTACATATAGTTCAAAAATAATAATTTTTGTAAATAATTTACAAAGAACTTGCATTTTTTGCTTTTCTTGATGTGCTATCATTATTTTTGTTACTTGATCTCTTGTTAGTCATTTATTTACCAATATGAAACTTGTACCATACCATTCATTAATATATTTTATATATAAATCACATACTTTTTCAGATAAAAAAAACAAGAAAACGATGTGCCTTTCAAAAAGTACGCACCGAAGGCGGTGCAATAGGTTCTTATAGATGCAAATGCCAATACAACAGAAACATCATATGGTGCTCTTTGTCAACAAGGAGACCTGCTATGTTATATGCTAACCAGTGAACCAATTAACACAAACATAAATTAATAAAAAAAAAAAATTATCAAACAGTGTTTTTTTGTCAGTACACACCCTGTGCACTTTACTACAATAGCACACCATTGCGCTATTTTAAACATGGCGCACCGATTTTAAAAAATAAATAAATAAAAATAAATAAATAAAAAATTGTTTTTTTTTAAATCATGCAAGGGCCGACATGGATTGGGATCTGACTTTTCAAGTGGTCCCGCAGGTTAGATGTCATACGCCTATATATAGCAATACAAACCCTATAAATATAAAATGAAAACCCCTAATTGTGAAGTTACGGAAACAAGAAGAAGCAAAGGTTTAATGTAAGAATGGATTTTTTGTTTTTTTTATGAAAATGCACTGTAAAATTTAAAAAATTTACTATGCATGTGTTAAATCCAACAGAAAATGTAAAAAAACAATTATTACACTAAAATTTAACAATTTTACTATACTACAAGGTTTTTGTGCGAATCACCAAATGTTTCAAATTTTGATTCTCTGAATAGTGCTGTTATTCGAAAGTATTTTTCTGCTCCACAGTGTTCTCATGCTCTCTTTCTCCAAGTATGTCCCTCATGAAAATCCCTCCCTGAAATTTTTTGCAAAAATAATGAATAGCTTTTACTATTTAAAGAATTTTTTTATGAAATTAGATTTCTGAAAATAATTTTCTGCCTATTTTTCAATTTATCGCTTTTTTTTCACTTTAAAAAAACAAAGTTGCGCCTTTTTTATTTCTGGATATTTGGTGTGTGTGTGTTAATTAACTGCACCAGTGTGTCAATTAATAAAACCGCACCACTGTGCAGTAACTAAAACGCACCGGTGCGGTTAACTGTACATTATCACTAATAACAAAAAGTCCATTTTTAAGGCACCGAAATTACTTTTAGGTATGCACACCAAAATTTATTTTTTATTTTCCTCAAATGCAAGGATAAATTTGCATAATTCTATCAAATGGAAAATTCTTCAAAATCTGGCTTGTTCCATAATATTTCTCAGAGTCCATCGCGGAGTTCTCCCTATCCATATCTAGACAAAATTAATTCAGATTTTATTTATATTTTCATTATCTAATTGAATTTATTTTTTTTATCCATGTCAATGAGCTGAATAAAATTAATGTATACAAATTTTCAGGTTCATGTAGGTTCAAAATCGAGTTCAAATGCACAAATATTCAAACAGCTCCAAAATGTTAGAAGCTCTTATCAGGAGCAGCATACCGCAAGGCGCATTTGGTAGATGAAAATGGGGAGACGTTTCACCCTGCCAATTATAACATTGGATCTTATAGCCACAATCCTGGGACAATGATGGTAATAATAATTGTTTGGTATATTAATTTAAATATTATTCAACGTCAAACCAATTAATCATGCATTTTTGACATGCTTACTAATTGATATCATCGATTTTGTACTAATCATGTTCAAATATATTTTTTGAAACTATTAGGATTCTAGTGATGATGGGCGACCTACCTACCATTTTCCGTTGCACCCCACAACAATGTCAAATCGAGAGAAGTTTGAATAAAGTGAAACACTCAGAGAGGAACGATACTAAGAATGGTTGAATGGACCACCTATTCAATCCCCACTACGTCCAGATTCACCAATTAGGAATGACTACAGCAATAGTAGTTCTTCACAAGCTGGAAATGGAGGCAATCAAATAGAGGTTGGTATGGATGATTACTTAAGGGATACGACTGCCTTGGAGACAATGTTGTTAGATGCATTCCAAAACGATGATAAACTAGGGGGTGATGCTCATATCGCTGATACCTTTTTCGAAAGCCTTAAATTTGCTTCCACCACCCCTCTCTTTGGACCTGGTAGTCAGTCAAAGTCTATCTAGTTGGGTACAACGATGTTACTGTACAACTTAAAAGAAAATTTTGGCTTTTTGAATACATGTTTCTCGAAAATTTTGAGGTAATTGACCATCAAGTCCTTCGTTATATTTTGAGAAATAGAATCACACAATGAACATTACAAATGGTCAATTTTATGAACGTTAATAATTATATCGGCATTAATGTACATTTAATATTTTCCATGACCAACTACAAGTTATTCAAATATAAGGTTCTTTTGAGTGATAATGTCTTGCCCGGTACCTGCGAAGTGGCAAAGAAATTGTTGAAAATGTTGGGTGTTGAATACATATCATATCATGCATGTCCAAATTCTTGTATTCTACATAGTTGATAATATGCAAACAAAGAGATATGTCTGAAATGTGGGCATGACAGGTATGATAAATCAAAAAATAAGGGTAAATCATGTGGTCCTCCTTTGAAGATATTGAATCACATGCCTATAATACCAAGGATTCAGAGGCTCTTTAGTTGCAAAGAATTAGCTATGTTGCAGGGATGGCATGCCTCACACAGAATTGAGTTGAGAGTTATGTGAATCCCAACAGATTCAATAGCCATGAATCGTATAGAGGATACTTGACCCAAAAAATTCAACGATGAAGTACGAAGTCTACAAATAATCATAGCCATGGATGGCGTCAATCCATATTCCCTTCAAAACACCAACTATTATGTTTGGCCTATAGTAGTGATCAATAACAATACCCCCCCCCCCCCCATGGTTTTCCGTGAAGAATGAACATATTATGTTGGCTCTCATAGTTTGTGGTAGAAGACAAGTGACGAATATGGATGTCTACTTACAACCACTGGTAGATGAATTGAAGGTATTATGGGATGGGATAAATGTATATGATGTATCAAGTCCCATCGCAGCAGAGAGGAGTTTTACATTATCTTGCATATGTGCTTACATGACACATAATTATCTAGGCTTAGGAGTTTGCTCTGGTAAATTACATGTTTATTGATTTTTTTATATACATAACAATATTCTTTTGCATATTAATTATTTGATTCAGTGTAATTGTTATGATCTTCATGATATTCTTTAACGTGCCATGTATATTGTATACAATAGTTTCGCAGGTCTTGTAACAAAAGGGTATTATGGATGTAAATGTTGTGGACCTTCTCTGAAAGCTATATGGTCCAACGACCTACGAAATTCAGTGTATGAATGCTCTAGGGTATTCCTCCCAGAAGAACACCTTTACAGAAGAGAAACATCCACTTTCAATGGTAAACGAGAGAGAACCCAAAGGCCTCCAATAATGACACAAACTGAATGACTTAGATCATATGAGAGAGAGAAGGAGAAGGAGTTCATAGAAATGTTCAATTCAAATGTGGAGCCTATGTTCGATGATCTAGAATTATTCGACACCTATGTTGAGAAATTTCCCATTGGGATGAAAAGGAAATCTATCTTTTATAACCTCCCATATTGGGAGCATCTTAATATTACCCACTTATTAGAGCCCATGCATATATTCAAAAATGTTTCATCCTCTTTATGGAGGCACATATCATCGAAGAAAAGTGACACATTGGTTGTTAGGAAAGATCTTATTACTTTAAAAAAATAAAAAGAAACATTGGCCAAGACGATTAGAAAGTATAAGATCAGAGGCAGTTGGTCCCTCTAATTAGTATTTCAAAGAAGGTGATGTCTGATATATTTTAAAAAAAGATCATCTTTCTTTGGAAAAGGAAGTTATAATGGGTGTGAGGGTGCCATATTCATATGTGTCTTCACTATGGCGCTGCTTCACTGTGGATGACCATTTGTCGGGATTGAAATCGCATGACCATTTGAATCTTCTAAGAGTACTATAATGTCAAAAGCATGATCTTATTATTTGTTATATTAATAAATTTTATCCCATGCAGGGATCATAAAACATAATTAATTTTGTATGTTATTGGTTCATCTTCTAATCTACCTAGTAGATGAGGTTTAATTAGTTGGGGTAGTTTCTTGTTGTTGGATGTTCTTCTTAGAGAGGTACATGAAGAAATTGAAAGGTTTTGTTCGACAAGGGGAAAAACTCGAGGGTTTTATGGCAAAGGGGTACATATCATATGATTCTTTCTATTATAACAGTGATTACATCAAGCAGATCAACAACAGACCAGGTGTGGTGATTTGGGATGATGAAAGGGATGAAGACAAAAGAGAAGGGGAGTATCTCCAAACGAATGGAAAAAGGAGCTTGATAAAGAATAAGCGACTTATGATTTTTCAAATTTACACAAAGTAAATATTCATGTTGAAATTTGATATAATGTATATTTTGATCTCATATGTACTATATGTCGGTTTGATTTCATCATCAAATGCAGAAATTTAAGCAATCAATAAATTTGTTCTTTACAATTCCGAAGCGACACAACCGTGGGTTGCATTGTACGAACAAAAGAGGATGAAATGGGATAGTGAAAGGAAATAATTTAGATGGTTGAATGGTAGAAGTGTGCCTTATCATGATCATTTAAAAGAAAATATGTCAATTATATGCCCCAACAGTTGGGTTGCTGACCAATTCATAGAGAAATACGATGCAATCGGTCGTTACCTGTGTGCTGAAGAGGATACGCTAAATGTAGGGATTGGGTGCACCCACTCGGTAATAATATATTTATATACATTTTAAACTTAATAATGCACCTTTGAAATGTAACATCTATATTTCATATTTTAAGAGTTGGGTTATTATAGGACATATGACACTATAATTTTTTAAGTTATAGGTGAATTGTTTCCCATCTATGTGGGAATATGGACACCATTTTCACATAGAAAATGCCGATGATGGACACATGACACAAGACTGTGGAGTAGAATTCGAGTTCAATCAATCTATTTTAGCTAGCCACCGTGATAAAAACCTAGTACGAGGGACGTTAGCTTACGTCGGAAAGATACAAGAGATCATTGAACTGGATTTCTCTTCTTTCCAATGTGTTATTTTTAGGTGCAAGTGGTGGGACACCTTTGATTAGAATAATGTAAAGGAAGATCGCGATAGTAGGCTGATATGTATCAACTCTAGAAAGATGTGGGATGAAGCTAAGGAGCCCTATGTTTTCCCCAAATACTGAAACTAGGATTTTTTTTACCTATATGTGTTGGATAGGGATTGGTTGTTCATATTGAGACATAACCCTAGATCAAAACATATTTTTGAAAAAAATAGTGTTATCATGCCAAGCGAGTTGGAAGAAAATGAGGGTGATCATGAGAACCGAGAGTGATATGGTACATGTGTTATTTCATCATTTATACTTTTTAAGATGGGTTTTTATAAAGAAGAGGACTTAACCTTATAACTAAGTCTCTTTTTTTCGAAACATTATAATATGTATTTTTAATTAATTGATTTTCATTGTGTTAATGTTAAAATCATTTCACTTGATAATTTTCAATTATGTCGATCTCGAAAACAATGGTGCACTGTATCGAGTTCCTTTTTTTATGTCAATTCCTAAAATAATACAACTACTTGATTGCTTTAAATGTGTGTGAATGATATCTTCCAAATGTATACTGTTACTTTTGGTACATAAGATCCTAATAAAATAATGATAATTATAAACATGAATTTATTTGCATTATTTTCTAAACTTTATTATGTTACCAAAATTCATCTTTTTCTAGATTTATTATTTTACGATTATTTATATTCATACAAATTTACAATTTTACAATTTTACAATTATGGTAATTTAACAATATGTACGGTATACATTTTACTTACGGTAGTTATGGTTCAAAATTGACAATTAATTTACAATTTTACAATTTTACAAATTTTAATAAAATTGAATGATGACAATACATACAATTACAATTACAATGTTACAATTTCACAATACAATTACAATTACATTTAAAATTTTAAAAATATTTTACATACAATTACAATTTTACATACAGTTACAATGAAAATTAGAATTACAATCATTTCACAATGCAATTACAATTACAATTACAATTTTACTATTTTAATTAAATTGAATCATGACAATACATACAATTACAATTACAATTTCAAAATCTCACAATAAAATTACGTACAATTACAATTGCAATTTTAATAATATTTTACGTACAATTACAATTACAACTACAATTACAATTTTACAATTTTACATACAATTAAAATAAAAATTTCAATTACAATCACGACATAATATTTAATAAATATCATGATTTAATATTAAAAATAAACATCACGAGAAAAGAAATATGCCAAGCACAAGCACCAACAATGCAGCCAACGTCAACTTGGACAATGATCTCTGGACCCTGGATAACTCCAGCGAGTAGCAAAACCAAAGGGGCTAAACTCACTCCATTCCACCTGGAGGGCTAGGGACAGTATTTCTATTTGTACAATGTCTTTTAAATTCACCGTCATGTTGTTTCAGTTTGTTAGGATTTATAAAAAGTGAGGTGTTAAATATAGTAATAGCAGTCACTTTCTAGAAGGCGTGGTTTTTGGTGTGATACCCCTCCTTTGCCGCACTCTTTGTAACTCGGATGTAATGGAGCTCTGGCTCCCCTCTTTTTTTGGAATATAATCAGCAACCAACTTTATCAAAACAAAAAAAAATTAAAAATAAACATCACGAATATGATAACCATCGTACAAACATCATATTTGACTAAACTACACATTCAAATTCGCTAACATCATATAATCATCGTGATCATGATCATCTTAAAAAACACAAGCATCGTATAACATCACCACAACACAAACTTCAAATATACATCTCATGTCAAATAACTGCTATCACATACACATCTGTCTGCAAGCACATTAAATGAACATTTCTAACATGACCTAACAATATACACATCATGATGAAAACCAATATGTAAATTAAGTACATCAACATGAACATAAAATACATGGAACAGATATATATATATATATATATATATATATATATATATATATATATATAATGTCAAAAATATACAATTGTAATATAACTGCATATAAATGTCAAATATATGGTGGTACTACATCAATACTAGTATTAGTCAAGGCTTGCTCAGTCGATGGCGCAGCCACATGCTCATATAGATGGTGTGCATTATCTGGAGGTGCTTATTGATCAGTCAATGGTGCAGTCTGCTCAAGAACTGCCTACTGATGACTCGTCGATGGTGCAACCTGCTCAGATGGACCTTCCTCCTCATATGGACCTACTTGATCAGGATCAGGTGCCTGCTCAGGATTAGGTGTATGCTGAGATGGTGCAGACTACTTAGAATATGCCTGTTGATCAGGATTGGATGATGGTTGCTCATGATCTTTGGCGCGAGGTGAAGGAGGAGGAGGTGGAGTACTAGGATGATGATCACTCCCCTTGTTATCATGAGCATCAAATGAGTTGATCTTTCATGCATCTCCACGATGCCTACCCCTCCTAACCCGCACCAGTGGTCTGGAAGCTCCAATAATATGATGCATGAGGGTCATCATATCGCGCGACATGCCTCTCCAGAGTTGTGTGAGCCTGCGATCAACCTAGATCTCTCTGATCGTAGTCGGGCGAACTCCCTCATCAACTAGGAGTCGACATAGTTGGTCGCCTATCTCCATCATGAATCGGGTGTTCAGCTTACGTCTCACCCCTGCGAGTATCTGCAACCAATCAGGATCATGTATGTCACCCTGATCCTCTGCCTCTACAATCTCCTCGTCAACATCTACACCTGGATCACTTGGTCGGGGTGGAATCATGTCCCCAGCAAATGTCCCAATATCTAGAAAATATATAGTACACAACAATAATTAGACATTTTCACTAAAAAATTCAATAAAACAAGTTAAAGAACTTGTTAGAATAAATTTGATAATTCTACTTAATTAATTAATACAATAAAATGAAACTATATTAATTTAAATAAAGCACTAATATAACCTCTTGCATTCAGTGGCTCATCCTGTGTGAAAAAGATGTTGGTACACCCTTGCCAATCCAAACCGGCGTATGGACATGGCACCAGAACGAACAAGTGATCATCAACACTAGCTAGCAACTCCAGTGCATCAAGATATATTATGGCGGGAAAGTCAGACTAGCCCCTCTTGGGGCATCATCTGGCCCCACATCTGCATCTGTACATGCAGCATCAACCTACGAGGCTGCCGAAAAAAAGTAGGCCTCGTCTCTGGAAACCTCTCAAAAAATAAACAAAACAACTTTGAAGCAAAATGGAAGGTCAACCTCCCACATGCCTGATAATGACATCTATCTAATGTTACACAAAACTGCTGGAAAAAAAATCGCAGACCATCTCACAAGTCATGGCGCCTGAAATAAAGAATCAACATAAAATAAAAGTGGGCAACTAATGCATTGCTCATCACTGGTATAGTGTGAAATGGTTGTTAGCAGTAGTGAGAGGCACCTCACCCCCTCTGCACCAAACGAACCAATACATAACTAACCACCAGACACAAAGTATTTCTTATACAAAGATTGATAGTAGGGGGATTTTACTGGTTATTTCACCTTTACTAGAAAGGATGAAACCAGAAGCTCCTGGCCCACAAACTGGTTCTACCTAAAGAAATAAATTGTAAACACTGAAATAGATCCGATCAATGAAATTATTTGTTTATGTGAAAAGTATTCATTAATCAAAATTTTATGTGTGAATAAGCAAGTTCAAGTATTCTGCAAATGAAGTAATGTGGTTTGAAGTGAAACTAATGAGTTTTGTTCACTGTATAAGTCTTCTTGGGAAAAGTGTACTTATGAAAATTTATTGTTTAATGTAGCAGAATCTGAAATATAACAGCAAAAATGCACAGCATAACAGTAAGCATTTTTTTAAGTAGTTCACCCCTCTCTTGGGCTACCTCTACTGGGTCCAAAAGCCTCTAATTAGGCTTTTCCCTTTTTCATTAATGCTCAAAATATGAATTACCCTGTGTAGAAAGCCTCAAAAGGAAAAATAAGCTGCAAATTAAGAAACAGAAGGCTGAAATCAGTATAAATCGACTATTCATTCACCTCCAATGGATAATTATAGTCCAACACAGCTGATCTTTCATTAGGCCCTAGTGGCTCCACAACCAAAATCGCTGGTAAAATCACTGATAGAGTGCCCTGATGGCTCTGCAACCTATCCCAACAGCTCCAGAATGCTTCAATACCCCAAAATCAAAAAAAAATTCGTCCCAAATGGACTTTCATAGCCAAAGTTATGGCTAACTGAAGTTTTCCCCCAGCTAGGGCTTGAAAAGCTCCACTAAATGTGGAGCACTGCCAGATAGCCCGACTAATCTGGAGACAGGCGCTGAATTTGGGGGTCCACCAAAAGTACTGCCGAAAGGAGGTGCTAACGTGTAGCTCCACGTGACCGCACTGAACGGAGTTCATAAATGAACTTTGAGTTTAATGCGGCGTTGGTTAAGGTTTAAACCTGCATTATCAAATGCCTTTCGCCCCGGGCGCGTGTCCACGGGACCACGACCCAAACAAAACATAACATTTAAATACAAATTTCTGCCTACAAATATTAAAAACAAATGCTTACTGTTATGTTGTTCATTTTTTCTGTTATATTTCAGATTCTGCTACATTAAACAGTAACTTTTCATAAGTACACTTTTCCCAAGAAGACTTATACAGTGAACAAAACTCATTAGTTTCACTTCAAACCACGTTACTTCATTTGCAGAATACTTGAAATTTCTTATTCACACACAAAATTTTGATTAATGAATACTTTTCACATAAACAAATACTTTCATTGATTGGATCTATTTCAGTGTTTACAATTTATTTCTTTAGGCAGAGCCAGTTTGTGGGCCAGGAGCTTCTGGTTTCATCCTTTCTAGTAAAGGTGAAATAACCAGTAAAAGCCCCCTACTAGCAATCTCTGTATAAGAAATACTTTGTTCTCACAATTTCAGATCATATTGGTATCAGAGCTCTAAGTTTTGCTTAAGAGTTTGTGAAATTTGTGCAAGAATATTGTGTTATTCTGCAAAATTTGATGCTTACTAGGCTGAAATTGGAAAGAGGAGAAGGTCATTTTAATTAATTCTGAGTGTTTACTTCTATTATTTCTTTAGGCAGAGTCTGTAAGAGGGCCACGTAGCTTCTGGATTCATCCTTTCTTTGAAAGGTGACATATCCGGTAAATGCCCCTACAGTCTATCTCTGTATTAGAAATAAGAAGTTCTCACATTTTCAGATTTAAAATTTGGAGTTTTTGCACTCATTTACATAAATGAAAATGGATACCTTGCACCCTTTTCAAGTACAATCCATTTTCAGATCAATCTCACAAGTCATGGCGCCTGAAATAAAGAATCAACATAAAATAAAAGTGGGCAACTAATGCATTGCTCATCACTGGTATAGTGTGAAATGGTTGTTAGCAGTAGTGAGAGGCACCTCACCCCCTCTGCACCAAACTAACTAGTACATAACTAACCACCAAACACCTAAAAATCTGCAAGAGAAACTATATCGTCCGTAATGTATCTATGGGAGCACGCCAACTGACTCCCTGCTGCATAGCCGATGGGGACATCTAGGAACTAGGGAAAATCTTGCCCTGTCCTAGATAGGCCAGTAATAAAATATATTTCTTCCTCAGTGGGCGCGAACCACTGGTCAGGACTGGCCCAGAAAGTCTGTCGGTGGGCATCCCACCTGAAGTTCAGTTGTCCCAATAACCCACTATGGCCCTTTAGGGATGTAGCCTCCTCGTAGAACTTGAGGAGGCCTACCTCTCTTAGGATAAACTAGGTGGTTGTCGTAATAGGGCGAGGGTCTAAAAGTCTCTCCCTCTGTCATGCCTCCCATAGTTGAATCACGTTATACCAGTCCTCCATATGTTCTTGTTGTTCCCTTTGTTGTCTTCGTTAACGTCACTGAATGATTCACATATTAAATACATTTTTTCATTAAATGAGAAATGTATTAAAATATATATATATATATATATATATATAATTTTTATTGAAAAACAAAAAAAAAAGTTGGTCCGCCCAAAAAACAGTCACGCACCGGTACGGGAGCATACCTTTTTATCGCGCACAGTGCTCGGTGCGCATGGAAAAGTTTCTCACACCACCAAAGATGGGAATATCTTTTTGCGGTGCATTGATGAAAATATCTACCCTGGGGTGGATAGTTTGTTCAATGCACCGCCCAACAATAGTACATGGTCAACGGTGCAGTCCTGTAAAAGACTGCACCGTTGACCATGCACTGTTGTTGGGCAGGTGGTGCACTGAACTAACTATTCACCTCGGGTTGAATAGTTTTCTCAACACACCGCCCAACAGTAGTACATGATCAATGGTGCGGTCTTTTAAATGACTGCACCATTAACTATGTAATGATGTCAGGCGGGCAGTGCACTAACTTAACTATCTACCCCGGGGTAGTCAGTTTGGTCAATGCACCGCCCTCGTGACACTATTACATAGTCAACAGTGTGATCGTCTAAACGACCACACCGCCATGTTATTTTTTAAATTAGTTATGGTGCATGTTTTTTCCATACTACACTGGAACCCGGTGCGGTTTCCATTAATACCATTAGTGGTGCCGCATGTAAATTTACAGGCAGCACCGCAAAGGGTGCGAGCCGAATGGGTTGAATGTACCGCACAAGAAAAAAAAAAAGGTTAATTTTAAATTATTTTCAAGATATAATCCGCTGAAACGTTTAGTTATTGAGAAACAAATAGAATACATGTACATTTTCCCGTCGAGGAGGCATATTTTCTGAGGAGTTGAAGAAATAAAATTTTCCCATCATTTTCAAAAATTCAAACTCCACAAGGTGAGCAATGGACAACAGCAATGTGTGCAATGGGAGCATCGATGCCAGGGTGCCTCACACAAGGCAAACTCACACCGGTGCTTGAGAGGTCTAGAGCACTGAATAAGTAAAAATGACATTTCTACGGCCGGTAAATTTTTTTTTAATTTAACCCTGTTTCGGTGCACAGGTTTTTGGGACGCACCAGGGAGTATTATCGATGGCACACCGCACATCGTTACAGTGCGCTGGATTACGGAGACACACCAGGAATTTTCATACGTAGATGACCAGTGCGCTATAGTACTTAGACGCACTGGGCAAGTTTTTATGGAGGTCAAGGTGTCTCAGTGTTCAAATTTTTAGTATGCATCGGTGTGTTTTATGTAAAACACACCGGTGTGGTTTATGATGAGAAACACACCACAAACAAACATTCGCAAAAACCTCCACCTGCCAACCTCCTCTAGAGACCTTCGCTACAAACAAATATCTAGGTTATTTTTTGTAGAAATTAGTATACACTAAGCATGCATACATCTATATTCCCCTGATCTCACAATATTTAACTTCTTGCAAAATACATAATCATTCCACTTTCAATATTTTGCAAAAAATTAATTACAAACACATGTGAACCATAAATAAAAACAATCTCGCATAACACAGTTGTTTAACGGGAAAGCCTGAACTTGAAAACCCCAACTATCATATATTATGTATCATGGATATCATGTAACAATCTCATACAAAGCTTAATACATCAAGCTCTCAGTATAATCAATCGTCACATGCTAACATAGAAGAAATATGCAAATCCATGCACCAATCTCTACCCTCCTGCTAGCCTGCCTCCACTACGCAATCCCTGCTAAAGAATAGCTATGAATGAATTGTATTTACCCTTACCTTGACTGCGCAATCCTCATTAGCAACTCCAATGTGTGTGTGGTGCAATCAATGCATTGCTATAGTCACAACATATAGTCCATCTTGCCCTTTCACCTATCTCTCCACTGGGACTCCAATGGAACTGCCATGCATTGTAGTTAACTGATGTATTTTTCAGTTGATTAATGAGTTATTATTTGTGAATTAATTAACTAATTAATTCACTCCACTCTCATAATTAACATCATTTGATTAGACTAGATACAACTAGCTCATTGATCCTAGCGGGATTCGCCCGAATACAACTCCATGAACTACTCTTCAACTACGGCGTACGACTTTTCCACTTCGGTTATAATCGGTCCTCCATGCATGAACCACCGGTAAACCCTAGGAATTTAGTAATTCCTTTAGCCCATTGATTTTCCAATCACAATACTTATAGAAATTAAGTGCTCCAAGAGAATAAGTTGTTGTTTATTGTCGGATTATTATTAAGAGCTAACAATAATCGACACTTCTATTTCTAGATCAACGATCTATAATTACACTTCGCCCAATATTCTAAAAATAGAATTTCATCTATTTTTCCAACTTGATCAACCATCCACAAATAGCATCCTGCAACTTCTGAAATATGATCACCATGTCTAAAAATAGACATAGTCTAAAAATAGACTTGCGCCAAAAATAGCCTGCGGGCCCACTTAGTGAAGGCGACTCTTTTCACTAAGCTCATCATCTTGTTTAATCTCAACACTCTCAAAAACAATATAGGGATTATCCTTCACCCCAATCTTGCCTCTATGGTATTCGAATTTGCTCCTAGTGAGCGCCTTCGTCAGAATATCTGCATCTTGATCTTCCGTAGGAATGTACTGAAGCAACATGATCTTCCGCTGCACACAATCTCTGATATGATGATACCAGATATCAATATGTTCAGATCTATCATGAAACACAGGATTAACCGAGAGTTTAATGCAACTCTGATTATCACAATGTATCACTGTAGGATCTAAATGTGAACGGAACAAACCAACCAGGATCTTCCTCATCCAGATAGCCCCACATGTAGCTTTACTTGTTGCCATGTATTCTGCTTCCGCTGAACTGAGTGCCACATATCTTTGTTTCCTATTGTTCCAAGAAACTATCGTAGATCTGATACTGAAAATCCCTCTTGATGTTCTCTTTCTGTCTGTTGGGCTGCCTGCCCAATCTGCATTTGTGAAGCCATGCAACTTCACCTCATCCATCTGTTTGTACCATAAACCATACTTAGATGTGCCCCTGAGATATCTCAGGACATGCTTTCCTGCCTTCCAAAAGAGCTTGGAAGGCTTAACCATTGCTTGTGAAAGCTGGTTCACCGCATAGCATATGTCTGGTCTTGTATTGACTAAATACATGAGTGAACCCACCAACTGTCGATAAACAGTGCCTTCCACTACCTCTGCCAATGTAGCATCCTCTTTCCTCCAATTTCCTAGAAGAGGAGTGTCGGTAGGCTTGCAGCCTTGCATGTGAAACTTCTCCAATATCTCCTGGGCATACTTGCCTTGAGACACAAACATTTCACCTTCCCGCTGCCATATTTCCAATCCAAGGAAATAAAGAAGGAGGCCCAAATCCTTCATCTCAAACTCCTTTGCAAGATCTTCCTTGCATGAGTGTATCAACTGCTCATCACCCGTTAGTATTAAATCATCAACATAAAGAACAATGATTAAAATCTTACCTTCCACCACAATTTGGTACAGGTTTGCATCCTTCATCCCATATAGCACTCTTTTGAGCCTGCACACATGCGACTCGCTGTTGTATATCTCAAATCCTTCCGAATTCTCAATGTACACCTCTTCCTCAATGATCCCATTAAGGAACGCAGTCTTCACATCCATCTGATGAATGTGCCAACCCATCTACGCTGAGAGAGCAAGGATGGTCTGTATGGAAGAATAATGTGTGACAGGTGAAAAGGTTTCTTCATAGTCAATCCCCTCGATCTGTGAGAAGCCTCGGGCAACAAATCTTGCCTTATACTTCTCAACGCTCCCATCAACAGCTTTCTTTACCTTGTAGATCCATCTTGATACTACAACTGATTTTCCCACCGACCTTGGAACAATCTCCCAAGCACTGTTTCTGATAATGGAGTCATAATCCTCCACCATGGCATCTACCCATGTGGGCTCCTACACTGCTTATTCAAAAGAAGATGGCTCTGTCACGATACATTTCTCATCAGAGCCATCTATCCAGTAAATCAGTCAAGTGATTGTCTCTATCTGCACTGTGATGTAGGAACTCCTACATTTTGTGTCGCATCAAGCTTCAGTCTCTCAGCTTCTGTGGTCCACTTTCTCCCTTGTATAATTTTTGGTTATGCATGAGTGGACTCCTCCACTCCATGAATTTCCTCTTGTGGTTGATCCACATCTGGAGGCTCATCTTTCACAACAGGAAGTTCCTTCACTGCATGCAAGTCTAGCTCCCTCTCAAGCATAGCTTGTGTAGCACCCACGATCATTTTGTTCTTCCTCTCTGTGACCCCATTCTGCTGTGGGTTATGAGGCACTATTATTTCTCTTTGAATTCCTTCTTTGCTATAGAAGTCTTTGAATTCGCCCGAGATGTATTCACCACCATTATCGCTCCGTAGAGCTTTCACTTACTTCCCCGACTTCTTCTCCACTAACGCTTTGAACTCACAGAACTTTGAGAATGTTTTGCTCTTCTTTTGCATGAAGAAGATCTAGCATCTACGAGAATATTCATCAACAAATATAACATAATACCTATGTTTTTTTTTTTAAGCAATCGAGAAAGGTCCACACACGTCTGTGTGAATTCTCTCCAGGATCACCGAAGCATGGTTCTCCTTCTCATGAAAGGTGTTCTTCACAAACTTACCCATAGTACATCCCTTGCACTGATCTGACTGCGCAAGAGTACCCTTGGGAATTCCAGTAGAAATGTGCTGCAAAATCTTCAAAGCGCCATGGTGAAGATGGCCCAATCTCCTGTGCCATAATTTTCCCTCATCCTGGCTCACCACTTCTTCTACTTTTCCCACCATTGCGGCGCAGCCATATACCTCCAGCTTGTAGAGATTCTTAATTCTAACCCCTATCTTCTTGGTTTGACCCATTGTTTTATGTCGAAGGAAGGCTTTTCCCTCACTAAAAATAACATCATAACCTTTGTCTTCCAACATTGCGACCAAGATCAAGTTCTTCTTCAGACCTGGAACATGCATAACATCCTTCAACAAGAATGGATTACCAGACTCCCTCTCAAAGGTAATGTTCCCAATTCCAGTCTCACTATATCAACCATCGTCTCCCATCTCTATATGCATCTGGAGGTCCTTCTCCTCTAATTCACTAAACAACTCCTTGTCTCCCATCATATGGAAAGATGCACCACTCTCAAGATACCACACTGATCCCATACAGCTTGAAACCAAGCATTCAATCAAATAGAAATCAAGTTCAAATTGCGAGGCTAAGGCCTCTCCAGCTGTAACTCCAGCAGCCTTCTTGTTATTTTTCTTCTGTGGGCAGTTAGTGGCAAAACGCCCATGTTCGTGACAATGAAAACACTTCACTTTGGACAAATCCTACTTCTTTCCTTTAGCATCGGATTTTGAAGGAAATTTCTTCCCCTTCCCTTTCCTTGATTTGGCAGCCAAAGCGCAATTCTCTTCATCTTCATTCTTCGATGAAGAGCCATCCCTGGTACCCCGCCTTATCTCCTCCTGCACAAGATCCCACCAAATTCGCTCCCATCCTGGCAGTTTCTCCCGTCCATTGACAGAGTCTTCGTAGCTATGCCAACTCTTCAGAATCCCAAGGAGATCAAAGCTCACCAATTCTTCATCATCAATAGTAATTCCCAAACTTCCTATTTTATCCCTACAGTGGACAAACTTCGTGAGATATTTTGGAATACTGTCGCCCTTCTCCATTTTTATTTTTCTGAGCCTATCTTTAAGTGCCTACTTCCTCTGGTCGCTTCTGCTTTGGAAAAAAGTTGTAAAATCCTTCCACATTAAGAATGGAGTGGCTTTCTCGTGAAGGCTAGACACAATATGGTCCTTCATGCCTTCCAACAAAATTCTTCTTGTCTTTGCTGTCTTCTTTTTCCATGCGTCAAGTAATGTAGCATCGCTAGATCTCGGCTTAGGAACATCACTATCGATGAACTCCTTCAGTCCATTATCCTCCAGCACCACCTCCATCCTATCCTTCCAGGCTATGTAATTCGAGCTCCCATTAAGGGCGTACTCCAATCACAACCCATTGAAATACATTTCAATGTATACTCAACTTCTGCACCAAGAATCTTCTGTAACAAATTCGAATTGTCCACCAGCACAAACTCAACAATTATTCACAATTGCAATCTTCAAGAATTAACACTGCTCTGATACCATGTAAAAATTAGTATAAACTAAGCATGCATACATCCAGATTCCCTTAATCTCACAATATTTAACTTCTTGCAAAATACAGAATCATTCCACTGTCAATCTTTTTGTTGTGTAACCAGCTCAAAAAATAGAAGAAAAGAGATATCAACGCCTTAGAAAAAAGCCACTTCGAGGGGGCAACCTCCAATACATTACATAAATGAACAATTCTTGGATGATATAATTTACCAAACCTCCTTTCTATATATAGGAGTCCATGTGGCCATAATGTAATCCTAGTGGGCCACAATGTAATCCTAGCCAACCTAACAATAATAATTTAAGGGCACAATAATAACAAAATGGGGGTTACAAGGGTACAATAATAACAATAGGGGGGTTACACTAACAACAATAAGGGACTATACTAGTAATATAGGGACCTAACATGCCCCTCTCCTTCAAAAAAGTGTTGTCCTCAACACTTGAGTAGCTCTGGGTGCTTCTGTATAAAATTCTCATCCTCCCATGTAGAATCTTCGGTGGGTAAGTTCTTCCACTTGATGAGATACTCTAAAATTGATCGATTTCGTAGCTATAGAGTTCTTGTTTCCGTGACCGCTTCAGGTTCCAATATGATTTTTCCTTCCTCATCAAGTTCTGGAAATATTGTTTGAACTGGAAGATTTTCACCTATAACCTTCTTTAAGCATGAAACATGGAAAACTGGATGCACTCGTGAAGAAGCAGAAAGCTCCAATTTGTATGCCATAGTACCAATCTTTTGCAACACCTTGTAAGGACCATATTACTTTGGCGATAATTTATTATCCTTCTTAGCTTGCTTGAGGGACATTTGTTAGTATGGTTGTAGCCGTAAAAATACCCAATCTCCTACATCAAAACTTCTCTCTTTGCGATGTTGATCTGCTTGTTGTTTCATTCGATTTTGTGCCAAATTCAGGTTATCCTTTAAGAGTTGGAGAACTTCTTGTTGATGCTCGATGTGATCTTCCACTGCTTGAACCTTCGAATTTTCCCTTAAATATGATGTGATGGGTGGTGGATGATATCCATAAAGTGCCATAAATGGGGTCATTTTTGCTGCAGTATGGAAGGAAGTGTTATACCACCATTCAGCAAGAGGTAACCACTTAACCCATTGTGTTTGTTTATCAGATACAAAACAACGAAGATATCCTTCCAAACATTTATTTACTATCTCAGTTTGACCATCAGATTGAGGATGATAAGATGAGCTATGAGATGATTGAGTACCCAAACAAGAAAATAACTCCGTCCAAAAATTTCCAGTAAAAATGGGATCTCTGTCACTCACAATAACCCTTGGGCTTCCATGTAGCTTTTGAATTCTGTCCCTAAATGTAGTAGCAACTGTACTTGCTTTAAATGGATGAGATAATGCACAAAAGTGTGCATACTTGGTAAGTCTATCAACTACCACCATGATGACACTCTTTCCTTCGGACTTAGGTAAACCTGTGATAAAATCCATTGAAATCTCCTCCCAACGTTGACTTGGAATGGATAAAGGTTGTAGAAGTCACGGGGTCTTAATTGTTTCCACTTTATTCTGCTGGCAAACCAAACATTCCGCCACAAACTTTTGAATATCAGATTTAAGGCCATCCCAAAAAAATTCTCTCTTCACCCTGTGGTAAGTTTTTAAAAATCCTGAGTGTCCTCCTAAAGGAGAAGTGTGCAATTCCAGAAGAATCTTTTGTTTTAGTTGGGAATTCTTACAAATATATAAGCGATATTTGTACCATAAGGAATCATTTATCCAACTAAATGTATCAGATGTACTAGGATCTTTCTACAACTTTTGAATGAGTGTCCATACATCTTTTTCCTTCTTCCATTCATCTCTTGCTTCGGTTATCCAATCTGGTTGGATAATAGAAATGGCACAAAGCAATGCTTCCACCGAGTCTTCATTCTTTCTTGAGAGTGCATCTGCAACAACATTAAGCTTTCCTTTTTTGTAGATTATTTCAAAGTAATAACTCAACATCTTTGTGACCCATTTTTGCTGCTCTTCTGAAGATAGTCTTTGTTCCAAAAAGTGTTTAAGACTACCATGATCAGTTTTTACATTCAAGTGTCTTCCCATTAGGTAAGTTCTCCATTTTTTTAGTGCATGCAGTTTTGCTAACATTTCCTTCTCATAAATAGGTTTCTGTAAATACTTTCCTTTGATTGGACAACTTTCAAAAGAAATGGGTCTTCCTTCCTGCATTAAAATGGCACCAATTCCATTTCCTGAGGCATCACATTCCACAATAAAGGTTTTTGTGAAGTCTGGCGTAGCTAAGACGGGTGCTAGGCACATTGCCTCTTTAAGATGTTCAAATGCCTTAGTTGCTTCAGGAGTCCATGAAAATGCATCTTTCTTCAATAATGTTGTTAGAGGTGCTGCTATTCTCCCATAATTCCTAACAAACTTGCGATAATACCCTGTTAACCCGAAAAATCCTCGCAACTGCTTTATGGTTGTGGGGACTTTCCATTCCTTAATGGCTCTAATTTTGTTAGGGTCTACTTTAACACCCTCATGAGATACAATATGACCCAGATATTCCACCTCGTGTACTCCAAAGAAACATTTGGATGTTTTTGCATATAATTGTTTCTCCTGCAATAGTTTGAGCACCCTGTCAACATGTTCAACATGATCCTTCCAAGACCTGCTATAGATTAGTATATCATCAAAAAATACTGGCACAAATTTTCTAAGGAAGGGTTTCAAAATGGAATTCATCAACCCTTGAAATGTAGAAGGTGCATTGGTAAGGCCAAAAGGCATGACCAAAAATTAATAATGACCCTCATGAGTTCAAAATGTTGTTTTTGGAATATCTTCAGTCTTCATTCTAATTTGATGATATCCTGAATGAAGATTCAACTTGGTAAAATAAATTGCTCCATGTAATTCATCCAATAATTCATCAATCACAGGAATGGGAAATTTATCTTTAATGGTGATCTTATTGAACTCCCTATAATCCGGACACATTCGCCATGATCCATCCTTCTTGTGTACCAATACTACAGGAGCAGAGAAAGAACTTTGACTAGGTTGAATTATACCCGCCTCTAACATTTCTGCAATCATACGTTCAATTTCTCTCTTTTGGACGTAAGGATATCTATAAGGCCTGATGTTTGGAGGAACACTTCCTGGAATCAAATGAATAGAATGATCATGATCACGAATAGGTGGGAGTCCTTTTGGAGTTTCAAAAAACATGGAATGATTGTCCAAGACTTTTTAGAGATATGCAGAAATAGATGATTTTGATGTTGGAATTTCTAGTGAGCATAATTGTGAAATTATGCCTCATTGTTATTTATTTAGAAGCTTTTTCATGACATTAGAGCTTATTATCTTTCTCGGCTTCCCTACAATACCCCGTAATTCGACTTCCTTTCCTTCTGAAAAAAATTTCAAGAAAAGTTCTTGAAAATTAAAAGCTACCGTCCCCAAAGATTGTAACCATTGTACTCCTAGTACAACATCCGCACCTCCCATAGGAATGGCAAGCATTGGACTAGTCAATATATATTCCCCCATGGTTAGCTTGATATTATGGCATTTTCCAGAGCAATTTATAGTTCCTCCATTTGCAACCATCACTTGACATTCTGGTGCTGGGTATAGGAAACAATTTAATTCCTTGGCTACCTTACAATGAATAAAATTATGGGTGCTACTGAATCAATCAACACTATTACCTTTTTCTTCTTGATATGTCCTTCTATCTTGAGAGTTTGAGGAGTGGTAATTCCTGCCAATGCATTACACGATATGGTCGGACTCATTTCTTCCTCTTCTAGGGATGGTTCCTGGTGTATATCCTCTTCTTGTTCATTTTCTTCTTCCTCTTCACAATCTATGTAAAATAATTTCTTCTCAGCACACTTATGACCTTTAGTGTATTTTCTATCACAACTATAGCAAAGCCATTTTTCTCCTTTTTCTTCCAATTGTTGTGGTGTCAACCTTGTAGGTTGTGGAAATCTAGGTGTAGCAACACTTCCTTCTTTATAGAATTGAGTGGTAGGCTTCCTTGTCGCCATTATTTTACATTCAACTTTTCTTGCCAACCTGAATGCCTTCTCCAATGAATCCGGTTCCAAAATGCGAACTTCATGTTGGATGTTATCCTTTAAAGTGCCTATGAAGAGATCGATCCTGTGTTCCTCTGGAATATCAGTTACCCTTATATTCAATTTTTGGAAGTCCTCAATGTGCTGCCCCACTAAAATCTTTTGTTTGAGATTGATCAATTGGCTAAAGAAGGTGTTGCTCTGTGTACCCTCATAATGTGCTATTATTTCCTCCGTAAAAATTGACCCAAGTGACTATTTTTTTACGGGAGCAAAGCCATCGATACCATACAAATGTATTTTGTTCTAAATGTAAAGTTGCAATGCGTACCTTTTGTGTGTTTTGCACGTTATGGAGATAAAAATATTGCTCCATCTGTAGTATCCATGTTACAGGATCCTTTCCATCAAACTTCCTCATATCCATTTTTGGAATATGGTGGTTCTTCCCACCAACATTAGAGTTTATGAAATCACGATTAACATTTATTTTTTTCTCATCATGAGGTTCTTCCACTATATTTTCACCATTAGGAAACATTTCTTGTATCAACTTTGTAAAACCTTCGATGTCTACTTTTAGATCATTGTTCATGTTTTCCATGTTGTCTTTCATGTCATCCATCTTAGCTTCCATGTCAGCTTCCATGCCATCCATCTTATCTTCCACGCCTTTCTTCAAACCGTCCATCTTCGCTTCCACACCTTTCTTCAAAACTTCCATTTCATTTTTTGTTGCTCTTTGCGAGAGTGAAATTTGTTGCACTTTCTCTTGTAATTTTGATAGATCATGTTGCAATTCTTCATCTTCATGAGTCATAGTAGAGCCTTCTGAAGGCTTAATGAGTGTTGAATTATTTTTACGGGGCATATTTTAGAACCCAATAATGATATCTATTCTAAAATATGCACTTGAAATCAATTCAAATTGATTCCTCAAACAAGACTTGTGCAATTTGGGAAAAAAAAACACAACTTTTTCTTGCTTTTGAGGAGCTTGATATTGAAATTGGATTATCTTTGTGATTGTATCACTTCAATATTTGAATTTCAGTACCAACGTAGCCCTCTGAATTATCTTTCGAATGCCACAGGTCTGACCTAATTTGGATTCTCCAAGACAAAGTTGTGTCCAATCTCCCACAATGACCTAATTATGGATTGGTTCAGTAGAGTGAACTTGTATGACTTGCCACGTGTCACTGTTTCATCCTTCGGCTCTGAAATTGATAGCCAAGAAACTAAAGTCCATTTAATTGCAACCAATTTTTATGGCACTCCAATCCGATGCTCAAAGAGAGAGTTATGAATATTTTCCCACGATCACCTCTTTGAGATGAAATTCAGGAGCCTGAAAAAGCACTAAATTCCACAGATCATATCTCTGAAAATTTTGTGAACCAAGCTCTAAAATTTTTTGACGACTTTCCTTAGGATTTCAGATTCACACCCTAAAAATTTCAGCTTCTGAAACTTTGTAGAAAAAACCTTATAACGCAAATTCCACGATGACCTATTTAGGAGCCTGAAAAAAGACCTAACTTCCACAGATCATATCTCCAAAAATTTTGTGAACCAAGCTCTGAAATTTTTTGACGAGTTTCCTTTATATTTCGGCTTCGCACCCTAAAAATTTCAGATTTTGAACCTTCGTAGAACAAAAGTTATAGCGAAAATTCCACGATGACCTATTTAGAGCAGCGAAACCCTAGAATCCAAAGCTCTGATACCAAATGTTGTGTAACCAACTCCAAAACAGAAGAAAATAGATATCAACGCCTTAGAAATAAGCCACTTCGAGGGGGAAACCTCCAATACATTACATAAATGAACAATTCTTGGATGATACAATTTACAAAACCTCCTTTCTATATATAGGAGTCCATGTGGCCATAATGTAATCCTAGTGAGCCACAATGTAATCCTAGCCGACCTAACAATAATAATTTAAGGGCACAATAATAACAAAATGGGGGTTACAAGGGTACAATAATAACAATAAGGGGGTTACACTAATAACAATAAGAGACTATACTAGTAATATAGGGACCTAACACTTTTGCGGAAAATTAATTACAAACACATGTGAAGCATAAATAAAAACAATCTCACATAACACAGTTATTTAACGGGAAATCCTGAAGCTGAAAACCCCAACTATCATGTATTATGTATCATGGATATCATGTAACAATCTCATACAAAGCTTAGTACATCAAGCTCTCAGTACAATCAATCGTCACACGCTAACATAGAAGAAATCTGCAAATCCATACACCGATCTCTGCCCTCCTGCTAGCTTGCCTCCACTGCATAATCCCTGCTGAAGAATAGCTCTAAATGAATTTGAATTACCCTTTCCTTGACTGCGCAATTCTCATTGGCAACTCCAATGTGTGTGTGGTGTAATCAATGCATCATTATAGTCACAACAGATAGTCCATATTTCCCTTTCACCTATCTCTCCACTGGGACTTCACTGGAACTGCCATGAATTGTAGTTAACTGTTGTATTGTTCAGTTGATTAATGAGTTATTATTTGTGAATTAATTAACTAATTAATTCACTCCACTCTCACTAGTGTATCATTCAGTTAGAGCAGATACAACTAGCTCAACCGAGTCTAACTAAGTTAAACTGATTACAACTCCATGAACTACTCTTCCAACTCTGTCATAACTTTTCCACTTCAGTTCTAACTGAGTCCTCCACGCATGAACCACTAGTAAACCCTAGGAATTGAATAATTCCTTCAGCCCACTAATTTTCCAAATCTGTGCACTGAAATTAAGTGCTCCAAGAGAATAAGTTGTTTATTTTCGAATTATTATTAAGAGCTAATAATAATCGACACTTCTATTTTTAGATCAACGATCTATAAATAGACTTCGCCCAATATTCTAAAAATAGAATTTCATCTATTTTTCCAACTTGATCAACCATCCACAAATAGCATCCTGCAACTTCTGAAATATGATCACCATGTCTAAAAATATACTTGCGCCAAAAATAGCCTGCGGGCCCACTTAGTGAAGGCGACTCTTTTCACTAAGTTCATCATCTTGTTGAATCTCAACATTTTTATAAGGGGTTCCTCAAAAACATCCGCTAGAGGGTATTTTCCTTGTAGTGGAGACTACTTGGAGGCTAAAAGGGAGAGCATTTTTTCTATTCAAGGGTTATTAAAACATGGTTTTTTCCACCAATATGAAAACCATAGGAAACACATTTTCAAAACTAGCATGGATCATTCTAATAAAATATATCAAGAAGAAGACAAGGTAATTATAGTTGAGGTTGTTCAAATGATTATATGCTTTCCCAATTTTGTACTTGATGAAGATAATGGGAATATTTTAGAAGAAGTATCCAAGGAGGACTTGGGTATGGTGTTGCATGGTTTAAAAAAAGGAAAATTCCATGGTCTTGACGATAATCTCATTGAATGTTTTATATGATTCTATCAGATTTTTAAATCACAATAATTTAGGAGTCCATATCACATGAGAGGATGTTGGCTACATTTAACACCACATTCATTTCTCTTATTGGATAATTAAATAACCCATCAAAATTTGAATAATTTGGGTTAATATTATTATGCAATTCCATATATAAATCCATAGGAAAGATCATAGTTACAAGTAAAAAAAACTTGTTATTAAACTCTATGTCACATGGGCAAGTTGGCTTTCTATTAGGAATACATATCCATGAGGCTATTAGGGTAGCTCAAGAAAGATTCAATGCTATTAAAACCAAAAAAAAATGTCGACTATAGGGGTAAAAATTGATCTTTCCAAATCATATGACAATGCCAACTATTTATAGTTGAGGTCAATGCTAACACATTTGGGTGTTTGTGTGTAGTTTGTGTACAGGGTAATGATTTATCTCTCTTTTTTTGCCTTACAATATTTGATCAATGGTTTTGTATCATTACTTTATTTATACCTAGTAGAGGGTTGAGATAAGATTCCCTTTATATCCATTGTTTCTTTCTTATTATTATTTAGGATATTAATAGGAATTTGATTGAAGCAAAGATTGGTATCTTCAAGGGAATTAGAATTGACAAAATGGTAAATATCGAAGAGCAGATGGGTGGAGCTATGAAATCGCTTGGGGCATCTAGGGTTTTTCCCTAGCCGGTCGCTTAGATCGCGTGGATTGATTTGCAAATTTTGGAAATCTAATCAATGGTGAATCTTAGTGATTCAATAATGAAGACAATTTTTTTTGCAAGAATGGTTGTTCGACAAGAAATCTATTTTTCAGTTTCCATTCCTAAGTCAAAATATGGCCTCCCAATAGTTCAAGAAGTTCCTTCCCTCAATATTACTTTGTATGAGGAAGGTTTTAGTTGTGAGAAGTTTTTTTTCGGAGCAAGTTTTTATTTGCACGTTTAATGGATTTTGGCTGCAACTGAGAGATATGCATAAATGGATCTCTAAGACTTGGAAACCTCGTTTAACGAATTATCTAAATATTTATCTTGTGGCTCGAGGCTTTTTCATTGTTGTTTTCGACAATATTGAGGGAAAGAAGTCCATTTTTTAATTCAATCCATGGTTATGGCGTAGTGTCGGTCTCTTCATGCAACCCTAGACTCCCACCT
Organism: Pinus albicaulis; assembly: GCA_034641835.2. Lineage (NCBI taxonomy): Eukaryota > Viridiplantae > Streptophyta > Pinopsida > Pinales > Pinaceae > Pinus > Pinus albicaulis. The sequence continues at coordinate 632,565,543 of CM076575.1, forward strand.
TTGATCTGGTAACGATATCAATATCCACAGCTTGAACTTATGTAAGGCTTCTAAACCTACCCTTGCATCTTTTCAATCTCTAATTTTTGTCCTATACTAGGAATGCTCTTGGAAGTTTTGTTGTCACAGCCCAGAAACAAGAAATTATTATAAAACTACTTGTGCTCAAATTTGTGTGGAGATGGACTTCAATAAGGGTTATCCTGCTAAGATCAATTTGACGACCCCAAATTATGTCTAGTTCCAAAAGCTCGACTAAAAAAAATGTTTCATTATAGTGTAGAATGTGATATGAAACTGGACATGTTATAAAAAACTACCCCAAGCATCAGAGAAACAAAGATCAGAAAAAATATTGAAGGTCTAAAATGTGGGAAGGAGCTCATGGAAATAATTATACGGTATAAAAAGAGGAAGAGTCTCAAGATAAGAAAGAACCATAAGATAAGTCAAAAATTGATACTTCCAAATAAAATACATAAGAGGAAACAAAATTCAATTAGGAAAAATCGCATGCCGGCGAATAATATTTAAACTCAACGAAAATGGAAAAGCAGCAAACCCTCATGGAAAATGGAACCCCTCCGAAAACCACAAGGAATCATTTTGGAAAGGCAACTTCTTGGGAAGATCAGGTGAATGAGGAAGACTTCAAGAACAACAACGTGCACTTGTTGAAGAATGGCCTATTGAAATCTGCAGCAAACACGGGTTGGACTCAAGTTGGAAAGAAATTTAAAAGTATTTCTCTAAGAAAAACATGAAGACGGATTAAATCAAAACAAAAATAGTGAATAATGGAATGTAAATTTGCATGGATATTGGGGGTTTTTTGGAAAAAAATTAGTTGGAAATGTACTGAAATTTTTATGTCATGGGTAACTCACTTGAGGCTTGGATTGAGCCTCCGTGCTCAATTTCAAACTTGCAAGGACTATTGGAATATATAAATATTTTTTCCTTGTGATCCTTTTTTGCTTATACAAATCTTTACCCATTTCGTTTAAAAAAAACAAGAATGAGGATAAATATTGGAAAGTCTATGAATTATTTCTCTATATTAATAATGAAGATGAAATGCATTTCTTTCAGTTATTTCCGTATCAAGAACTTTAGTCAAGGGGAATTGAAGTATTTAGGTTTTTTTCTAAATCCTAATGATTTTGCTAAGAAGGATTGGTCACAGTTACTTACAAGGGTGGAAAGAAGATTTTATGTTTAGTGAAAATGATGGTTGTCTAAAGGGGGTAGGCTTATATTAGTAAAAGCAGTTCTAGATTGCATCCAATTATATTTGATGACCTTAGATTTTATACCAAAAGGCGTTTCAGAGTACTTGATGAGAATTAATTATAGGTTCTTATGGTTCGGGAGTCATGATAAGATTAGAATTCCTTTACTTAAATGGAAAAAATTAACAAGGCCCAATGAAATGGTATGATCGGGTTTAAAAAACATTCTTATTTTTACAAAAGATTTATTTGTTAAAATGTTTAGAGGTTAATTTTTGGAAGGGATTTATGCTGTCAAGTAATATCTCAATAGTACATTGAGCTAGACACAATATATTAGTGGATTAGAAATTTAATATTGTCTTGTAAAAATGCTTCAATTATTTGGAAGGATGTCATTATAACCTTTTCTCTTATTGTGACATGGTTGATATGGAAAGTTGGTAATGGGAAAAGGATTACAATTAGTATTGATACACGGGTGGGTTAGGAGTTTATTATAGGTTTCCTAATAATTTAATCAATACTCTCAAAGGAAAAGGTATATGTACTCTTTCTCATTCAATATTACTACAATATGTTCTTAAGAATGGAAATCATTTGAACTACTTGGCCCTAGAGATGAAGTAGCAAAGATGTGGAAGGATACATTTCCAAGTTTAAAATTTAGACATGTAAGAATCAAAGGGGAGGGTGGGAAATTGGTCTAGTTGAAGAACAAGAGGGGGGCTATTAAAAAAGAGCAACTCTCAAGATGATTGAAAAAGAGAAATTTGATAAATAGTGTGATTGGATATATATTATAGAGCTATTAAAAAGAAGCTTTAATGTTGTGGTGTAAGAGGTATATTTACATATGTCAAATTCCCATTGGTTCAAATTCAAGGCTAAACTAAAAATAGGTACAAATAACTACGCAAATCTTCTAGCCTTGAAAATATCTCTTAAATTAGTTGCAAATAAAGGAGCCCAAAGGTTTAGGTATTTGGGGATTCTCAAATAATAATTAACTAGATAAAGTGTTCTCATGTGAAAACCTTTTACTAAGGCCAATTCTTAATGAAATCCTCATGCTTCAATATGTTTTCCACGTTGATCTCATATTAGCATAGTTACAATGAAAGAAACACTTGGTACATGGTTTATCAAAAGGAGGAATTTCGGTTGTTTGAAGATCTAGGAGGAGGAGAGTATCATTTTTTTTAAATTTAATATTATCTATTCTAAAGATGCTTTTGACTATATATCTTAAGATTTTTGGAAAATGTTATTTTATTATTTTTGGAAAATGTTATTTTATTTAGAATTATCTATATATATCTAGAATTTTGCTATTTTTCTCCATATATAAAGGATAATCAAAAGGATATGCAATATGCCATAGAAGACTATTCAATATACCACATCTTTGTGGTGGAAGACTCATTAGAATTTTGTAGGATATGGTACAGTTAGTCCTCGATTGACAATATATATACTTTGTAATGATTATCTATTTAATAAATATAAATTTTCTTTGAAAGATGCAAAGAGATATTTGTAAGGTATATATTAAATATAATTTTGTTTAAACAAAATGGAAGAAAAGTTATATTTATTTAATTTTATAGAAAATTTTCTGTTATTTTTAGTGGAAAAATGTTTATGTCTTACCATATTAATATAAATTATTTTTATATTATTAATTTCTTAAAATAATTAATAAAAAAGAGTCTTAAAATATTAATATAAATGATTTTATATTATTAATTTATTAAAATCATTAAAAAAGGAAATTTTATGTTATTTTTTAGTGGCAAAATGTTTATGTTTTAAAATATTAATATAAATTATTTTTATATTAATTAATAAAAAATGTATAAGAGGTATAAGATATAAATATTTTTCAAGTGGTTATTTTTGTTATTTTGAAATTAGAATAAATATTTGTTTATACAATAATAAATATATTAAAAACTAATGTTATAATTATTTTAAATTTAAATTTTAGAGAATGTAGAGCTTTGTGGTATTTGGATTTTAGCAGTTAGATTTTTTCTATTTGTTATAGTTTTGCAAGTTTAGGGTTGACGATTCATGCACATATTAAAGGTGATGTCATAGATCTGGTGAATAAGGATCTTCGTGTATTGTTGGTCAACCCGCTACAATGTGAGGCCACTGCCACGTTGTCTCACTCAATCGTGATACCACATAAACCATTATAGTCGATTCAAAGCTATGAGGAGTTTCTTAGCTTTTGTTTGTTTTTAAGCAGGTGTGATCTTCGGTATGAAATGGATGCTTTGGAAGGGGTCGTTTCCTCATCGGTGGATGAATATGTGGCCTTCCAGGCCATTGTAGCTTCACTCTCTAAAAACCCCATATCTAAGGTACATGAAAATTTTGTGAAGAAGGAAGAGAGTATTCCTTCGGTGGTTTCAAAGAAATTACTTAGTATATTCAGAATGAACTTTAGTGGGGAAGTTCATAGGAATGTGGTCATCCCCAATATCCATGGAGCTATGGTTAGAGAAAACCTGGAAGACATTGATGAAAGGTAATATTGGAATGTATGCATGCAAAAACAGGTTTTTTGCCTTCCTATTTGAATTTAAGGAAGATAAAGATATAATTTTTTCAAATGGACCTTATTTTTTTGGGGCTAGAGGTATGCATTTGAAAAAATGGTCACTGAACTTTGATCCAGCTATAGATATTCCAAATGTAGTTTTCGTTTGGGTCAGGCTCCCTTAGCTCCCACTTTCATGCTAGAGTGATGATTGTCTGCAAGCAATCAAAAATGGTTTGACGAAATATCCGAATAGGGTCAAAAAGAATTCCAATTTTCTTGTGCAAAAATTTGCATTGAAGTAGATCTAGAGAAATGGTTTCCCTTAGAAATAAATCTCACACTAGAAGAATGGTCCCATCTTCAGACTCTTAAATATGAGAAATAAACTTAAAGTGTAGATGTTGCCATGAATATGGCCATTTTTCAAGGGATTTAAAGTAGTCTCAATTGTAAAGGGGTGGATACGACAACAGGGCAAGAAGAACAATGGAAAACGCAAAAAAAGGGCAAGGACAAAAGAAATCTGACAACGTCTAAATCCAAATCCACACAGGATAGAAATGTGGCTTCGATATTGAAAAACCATTTTAAGGTCTTGCAGTCTCAAGAAGAAAATGACAAAGGTGCAAGAAGAAATCATATTATAATCACCATAGAAAAATTAGAGAAAACAGGTTTCGAAGGTGGAAGAATTAACTTTGAAAGTGAAGGAGGAAATTCATGAAAAATAACCTGCAGAAGAAATGATTCTATTGGAAAAGGAGGAAACCCTATCCGAGGCTTAGATTGACAATAAAAACTCTTTTAGTTTATAACAAGTTGACAACTCCATATGGAATAAGGGGAAAAATATGGGAAGCATGCCTACAATACCAAAGGAATCAGCGAAAGTATTGACTAGACAAGCAAAAATAATGAATTGGGGAGATGAAAAAATTAGCCAAGAAATGGGAAGTTCCAAAAAAGGGTCGTAGAGATACTCAAAGATGGAATTCAAAGAGGTAGAAGAAGAATTATCTTGGAAGTCAACCTAAAATCAATGAGGTCTTCCAATTATTGCAATGTAATCCTCTCTGGTTAATAAACCAAACTAGTGAAATGTAAATGTGTTTGGATCTTGGGAGTATTCTCGAAAATTTATAGTTGGAATGGGATTGAAAATTATGTAACATGGGGAAATTTCTTGAGAGATTAGATCGAGCCTACATGCTCAATATCAATCCAACAAGGAATATTGATCATTGTGAATAAATGTAAAAGTTTTTGGTCGGATCCCAACTTCCTCTTTTTAATAAAATTATCACAATTGTTTCTTTCAAACATATATATTTTTTAATTTAAATAAAACACACACACACTCAATAAAATCATAATATATATATATATATATATATATATATATATATAATATATATATATATATATATATATATATATATATATATATATATATATATATATATATATAATTTTAATTCATTTAATCTCCAATGAGTTGACATATATCCATGATAATGTGTAATGATATGTTGGAGAGTGGGGATCAATGTTACACTACAAATGACCTCATCATCAGCTCAGAGGAGAAGGACACATGGAAGGAAGAATTTGACCTAGAGAGAGACCTATTTTTCCAAGGTAACGCACCCTAGAGACTGCTAGGCCGAGTTATAATTCTTCCCTGGCTCTTGTAGGGAGTGTTAGGGCCTAGTTTAACACATTGTATTTCCTAAAGTGTTGTGTTACCCATGTTTCATGAACAATAAGGGAAAAATTCCACAGTAATTGACTGGAATTTCTGGCTTTTCCTCAAGGATTTTGTCTAAATATTTGGCAACCTGCGATGCAGGCCTCTGATTGGACATTTCTAAACCTAACTAAGCATCCAAAGAGGTCAAAAGCTAGAAAAGATTGGAAAAATCATGAATTTTTCCCTAATCAAACTACTGGAGAAGAATGGAAAGATTAATCATGTTAGACACCTAATCCTTCTAGGATTAGTGTGGAAGCTCAAGAGACTTAGGGAGTCCAAGTGACCTTGGAATGTGGAATCCAAGAGTCACACCTAATGTACTATAAATGTGTATCATTGTGAATAATATGAGATACACGCTTATCTTTCTTATTCTCAGGTGCTCACCATGTTGTTTTTGACATGGTATTAGAGTGATGGTTTCTTGAATAGAACTGAGAATTTTGGTTCACCTACCGCTTCTTTGCATAGTCCAACATTTCATAGAATTCTATTGTGTCGATTTCCTGAATTTTGTCGATTCTCTGCCAAACCAATTTCTTGATGTTTCATGTTATCTACTCCTATGTATAGGTTGACCTATAAAAAAAAAAAATCATTCGACAGAACTGTGCAACCGTATACCTAACATTTTCTCTACCACTATTTTTGGAACCCAGTGGTCCTCCGTGAATGGAAATGACCTCAATGTTTGTCTAGTAAACAAAATTTTATCTGTGTGCCATCTACAGATAACGTTTCTCTTTCTTTACTGTTGCACCATGAACCTCTGACCAATAACGCTCTCTTGGCATTCATACATCGCTTGGTATCATATTCTCGTTCGACTATCATGTGAGGTTCATCTCCTCCATATCCTGCAAACCCTCACCTCCTCCAGAGATCGTAACTCCTCATGTTGGTGCATCCATAATGCATTTCGACGGAGCCTACAAAGGTAATCATGGCACTGCGAGCATTGGATTTGTGCTCAGAGATGGTAACGGCCTAGAGATAGAGAATCCAATGTACGTGGGAAACCACGTTGTTCACCATGAATCTGATGTATGTGGGATCTAGTTCTTTACCTCGTACATCAGCAACCTACTTTTCCATTTCATACACACTTCTTTCTAATGAATTTTCAAGACATTTATAAGAACCATGATCAATGATTTCTTGTTCGTTGCAATGTGTTTTAGGATAAATTTGTCATTGTTTCTTCCTGCATCGTCGGTTACGCGGTTGTTTGTTTGCTATACATGTCACTGCTACTCTCTCTTCCAATTTCGGCTTTAAATTGAAGTTAAACCTTTTTCATGGGTGTGAATTGAGGAGTCTGGAACCTCACTACCATTTTTTACCTTTCCCACATGTTAGCGACAAAAAGGTTCGGCCAAATAACCAAAAAGCAGTGTTTTTCTTTCATTGTGAGCCCTCTAAAGATAAGAAAAACATTGAACTATACGATGCAGCCCATATTTCCGCCCATGATTCCTCTTACGCAGTCAGTCATTCATTACTTTTGCTTCCATGTAACCCACAAGGGTTGCTTCAAACAAGATAACCAACTTCTTGAAGTCTTGAATATCGTGCAATGTTCATCCTTTGTTATTGACCGTGGTATGTGTTAATTCTTTGCATTCCCATAGAGTGAAGGTCGTTTTATTTCATTGAATGAACACTGGTGCTCAACAGTTCGAAGATAGTCCGTTCAAGAGAGAAACGTATGTTGGAATGTTTTTTCTCATTCAAATTGGTGCATAGTATCATGCGTTAATCGTATGCTGCATGAATCATGCGTTAATGGTATTCTAGAGGATGGTATATGATGAGAGGTTGTAATATGTTTATATGAGAAGGTCGTATTATGACTTTAAGGTCGTAACTCCCAGTTGAAAGATGTGGTTCTCCATGTTGGGTTTTCCATGAATGTCATGCGACTATTCCTAGCAATGACACATTTTTTTAAATAATCATACTTATGGTACATGGTTTCCTGAATGTTAAGGTTTATAATTTGGAGCATTCATTTTATATTTGTTTATGTGTTGAGCTCTTTTACTTTATGAAGGACATGAGTAACATGTTAGAGTATATATTGTTTTTATGGTCATATGATGTATGGAGGCATATTTGAAGAGCCTACATCCTAAAGTGATGATCTTTCCTCGAGGACATAGCCAGTGAGTATTTTTTTTCTTAATTATTCTGTGATTCACTGATTGTCGAAGTGTGGGGTTACCAAAATACCAAGAAACCTTTTTTGAAGTTTAAATGGCTCAAATTGACTATTTTTTAGAGTTATTAAGAACTCTAATCATTTCTACTGCTGATAACACAATCCAAATCACAAAATACTCTCTCTCGGAAATTCAGACTTGTCTGCAAAACGCATATGAGAAATTTGATTTTTTACAGCTTGAATCTCTGCTACAGAAAGAGGAGCTACAAAATTGTAGTCATGATTCTGAAATTTTTTTGAATAATCCCAATTTTTTTTTCCAAAGTTGATTGTAATCAACAACCATAAATTGTTTAGATCATTGATCCCAGTACAATAGCAGATTTGAATGCAGAAGCAAAAATCCAACGTGCACTTCTCAAACCTTTCATTAAAACTTTGGAAGAGCTTGTCCATAACAAGCATAGAACATGCCTTGGATATGACAAGGAGGTGTCCTTTCATATTCCAGACTATTCCAAGCCCATCCATTTTGAAAGTGTTGGATTTCTTTATCACAGCTCACCTTCATCTATTCCAGATTTTGCTCCTCTTCCACAACAAATTGTGAAATTCCAACAATGTGACCGAGTTGGGCATATGAAATATCATTGTTTCGATCTTCGCCCATGCAAGAAATATGGTCATTACACTCATTCTTCACACAGATGATTCCGAAACATGCCTCTTGCAAGAAAAAAAATCATCTTAGTTGGATTGCTTCTTGACAATGGGCATCAACAGCCAAGAAGATGTTTCAGTCATATGTCAGAACTTGTTCTAGAGTATTGAACAATATTGCAGTCGCGTTTTTGCAGTCATCTCACCTTGTATCTGATAGGGGGAGGGAATTATGGTCATCTACAAGCTTAAAAGCCACATCAAGCGAGCCCAAGCCACAACCTGCTATTCAAGATTCATAGTTGTAGCCAGAGACACAACAGTTCAAGCGAACATGAGCCACAACCTACCATTCCAGATTCAGAGTTGTAGCCAGAGAAATAGATGTACATGAGCATGCCTTTTGGCTGTTGGTCAACCTTAAACCATCTATGTGAGGTTGAAATTATTCCTCTTCAAATAATTTTAGACACTTCCTATAGCATAAAACTTCAGCTTCTTTCCAATTTTGGTAGAGTTCCAGTAATTGCATCAAGCATTCCAGAGATGGTGGTCATCCTTAAACCATCACAGGTTGTACACCTCCCTTCTTCTAGGTTGAAGGTCTTCCTCTTCAAAACATTAGGAGAACTTCCTCTATCAGAGTACCTCAGCTTCTTGACATATTTGGAAGAGTTTCAGGAACTGCACTAAGCGTTCCAGTGTTTGTGGTCACCCTTAAACCACCTCCTTATGCCAAAATTTCATAGAGAACATTTAGCCTAGTGCTGCCATTTTGAATTACAGCTCTCTTCTTGGACTCACACATACCCCTTTGGATTAAGGGGGGGGGAATGTTGTACACCTAATCCTTCTAGGGTTAGTGTGGAATCTCAAGAGACTTAGGGAGTCCAAGTGAACTTGGAATGTGTAATCCAAGAGCCATACCTAATGTATTATAAATGTACATCATGTGAATAATATGAACACACACGATTATATTTCTCATCTATTTCTGTCCATTCCATGTGTGTCTCACAGATCCTCCCAAACTCTTATAAATTGGAGGCAAGGGCTCAGTATCAAAGGTCGAAAGGCTAACTGTGTGAAGAGAAAAATTTTGTTAGTGTTAGGTTTCATGGTTGGCTTGGTTCATTGAGAACTATTTTCCTAAGCATTGTCACACTTGGATATTTAGGAGTAACAAACCCCTTGTGTGTGTTCCAGAGCATTATAACACAGTTCCTTCTTGAGAACAGTGTGTTATTCCTCCTATTAACGCATTGTACCCTTTTCTAGGTAGCGTTACTCAGCCTAAACATAGTTATTTCACCCTTGTTGTGATTTCCCTGGCTGTTGAGTCGTTTCTTGTTAGTCAGGTTCCTGTAAATTGGATCTATGTGCTTGGTTTCTTATTGGCATATTAGTTTTTCTTGTTGAAAATTTAGCTTAGTTGCAAAAAAATTCTAGTTTTTCTGATGTAGCAGATTTCATTCTATAAATTATTGGGTTATTTAGTTATTAGTGAGCATTGGTATATGTATCTTTCATAGGCTGAACTGCATTATTGGATGTTTGTTGTTGCATGGATGTATGAAAATTTTCTCCTTGTAGAAATAACTCTTTCATCGAACTAAATTTAAAAAGCATTTTCTACATGATTTGTGTCAGAGTCACATAAAACTCCATACGTCCAATCCCCCTCCAGAGACTTAAATGCATGTAAACTAAAATTAAGTGCTAATAAAATCAATCAATAACTCTTTTCTGAGCTTACACAAAGATTAGTACATGCTAGGATCTTGGGATAAGCAGAGTGAGAAAGTTGCCCAAGATCGCAAAACGAGACTAGTGTCATTAAAGAGTGAAAATAATGTTGCACTCATACTATTTGGACCGCTCCACTCATAACAGAGTTAAGCGCGAGACAACACTGGTGTGTGCGAGAAGGTAGCCCGCTTATGATCGCATATCCAGTGGGCACTCTATGTATTGGGGTTCCCCTCAGGGATGTGTAAACTGGATCAGGGATCCAGGTGTTCTGCCCATACAGCGTGTTGTCTACGACCATAACCCCCCTAGTAGTGTCTGTGATTTGAGGTATCCATAGTTTCCATACTTCTAGGGACATACACAAGGTGACTGGGGCAAGCTACTTAGGTACCTAACACAGATGAACCTACTATGTCTTCGGTTTTTGGGAGGGTACTCATCTTCACGAGAGTGCTTGGCCCCATTATCTAAGGTTTGGGCGAAGCTCAAGAATAACTATAACTGTACATATAACCAACTCTCTCTATTTTCTATTGTGATACTGGGTTTCATCTCCAGTGAACGGTAGTTCTCAGACAGGGTCTTACCTCTTTGGCTGCTTGATTGATTGACTTTAGAGTTATTTTTTTAGGTGTTTGGTTCTACTATCACTGAGACTTAATAATATATCACATTAAAATTTTAATAAAATTTACTAGTCATCGTGGTGTCCTTCGACCCTCGTCGTATTTCTAGGCGGCAAAGAGGCCTTTCTCCATTGAAATTGGGGGATTTTTCAAGTCTCGGTGAACCAGAGTCTTCTTCGAAAGAATAGTCTCTAGCGTTGACCCTTATTTCACATATTTCTCCTCAAGATATGAAGTTGCATGAGGATCCTTTCATGGAAGGACTTGTGCCTCCTTATAATCCTCCTCTCACTAACTCGTCGGGGCTGGTGTTGATTCAGGTAGCACCAGTACCAGCCATGTCTTCGGTGGTACACACATCCAATACGCAACTGGCGACCAATAGGTCATTGCCGCTGGTGGCCAACTTGGTTCCACCACCACCTCCCCCACTAGTTCTCAGTTATTCACAGCTGACCGGAAACCCTAATAGCCAGAATAAGCCTAGTCCCAACAACTTGGTCACAACATCTGTAAGTGGAATTCTGAACTCTTCGGTCTCCGCTCCTTTCGTGTTTTCTCATGTACTTCTGACTTTCACTTCTACTAGCGGGGCTACCATGGTTCATTTCAAAAACCCTTTCGGTTGGAATCCCTTGTTGAGTTCAAACCCCTCGACCTCTATGTCGGGGGGAAGTGTTACCAAAAATTACATGCTAGGGGGCACTACTGTGCCCCTCCATTCTATGGGAAAATAAGGTCCATCCATTGTTAATTCCATTCCTCTCAGTGATCAACCTTATGGTGTAGGATCTATACTAATGATAAATTATGCGACTAGTAGTATGCCACAAGAAAACTCTATCGCGTCTATCAGGGCAACCCTTCCCCAAAATAAATTAGGGAAAGGGGGAAATTATTACCCATAGGGAAACCAACCGTTTGTCCCACAGTACAATAACCCTTATGGACAACAACCTTACATCCCTACACCTTCACTACCTGGAAATTATTATTAGACGAGTCCTGCATATCCCGTTGGAAACACTTTGATGGGAGGACCCTATGATCCGATTGGTCAACCAACACCTGCTTGGTTAGGCTCAGGGGCAACAATGCAATTTCCATTTTTGGAAACCTTAGACATCCCCGATATATATAAATTTACCAATGATCCCATCAATCATAACCTGCTTTGGCCTCCTATACTGCATAATTTTCCTTCAGATATCCCTAAGTTCGATGGGAAACGAGGGGATGATCCGACCACATATATCACCACCTATCATCTTTGACCTTTTTCTAATTCCATGGTGAATGATAGTATCCGACTCAGGATCTTTCCCAACACCCTCACAAGCACCACTGCCAAATGGTACATTGAGTTACCATGTGCTACACTCAATACTTTTGGTTCCTTAGAAAAACAATTTCTCAAACACTTTTAGCTCCCTATCCAATACGAAATCGGAATGGAACTTCTAACCTCACTGCACCAAGATACCGCCACCCACATCTCCAATCACATTCATGATTGGAGACGTAGGTGGAGGCTAGTAAAAGCACCAATCCCAAATCATCTATTATCGGACTGGTTATGTAAGTCGCTCCTTCCTCCCATTGCTAAGGATGTTTCCCTAGCTGGTGTAGTCACAGAGGACCAATCCATCCATCATGTGCAACATCTAGATCTCATCTATTCACAATCTAGATTGTTTTATGATTTACTCCCCCATGCCCCAAGAAACTCCAATACTCCCACTACTCAGCAACCCGGAGCACATGCTAGCGGCCTCATTGGCACAACTTCTGGTGTTTTTGTAAAATATCTCAGTGGACATGCTTCCCAGCCATCTTCGTTTGTCACCGTCACTACTAAATTAGATACTCTTCGCACCGATGAGGTAAACCCTGTGCATTCTACACAAAAACATAGTGGTGAGAATAAGAAGAATAAGAAAAAGACCGCTCCTTATTAAAAGCAGCCCAACACTCAGAATAATACAAATCATAGAAATGATGAAAAACTGACATAGGGAAAGAAACAACTACCAGATTCCCTTGCAAAATTTGTGTATAGGAACACTTGACATATAAATTTCCTGGACTTCAGGAATGCACATATTTTTTCACGCAAAAGGATACTGGGAGGACACCTGATTTCCTACACAACCCTAATCCACAACAGTAGCAACATCTTGTTGTAAACCCACCACAACCCCCGCAAGGGGGAAATGGTGGTTCTCATCCATCTAGTGAAGGATCATCCACCATTTATTTCATGGAGACTATTGAAATCCAAACCCAAGCCAAAACCTATGGAAATCTAGTCACTCATGCTCACAAACCTACTTCGAGTTCGAATCCACCGCCGCCCAACGATCTTCATATCGAAAGGCTTGTTGTTTACCCTATCATTCGTCCCCCCAAAAGGACCCTTCAATGCACGATTCATAACACCTATGCATGTGTTTCCCATAACTACAACATTGTATAAGACTTAGTGCAAGCATCGTCAGCTATGTCTGCACTCAAAGTGTTGCAAACCTGCCCAGCGCAAAGGAAAGCTCTACTTTTGTCCATTGGTGGAATTGACCCCCAGGATTCTATGCTAGCCATATTTGACATGTAAACCTCGCCTCTCGCATCAACTTCGTTTCCAAGTTCAAGTTTTTTCGAAAGGCAAACCAATCCATCGCATTGTTATAGACGAAGATTCTATGACCTATGTAATGTCAACTGCATGTTGGCTCGCTTTGGGTTCTCCTACTCTGTTTCCACTGTTGAATTCCCTCAAATAATTCGAGGGGCCACACCTTCCTCCTGAAAGGTTACCTTGATATCTACCCCATTACTCTTAGTGGTAAAACGATAACTGTGGACATCAAAGTCCTATATCGTCATCTCGACTATAATCTCCTTTTGGGCCGCAGTTGGTCTTATGCGATGACCACCATTGTCTCTTTGGTTTTCCGCCTCATCCTTTTTCCTTTGGATGGGAAGATAGTTACAGTGGACCATCTGTCCTTCTTCACCCCGGATGATTCCACATTACCTAGCAGCACCTTACCCCTAGTAGGAGTAGTCCCTGACTCTTATGTCAGCATCGATACCAGTCTTCTGAAGGAATCTTCCCTTATGGGTTGTTTTCCTCTCCCACCGCCTGAGGTTCCACAAATTGTTTCAATGATATCCACCATATCAAATGGCTCTATCGACCCCTAGATCCTACTGGCACCTTCAGAAATTTATTCCTATGGAGATCGAATGCCATTTTCACCAACTAAGTTGGTTTATCAAGCCATACAATCAACATCTAAACCCTCCACTGCTTTGGTTTTGACCAATGGTACCACCCTCTTGCCCAAAACAGTGCCTTCTAAAGATATCCTAGATGAAGTCCTACCTTCGAACGAAGTTATTCGAGAGATCATGTCTCTAGAAGAACGACCTTTGGGTGAGTTTCACCACTGCGCTTCGATGTCTTATTCGGACGCGGCCACTATGAAAATACTACCTTTTGACCCACCTGAGATCGTTCCATCCGTGTATACGACTATTCAAAATATCGATTCGAAAGGAAAAATGGGAAATGTTTCTAAGGCCATGCTCATAGATATCTCGGTCAAAACGGGTATTGTGGAAAATATAAATATTGGAGCAGAATGCAGTCCAGAGGAAATTGCATGCTTCACATCCCTTTTTAAGGAGTTTCGCAATGTTTTTTCTTGGCCTTACGATGAAATGTCTGGCATATATCCTTCTATAGTCGATCATAAATCAAGATTTAAGACAATACCAAGCCTTTCCAACAAAGGCTCTGACCTGTCCACCCTCGCAAAGCAGAAGCTATCAAGACAAAAGTCTAAAAAATCTTACACGCTAGTTTCATCTATCCCTTTCCTTTAAAAGAATGGGCATCCAATCTGGTTCCCATAGATAAGAAATAAGGCACCATCTGATTTTGTGTCAATTACCATGATTTGAATGTCGCAAGTCCAAAAGACAATTATCCTACTCCGTTTATAGATCATATTATCGACGATTACACTAGATGCAAATATTTCTCCTTTATGGATGGATTTTCGGGGTATAACTAGATCGCGATTAAAAAGGATGACCAGCATAAAACTACCTTCATTTTTCCTTAAGGCACATATACATATCGAAAGCTCCCATTTGGTATCAAGAATGTTGCAGCCACATTTCAAAATGCCATGGACTATGCATTTCACGATATCAGACACATTGTTCAAGCTTACTTGGATGATCTTCCTACTCATTCCAAGAAATCAGCTCAACACCTTGCTCATCTTAGAGAAATTTTCGCTAGGTGTAGGTTCTACAACATTCGTCTAAATCTGCATAAATGTGTATTTTTTGTCGGGTCTGGAAAACTTCTTGGATTAATTGTCTCCAAGCACGGGATTAGGGTTGATCTCAATAAGGTAAGGGAAATTATTAAATTTCCTACACCATAATCCATATTACAACTCCAACGTTTGCAAGGGAAGGAAAAATTCTTACGTCGCTTCATCGTAAACTATGTCGATATGACGAAAAGCTTTATGTGCTTACTCAAGAAAGGGGTATCGTATATGTGGGATGATCAAGCTCAACTGTCATTTGACGCCCTGAAACAGGCACTCGTTTATGCCCCACCTCTTAGTTCACCCAACTATTTGCGCGACTTTCTCCTCTACCTAGAAGCCTCACCATCCTCCCTGGGAATGGTTTTGGTTCAAGTTCATGATGATGATATTGAGAATGTGATATATTATCTATCGAAGGGTCTTGTTGGACTTGAATTATGATATTCGCATGTGGAGAAGCTACCTTTAGAGGTTTTCTTTGATGTCATCTACCTCTGACATTACATACTACTGTGATAGGCTACCGTAATTGCTTTGGAGAATCCCATGAGACACATATTGTCTCGCTAGATCATTGGAGGAAAATATTCCAAATGGATTGTAATCCTCCAACAATTTGACTTGGTTTTCGCTACTGCCAAAGCTAAGAAATATTTAATATTCGCCAAATTACTGTCAGATCTTCCCAGAAGAAGTAGCTCATGATCTATTTCCCGATGAATATATCTATCTAGTTGACTCTACTAATCCTTAGTACGGAGTCATTCTTTTCTACCTCCAAACTCAATGGTTACACCCAATTCTAATGTCAGATGACCGTTGTCGCATTTTTCACCAAGTGAAACATTATCTTGTGCTTAATGATACTCTATATCGTTGTGGTGTAGATACAGTCCTTTGAATTTGTCTCACCCTTACTGAGGCAGAACATAATTTAAATGATTGCCACACAGGGGTGTGTGGTGGTCATCTTTCAAGAATAGCTACTGCCCAGAAAATCTTGAGTGCGGGATACTAGTAGCCCACTTTGTTTAAATATTGCGTTACTGCGTCCAGAAGTGCCATATGTGTCAATTTTTTACTAAAAAAATGCATGCCCATCCTACCCCTTTACATCCAGTCATTTCTGTCGATCCTTTCGCTAAATGGGGAATAGATTTAGTAATATATAATCCCACTTTCGCTAATGAACACAACTCCATTGTAGTTTTGGTCGACTGTTTCACGAAATGGGCTTAAGCCATTCCCACTTTTCGGGCTGATGGATAAACCACTGCTCTTTTCTTGTTCAATCAAGTTATTTTTCGTTTCAGTGTACCCTGCTCGATTTTCATAGATCATGGTTCTCATTTTTAGAACCAAATGATGACGGAATTAACTTCCCTTCTAGGTTTTCGACAAGATCATTCTTCGTCCTACTATCCACAAGCTAACGGTCAAGTCGAAGCCGTAAATCATGTCCTCAAGACCATGATTCATCGGTTAGTCAGTAACCATAAAACCATATGGCATCGAAAGCTATACTCCACATTATGGGCATATCGAACATCAGTGAAGACTGCTACAGGCTTCACGCCATTCCAGTTAGCATATAGTCAGGAAGCAGTTGTTCCAATCGAGTGTGAGATTCCATCATTTAAATTGGTCATTGAACTTCTACCTGGCACCACTACCAAAGAAGAGTGGTTGCTCTCACTCAATCAGTTGGACAAAACTCATCGAGATGCCACACTGGCCCTCGAAGCCCACAAGCACCGAGTTAAAGCTCAATACGACAAATCTGTCAACCCTCATTCTTTCCAAGAGGGTGATCTCGTTCTACTCTATGATCATAAACAAGACCTCTTGGGGGCATGAACACTTTAACCATTATGGTTCAGTCTATATGTCGTCACCAAGGTTCTTTCTAAATGGGCCTATGAACTTTAGGACTATAATGGAATCCCACTCGCTGAGCCCCACAATGGGTTCTATCTGAAGAAATATTTCATCTACTATTTTACTACGCATTTGCTTTGTAATTTTATGTATATAGGATTTGTCTTTTTTTGTTGTGTCTAGAATATTTTGGGTTTTTGAGTATTTTTCTCATAGAAACTCTCTTCTTTTACATATATTTCTTCGTCATACTTACCATACGTTGGATATGCAGATGGTGCCAGTCGTCACACACGACACATTTCATCAACTGCTTGGGTCCTCTATACACCTAAGTCAGAACTACTTGGTTCCGAGGGAATATTCCTTAGCGATGCAACGAACTATATTGCTGAGTATATGTCGATTATTCAACTCCTCACTGAAGTTGTGTCTCGTGACATATCCAATCTAGTGTTCTAGTTAGATTCCCAGCTAATCATTATGCATTTGAACAATTTTTATTGCATCTGACATCCTGTCTTACTACGTTATTACTTAAGGGTACGACTTCTAGAATGTCAATTTGAATTCATTGCTTTTGAACATATTCCTAGAGAATCTAATTCCTTAGCTAATTCGTTAGCAAACTATGTATTGGATTGGCATCTGTCACATTTAATATAGAAAGACTCATGCATGAGTGTGCATTTTTTAATCATAGAAAATTACATAAATATTAAAAAATACAACATAAAAATCGCCAAAATATTTATATATATATGTCATGTCCAGTCGATTACATCAGAAAACTCTTCAAAACTTGGGTGTTTTATACAAAAAATGGCTCTGTTAAGCCTCGCTATGACATCTACACATCTATGCCTACTCCTGTTGAGCATGTTTCTCATGATAGTAGATAACTGCCATAGCTAACCTCCTCATAGGCACCAAAAATCTCTTCGACATACTTATTGTGTGTCGTTGCAGATGAACTGGGATCTCCTTCATGGGAAGAGGCGGCACACCCATGCTCAAACCTTCGAGGTTCCTAGAAACCCCGAGAAGTCTCTATGTGTCATCTCCATCTTCAACGACTATCGCAGCCTCTACTACTGCTCCATCCCCAAGTAGCTGCATTCCTCATCTTGCATAGCAAGGGGCTCTAGTTGGTCGTATAGGTGCCACATCTGTGGCAAGCAAGCACTTCATGTCAAAAATATTTTTCACCCATTAAACAAAAAAAATTAATAAAAAATAAAAAGACACAAAAATAGTTGTGCATTTATTTCTCATCTTACCTATTAGCCCCCATTAAGTTCCAGGTGGAAATCTCAACTTTGGATCTCCTATAAGTTTCATCCTGATGTAGGGATAATCCTCAATCATAAGGATCTGACCGTCAAGCCACTCAAAGAATGCATTGTCAAAGAAGTGTCAGAATGGACCCTCTCCAGTCTGAGGGATCAAGGTGGACCATCGACCCTGTCTAGGCTCCCTCGGTCCAGCAACATCCATGATCATTTGAGGCCTCATCATGGGCACTCTCTATAGTATAAATGAGACAATCATCGTACCATACGAAAACTCTTTTTGGGATTGGGTCTTGCAAGTTGTCAACTCTTCTATAATACGGCAGAAAACACCTTCACACCAATCGAATATCTATGGATGTATAAAATCTAGTGCTAATATAAATTGGTCCTTGGTGGCCACATTTTGACTCTTAGCTCCTGACAAGCGTACAATCATCCACAGCATTAACCTCCTCAGTCTAGAGGCTATCCATGCTATAGGTATATGGTTGCTCACCGGCGTAGTGTTGTTGATACAATGAGCTTGGATCATTCCCGCAATGGTTCGGGGATTAGCTTTATATCCTATCAAGTTGGGCCTTGGCCCTCTACACGGTAGGTCGGTCAGAAAATATACATCCTCTTTTTCTATCGAGAGCTCGTGACCCTCGATGCAAAATACATGATGATGCTCATCCCACTTCTAAATAATCCAGCTCAAAAGGTCATTCTTCCCTTTCATCTTCTAAATTATAGCATACTTCAGTAATCCGCATCTTCGGAGAACAAATAAGCATGCCAGATCGATAATCATTTCATGTTCCTCTCTCTTGTTCTCTCATTCGCGCCAGATACTCATGGTAGCAGCTTGGTACCTGCAAAATACAATTTTTTCATGGATCAGATACTTTCTAAATCATTGAAACTAAAACAAACCAAGGTTTTAATTTTTTTTAGCTAGCTAACACAGACCCCTATGTCAAGCAGAGCGTGCTAACGCATTGTCCCTTAACGGTTAGTGTGTTTAACACGGCCCTACCTTTAGGAGACTACGTTAGCCGCCCAAAATTTCTATGGCTTGCCCAAAAATCATTTTTTGACCAGTAAAAAACTTGAAAACACTAATGTAAAGAAAGATGAGGGCCTAAGCACCTACCTGGAATAGACAAAATCGAAAATGGTTGCCCGGATAGTCCACAATCAAGTGTGGAAGTTTCACCCTTTTTTCACACTCCAGAGCTCTTTCATTGAACACAAACAGTGGAAATGAAGGTATCCATCCTTCTTATAGACATTCTGGAAGTATGACTCACTCAGCTAGTTATTGAAATTGGTAAAATTATGTTATTTTTTTATGCACCTGTTATTTTATCGATGTTACAGATGCTCTGATGAATTGTCAGTGTTTTTGTGCAAAATTAACCACGCTTGACCTGAATCGAGCCTTCTTTTAAGGAATTTTTCTAGCTCATAAAACTGAAAAAACCCTAAGTTTCCTTCTTCAGGCTTGTTAAACTACCATGATAAATATTATGAGCCATTCTTTTCCATTTTTTTCTAGCTCTTTAAAAACCGAAAAAGGCACCGAGTTTTTATTCATTGGACTTGTTAAAATTTCACGAAGAGGATCGAGTTTTTCTTCATCCGACTCGTTAAAACTTCACGAAGAATATTGAGTTTACTTCGTCTCCTTGTACTCATAAAAAAATGAGGTAGATGTCCATTGAACATAGGTTTATCAATTTATCCAGACTAAGTGGACTAACTTACGGAAAAGGAACTGTGTCGGGCATACTATTACCCCTTCGTCGCACCCTGTCATCAACCATGACCAAGGTAGCCCCTTGGAGTTGTATTTTACAATTGCTTTCAGACTTCCTAAGCATGAAAAGATCATCGATTTTACCCTTCTGGACTCATTAAACCTAATCATATTGGAAAAAAATTGGAGAAATTAGAGACTCACTCTTTATACTTTGAAAGACGATTTGGCAGTAGAACCTTGAACATGGCACTCCCCAGAAAACTCTCTCGCATTAGCTTCTCGCCGAACCCTACCATTCTATGAGTTTAGCCTTCATATCCCAATGTTCCCGCATTGTTGAATCGTAACACTCTTTACTGTTTATGAGTCTAATCTATATGGTACCATGTTTTTTGTGCCTTCTATTGTTCAAGAGATTGTGCTATCTATTTCTTCCTGGATCAACCAAGCCATCATATGCAAAAAAAAAAAAATTACGTCGTCAATTTGCACCATTTCTCTTGACTATCTTCAAAACAAAATTATCTTTATCATGTGTCGTGTCAACTGGTGTAGGACACCTCATTGCATGCCTTTTGATAGATATCTTCCTATCAACTTCAGCATCTTATCTAGGAAGCTGATCCAGAAACATATCAGTACCCTAGGACTTGCAAACCTCAGTCATAGGTTACCTTCTATTTGATTGGGGGTTTTTATCATTGAATCCCAGTCGAATGATTCTTTGAGTGTTCGACATCAACTCCATTTATTTACACTCTCTAGATTGTAGTGTCCGTCTTGGAGACCATCATCCTTATCGGTGGACATCCTCGCACCTATTAACATTTTTCATCATTGACTGGTAATAAAACTATTTCTCACATGTTTGACTACAACTCCTTTATTCACATGTGTAGAAATATGCAGTTTAGAGGAGCGGCGACCAAGACCTTGGGTAAAGGCTTAAATCATTCAGCTCTGTTTCCTCTCCCAAGCTACGTATATTATTTTCGGAGATAGCTTATCAGATTTATCCTGTCATGACACAAGCTTCCACATTGTGCTCATTGGTGGAAATATTGGTCATATATCTTCCTGGAGAAACCATTTTGATACAACTACTTAGCATGGGAATTCCCGAGTCAGGACAGATATTTATATTTTTGACATATGTTGTTTGTATCGGGTTTTCCTCAATCCTCCAACTCCTCTCGCTCTACTACACATTTATAAAGTATTTCAGCCATCATCTTCGTCTCTGACCTCACACTTTAGGGGGTATCTGTTACACTACAAATGACCTCCTCATCAGCTCAGAGGAGAAGGACACATGGAAGGAAGAATTTGACCAAGACAGAGACCTATTTTTCCAAGGTAATGCACCCCAGAGACTGCTAGGTTGAGTTATAACGCTTCTCTACCTCTTGTAGGGAGTGCTAGAGCCTAGGTTAATGCACTGTCTTGCCTAAAGGGTAGTTTTACTCGTGTTTCATGAAGAATAAATGACAAATTTTGTAGTAACTGACTCACATTTCTGGCTTTTTCTCAAGGAATCAGTCCAAAAAGCTAGCAACATGTGGTGTAGGTCTCTGATTGGACATTTCTAAACCTAACTAAGCATCCAAAGAGGGAAAAAGATAGAAAAACTTGGAAACATAGTGGATTTTTCCCTAATCAAACTAATGGAGACGAATGGCAATATTGATCCTCCCAAACTCTTATAAATTGGAGGCAAGAAATCATTATCAAAGGTCGAAAGGTTGATTGTGTGAAGAGAAAACTTTTGTTTGTGTGTGATTTCATGTTTGGCTTGGTTCATTGAGAAATATTTTCCTAAGCATTGTCACACTTGGATATTGAGGAGAGAGATCTTGGAGTCGGAGGACTGAGGAAAGCTTAACCAAAATGATTGTTGTAATCTTCTTTCTTTAATATAATAGAATTGCCTCTATTTTTTCCACTTGGTGTCTTGTTATTGCTGATTTATTTGTTAGAGATACATGTGATAAGTAACTTAGATTTACATGATTTCTTGTTTGATTATATACTTGTTTTGATTGTTTATTGTGATAATACTGTGAAGATTACGCTAGTTCGTTGTTTTCTTGTAGGATTCGGACTTGGATCCAGTGAGGAGGACTTCTGCCACACTGCATTGAGCTCTCCAAAATATCAGCACTACACCTCCAGATAATCCTTCTCAACTTCAATTTGTCAATCAAGTACTATTATGAACATGAATGTATTGCCTTTGTGAATGTTGCAACTAATCTGATTGGCTGCCTTGGGTCCCAGAAAGGCCCAAGAGGGATCTTACTCCAGCTACCACCTGTGCATTTTACCCCTAAGCAATCAAAGTCACAATCACCCATACACTTGGAAAATGCTCTAGATGTTACTACAGGTGTGAATATTAATGATTTAATTCAAGGTAGATGATGTTTAGATAGTTGGTTCGGTAGCCTCCTTCGTGTGCCATTTGTTTGAAGTCAGTACTAGTACTGACAACTTTGAAATCATGGTATCGAAGGTGGAGAGAAGCATGGTAGTTAATAATCGCAAGAACACAAGGGAAAGGAAATATGCCCCAATGTGGTATTATTTCTCCCTTTACATTTGGCTTTTTTGGTGAGACCAAATTCCTATTTGTGTTGAAGGAAAGTTTGAGGTGATTTCTTTGGTGTGTTTCAAGAATAGGCTTGGAAATTGGCTTGATAGGAATTCCAGGATTAAGGTAAGCATTGCAACCATTTGGATAACGATATTTTTTTCATTACATTGGTGAGTTCTTCATCCTCAATCTACATATCTCGTCACGATATACAAAGACTTCTTTAGGTGATTGGTTTTGGTGCCTTCTCCTCCCTAGGTCTAGTTTTGTTAGTTATATTTTATTTGGGACTCTAGCACCACTCCTTATAGCTTTGTTTCATCTTAATGTTTACAGTCTATATTTTTGGATCACCTCTAAGTGCATTGTTCTCTTTAGAATAGGTCATTTACACCTCATTCAAAAGGAAATATTGTCAGTCTCATTTTCTTGGTTTGGACATTGGGTTGGTTTATGGTTTTTTTTAGTCATGTTGTTGGCAAGGCTGTCAAATTGAGGCCCCTTCAAAACCCCCCTTGGTGGCTCTCTATCTCCTTTAAGTATATTATTCCCACTAGTAGTAGTAGACTAGTTCTTCTTCTCTTGGTAGCTTTTGACCATTGTCCCTCATTTCATTTTCCCATCACCCTATCTTAGTATGCCTTGGGTTCATCATCCCTATGGACTTAGGGTTTGTCATGGAATTCATCCCTCCTCTAAAACATGTTCAATCTCCAGCAAATCACTTTACTTCAATTTATGCTACTAGTGTCCTCTTGGAAATTCACATGGAGATTCACCAAGCAGAGGAAGAGGTAATTATGGAGATAAGGCTATCTTAGATAATGAAATTTAGTAATAGGTAAACATGTGGATCCTTGAGACTGGCGACACTCATACAAGACAAACTCATTACAAGTGGATTGTGGAATTATATTGGAAAGTTGAAATCATTGTGGGGAAAGTACTTATGAAAAGGTCAAAAACACAACAAGAAGTTCTATCATGTATTAATGAAATTTAAAGGAAAATCCACAAGCTTGATGACAAGGTATCCATGTTAGCAAAGAAGCTTATAGATTTGGAAACTCCAATTCATAGGAGGACATGGAAGCACCTACCAGCATTCAAATGGAGTCACCTTCAAGTTAAATGTTTATTATGTTTCTTTTGATTTTTATTTTAGAAGAAACAAGCCTATCATTCACAAGCTTGATGGAAAATAGTTTGTTGACATCATTTTAGACATTATCAATCATTTAACAGTTTTGAAAATAATATATCATACATTTCAATAGGTTGGAAAAATACAATCTTCATAAGCTACTAATCTAGATTCCCAATA
This sequence comes from Pinus albicaulis, assembly GCA_034641835.2. Lineage (NCBI taxonomy): Eukaryota > Viridiplantae > Streptophyta > Pinopsida > Pinales > Pinaceae > Pinus > Pinus albicaulis. Next base: position 632,589,470 of record CM076575.1, read on the forward strand.
ACATGTTAGTAACATCAAAAAAAAAACACAGTAGGTTAATGTTTTGTTATATGGTAAAATAATGCTCTCCCTAACCAAAATAAAATATTTAAAAATATAAATAAATGATAAAGTTTAAATACAAATCTAGAAATCATTTTAATAAAAAAATACCCCTAATAACTTAATTAAAGATAAGTAAGTATTTTTAGTCATTTATACTTAATATTAATCTCTTAATTTATAATTAATATTTAAAAAAGGAGCCAAATAAAATAATTTAAATAAAAATAAACAAAATATTTTAATCTACATGGATTTGTAAAGTAATGCATATATAACTTTGAGATGTGTACACGTTAACTTAAATTATCAAATAATTTTAAAAGTATAACCAGTCAAATGATATTTTTGATTAGGGAGTGAGAAACTTAAATAAAGTATTATATATGCACATATCATCACATGTTGCAAAGTTCATAATCAATATACTTCTCTGAATTTAACATTTTTTTTTATTGTTAATTGGGATTTTCAATTTTATTTCCATGTATATGAATTTTTTAATTAAGTATTTAAATTTTGTATTTTATAGTTTTTTATTTTAGATTTATGTGATCCATAATGTTGTATATGAATATTTTGGATTAATCACATCATTAGATTAGGGTTAATGTTTTGAATCATCTAATGTGGTTCATCTTCAGGATAAAGTTTGAGAAAAACATATCTCATATTGGATATTAATAGTGGGGATGCATCAGGTTCCAAATATAAACGTTAGAAGATAATGTTAATAAAATAAGTATTTAAAGTTTAAAAAAGGAAATTAGTCAAAATTTATTAATAATAGCATAGCTTTTTAGGTTTGCGGTATACCCTAAAATTTCTTAGTCTTTGCTAAGAGCTCATCTTTCTTGCACGTAAGGAAATAGGTTAACGGCCTAATACCTAGAGGCATCTGGTAGGAGTGAAAGCATGCCCCCCTTACGGAACACCAACGAATTATTCCAGGTGGCTTGGTTTTCCTTGAATAACGATGATGAATCGACCTGCATTTACGTATAGAAACAAATAATAATTGTCTTCATTGTTAGTTTGACAACTGATTTAGAATAGATTTTCCCACTATATAAAAAAAAAAACATACCTCTCATTTTAATAAAATTGTATATATATATATATATAATTATTATTATTAGGTGATTTGGATTTTTAAATAAATTAACACATGATAATTTTATGTATTGAATTTGATTGAATTAAAATAAATAAATATATATATATATATATATATATATCATAATTGAATTGAATGGATGAATAATAATTAGTTTTAAATGGTATAGAGATAAATTTCGATGCACGTGTATGTTGTATGAGTAGTGTTACACAATTTTACAAATTTCATTATTATTTTTAAGTATTTTTATGGGTATCTTAGTGTGCTAAGTAAATATATGATTTGGTGGTATAAAAAATATGTGAGTAGAGAATTTCGTGTACACATATATGCAGGTACTAGGTAGTACTATATGTACATCACAATTTCATAGTTATTATTTAGTGTTTACTTGGTTACCTTAAAGTATTGAATAAATAATTTGATAATAATTACTTTAATTTGATGAACTTTAAGAATATCATGAGATTCTTTCGGATGGGGTGAACAAGAATGAGAACTACCCACCTCCTTACATTTGTTGCCAATTCGAAATATGTAAGGGTTCATAATATGAGGTTGTCGATACTTAAGCCATTTATAAAAACAAATGAGGAGTGCAACAACCAAAATTCCACTCCAATGTCTGGAACCTTCACGCCAGCTCCAACCATACCTTTAAGTGGAATGGGCAGGGTATGATTGCAGCAATGCCTAGATTAGGTTCGAATGGGCAGGGTATGATTGCAGCAATGCTTAGGTTCTTTGGCTCAACATGGGAGGTACGAGGTACATTAAACATGTTGGTATTCTTTGCATTTGTTTGGTATTTTTTTACTAGTTGTCGGAAGTGGCTTGTTCTCCTCTCATGTTCTTTATTCTCCTCTGGGTACACTCCAAGATACCAACTCAATGTGGTTTAAGTTGTGTAGGGAATCCCATCATGCCATACAAAAGAAACTCATGTTATAGTTGTTGAGGCAGTGTTGGTTTCGTTGGTTCCAGGGTGAACATATGGGTATTTCCATTCTTGGAAACTCATGTTATAGTTGTTGAGGCAGTGTTGGTTTCGTTGGTTCCAGGGTGAACATATGGGTATTTCCATTCTTGGAAGGAATCCTGGTAGTTTTTTTCGTGAGTGGAAGAGTAAGCAAGGGACTCTATCAATGCTTTTTTTTGGAGCAAGGTCTTTTTCATATTTGAGAAGAAATTGGAACAATTGAGTAGGAAATCTAAGGGGAGCATAAGGTGATTTTTTATTAGGATATTAATGTCGAATTAGGTAATTGGATCCCCGAAACAAGGTACATCAAGGAGTGAGAAATAAAAAACGAGACGACCATGGACCTATACTAACACATGAAAAATCTAGTGGGAAAGTTGTTGATTGAGAGTTTTGAAGTTGAGGAAGAAATTTTGTTACAATTAGATAAAAGTTAACTTCATTTGAAGGATAGCAGTGCTAGACTGCCAACCTCAGCACAGTTGGGGCAGAATTATCATGCTACTCAATGTTGCTCTAAGGTTCCTGCAACTAGTAAACTGTCCCCTCTGTTGGGTATGTGTTATATTCTTTCCACGATTAGCCCCACACGCTGTATGTTGCGTCGGGCGTAGCTGGGGGGTCACGAGGGGCGAAGCAGTCCCCACCGTTGGGGTCTGGGGCAGCGCCCCGGCCAAAATTGGTTTTTGTGCAGACCCACTCATAGGCGGATCCGCCCATGGTTTTGTGCATGGTTTTGCACATGGTTTTGGGGTTCGATGGTTTTTGGCCCCTGGTATTTTGTAGATCCGGTCAAGGGAACTACGGTTATGTTCTAATCCAGGGTTAATGGATTGGGGTTTATGTATGCTCCGGCATGTATATATATGTGTTGTAACACTAAAAGGAATATAATGAAAAATCAAGATGGTCGTCCCGATTTGGGATCCAGGGGAAAAATCTCTGTGTTTATCTGTTTTATGTTTTATGCTCTTGCTATTGTTTATTTTCTGTTATAAGAATCGTGTGTAGATATTTCTGTTCAGGGTTAAAACCTACACCCTCCACCCGATGCTACCTATCACATAATAGATTCATTTTAAATATTTTCTATGTCATTAGGTTCAAAATTTGAGAAAATTAAGGCCCGTGTGTATTTTGAAGTGGTTCATAGCTTGTTTGAATATGCAAACTTCTATTATATTTTGACTTTTATATTAAACATATCTCAAACATTGTGAATAAAACAACTATTCCCATGCTACTAGTTTAATTTCCCAAGTGGTGGGTCAATAACACTAGTCATTTTATATAGTTTTGATATTTAAATTTCAATGGAACTCTACTTACCAGGAAAATAATAATAATAATAATAATATACAAGGTTGAATTTAACCTATATATATATATATATATATATATATATATATATATATATATAAGCCGTGTTATACATGCTTACACAATCAACTATTATATTTAGGTATCTTCATAATTACTTAGAAATCATATTATATTTCTAATAAATTTTAAATAAAATATCAAATAGATTTTAATTTTCATATATGTGTGAGAGAACAACGTAATACAAGTTTGAGACATTTGACTAATCTTCTAAAATATTTTTAGGCCTACAATACCTAATAAAATCCTAGAAACTTCTTTAATAGTGAGAAAGTTATTTAATTAAAAACTTTGAATCTAATGTATAGTGAGAAAGTTATTTATCAACAATTTTGAATCCAATGTGATCACTTTGTTAATAATAACGCCTTATTAAATGTGTAATTTTCCTTTTAATAAATTATGAAGAAAAAAATATTTTAATGTTTTATAAATGGTATTTAATATAAATTCATAAATCATCTTTCTTGATGGGGTGGTATGAAAGGTGGTGAGGGGCTTGGGACTTTATTCCCACTACTCTCAGTGTATTAACAATTCGTTAATGAACGACATACACATTTGGCGCTTCGCATGCAGGATCATGCAACCCTCCAGTTGGCGTAGTGTTTATGATATGATGGAGATTGAAATTGAAGGCATTTACGAAAGTAGGTATGGTGGAGTTGGAGTTATTTCATTGAGTTGTTTTAGTAGTGTGGTAGTAGAAGTTGACAACCAATTTCTGGAAAGGAGAGTGAATCCCCAGCTCCTAGGGCCAATGGATTCCATAGGTCTTGTTGTGAGTGAATTCTTGTTCCGGGAGGAAGACCTAGTCTCTCGTGCTTCCAAATCTTGGTCACCTAGCATGATTTTCCTGGTTCGATTACATCTAGGTGGGGAGACAGTGGCTTTTTGCGGGATCTTATTTATAGCTATTGGAAGTGGTAAGACATATGTTATTCTTCCGATCTTGTCGTATTTAGAGCAGTTTGGTTTGTGTAATTATTTAGAGGAAACAAGAATTTGGGGTCTAGTGTCTCAGCTAGTGAATGTGTCTTGTATTTTGAGGGTTGGGGTCTTTGAAAGATTTGCAATCACATTTGGGTCGTGTATTCTGAATTTGTGTCCTCTCGGAAAATTTTGAATTGGGGTTTTGATTCTAGGAGTGGTCTAGCAACCTTGGGTAACACGGTTTGCATTGTGTTGGGAGTGGGGTCTAGTTATTTCTCTTCAAGATATTAAATATAGTAGGGTCTAGGTCCTAGGGTTACAACTAGTGTGCTCAATGTTTAAGGGGTTTGAGTCTTTGATTGACACAAATTTTTCCATATCCTTGGTTGGTGAGTCTTTGTCAAAAGTCAATTCCTATGGTTGTTGTTTCTATAACGATGTTCTTTGGTGGTTCCTAAGTATTTCTAAGGTTGAGTTGAGTCAGTAGTTTTTTCCCTTTACAGCTAGAGGAAATCATTTTAGGGAACCAGAAGAACCCTCTTGTGTTCCTATAATGTCACCTAGGCAAAGAAGGCAAAGTAGGACGAGCCAAGATATTCATGAGATAGAAATTAAATCTAGGGAAGAGATACAATCTCTCTTGGACTCAAAATTTTGGAGGACATGTCCAAATGGGCTCTAGACCCTGGTAGCAAGCAGGGAAGGCACAAACAATATATGAATTCTAAAGGTTGCAGTTGTAGATGAAAATTATTCTAGGGTTGGTGTTAAGAGACAAGTAAGTAGAAAAATATAATATTTTCACCTCCATTGAAGACGTGAAAAGAATGTTGAGGAACCTGAGGTTCTGTGTTGAAAATATTTCTACACGCTTAATGCATGTGGAAAGCCACATTCCTTATGATTCCAAGGGAGGGGAGAAATTGGATCCCCTGGGATCTAGCGCACGGGATCTGTCCAACATCTCTTCCTCAAAGAATGATTAGCATGGGAAAAATATGGTGGGTTACTTTTGGGTCTTCTCGAATGGTTGTTTCGATTTTTATGGTAGTTACTTTATTCATGGATAATGGTGACTTATAAGGTTCGCGGTTGTGGGTCTCAAATTTTTTGTCGTGGTCTCAAGTCGTAGTGAAGGAGGTCAATTTTTGTCTGCAAAGTGATAAATGGACAGAGTGCAATGATTGGTGTCAAGCTTTGGGAAAAGAAGGGTGTCTCCTACTATGAATTTTTAAAGCCTTTCATGAGTGGATTGTTGACATTCCTGGATCGTTGTCTAAGAAACTTCTTGTGTTATTTTTGTGACAAAGAAGTTAAGGCTAAAGTTGTGGCTCTCGAACTTGCCTTGGGATTTTATGTATTTATTCAATGTGAAATTTCCTTCCTTGTTTATGTTGGTAGTGAGAAGTGCAAGTCTGGTTTTAGTTTTTTAGGTTCAGATGATTTTTGGTGGTAGAGGTTGAGATGCTCTTCCTCCTCTAGTAGCCCGGGTGTCTATGATATATATATATATATATATATATATATATATATATATATATATATATATATATATATATCCCCTCACTCAAGGTGCTCACACACTCGTCTATATGCGATTGAATGGCGTCACCACTATCTTATCACTTCAAAAATTAAGACAAAAAACATGTGGATGTGTCACTGCACTCAGTGTATGCAACACTTAATGTTGTGCTCACCCCAATTCACTTGGTATTAAGACTTATATTTTGTTATGGTTCTTCTCCCTTCACCCAAATATCTCATTGCACTATTCATTCTCACCCATATCCATGGGATGCACTTTCAATAAGATTTTTTTGTTTCCACTTTTGTTTTGGGGGTTGGTCCAAGTCCTCGTGATCTAGCTACCCCTTACCCCTCCCCTTGCCACAAAATTTGCAACGCGCATCATTGTCTGTTTTTTTTGCCGAGAGTTGGGTCTCCTCTTCATCCCTGATGTAGTGGAAATCCAATGGTACAATTTTTCGACAACAGCAGTGGTTCCTCAATTACTGGTTGGTCTTGATGCCCTCCATCCGGTGTGGCTCCAATAATCAACCTCGTCAATGGGAATTTCGCTCTTTTGGCCTTAACACGTCTAGAACAGGTTGGCTATACGATGCCCAACTCTAGGTAACCACCTGTTATGGTTTTTATAGCATTAGATCTCTTAATTATTAGGAATTATCTTAGATCAGCGTTCAATCCAATCACATTAATTTTTTTGGGTATATACATCTAATTTTTTGAATTTTACTCGGGGCTCTATTCACCAGTCTCCTCTCCCTCCCCTACACTCTATTCAAGTTGGCTTAGTGAAATTTTATTTACTGTATTCTCCCCATGGCCACCTACTTAGTCATTTCACATGTTTTGGAACAATCCATGACTTTGTGGCCCCTAGGAATCCCCTTGCTTGGTTTTCCTTGTCCTCTTGGTTGAAATCTTAAGCCTTTATCTTTTACACCATTTCTCCTGCTCCAAAATCCTATATATGTTATTGCTTTTTTCGCCCATCCCAACATGCCTCGAGAGCGCACGTGGATGATCCAAGTGGATTTTTGTGTCCACCCACCTATTCCACTTGGGACCCCACCATTTTTTCTTTCGGTTTTTTAGTTTCCTTAATTGTAGCACAGTTTACTATTTTTAGCATTTTTTCGAGTCTTGAACTTCTACAGTCGTTTTGAGGCCTTAAACGACATTTTCTGGGAAAACAGGGAGCAACATGGAAGTTCCTTCAATGTTGCTCACATCAAAATTTGTGGTCCTCGGATAGATCTTTCTAATGAGATATTGTGTGCGTCAAACAAATATCGTATGCCAAAGTTACGTCTCGGAGAAGTTGATGTACCAATTTGCCCAAACGGGGCCATTAGTTTTGGCGCTTCATCTCCTAGGGTTAGGTTTTTGAATGTTTAGGGTTTTTCATTGTTTCTCAATAATAAATAGGCCTTTGAGCCTCATTGTAACATAGTTCAACAGCATGTAGCCACCACATCTCTTCTCAGAGATAAGCTACCAGCTCCCTAACTAGTTTATTTCCATTCTACCTATAACAAATTTCAATTCTTTGATATTAATGAAATGAATTGTTATTTCTGCAACATATTTATATTTATGGTTATATGTGTATTTTTTTGAGTTCCTGCATAAATCCGGATAAGTGGTATCAGAGCGATCTGCTCTTTCTCAATCCTTCTTTTCATGTCCCCAATGAGGTCAGGGTATAAGGAGTTAGGGATCGATCTGGTTGAACCTTTGCAAGATCAGCCTCACAAACCCCAACAGCCGCCCATGGGGGCAAAAAAAAAATATGAGGGAGTGGGAGATCCTATCAAAATATTTCTCAAGGAGGCCCTCGAAAAGCAAAGGAACGCAGCGATGGATAACTTTGCCCAGATCCTTCAACGACTACCCACCAGCGGCGCATCTGCATCCAAAATCCACTTTGGAGGCGCAACTCCTTTTAAAGTACAAGAAAAATTTGACATTCCCATATTTGAGGGCCAAATAGATGCATACGTCGTAGATATATGGTTGAATCTATTAGAAGGATATTTCTCGGTTCATGACTTTTCCGACCGGGAGAAGATTATTTTTTCACTCCTCAAAGCTATCCCCCATGTCAAGGACTGGTGGGAAACCTACTGTGAGAAAAAGGACGAGGAGGAATCCTCTCTATTCTTAGTCGTACCCACTTGGAATTATTTCCAAGACGCCATCAATAAAAATATTATCTCGTGGGTAGCTATGAGGACAAGTACATACAAAGGAATATGTTACGGTAGCACAGGGATCAAGATGTGCATGAGCTGACGAATTTGTTCCATACCCTACGCACAAAGTTGGGTATCAAATATTTAGAGAAACATTTGGTGTTGAAGCACTGAATTTGTTTGCACAAATACATTCGGGAGGAAATGGAGTTCCTCAAAATATTCTCTCTTGGCACAGCATACCAGTATGCTACCAAGATTGAGCAGAAATTCAAACAGAAGAAGCGAGACTTTGGATCTGTGAATAAAAAGCAAGGGAAAGGTGCACCCAAATCGCAGAACAAAGTACAAAGCCAAGGCATGGCAGCCCAATACAACCCACCAAAGCCAAAATCAAATAACAACACCACGAAGCCAAAGAAGGACATGGGAAAGTGGTGTGAGTTTCACAAGAGCTCCACTCACAACACAAGTAAGTGTCGGGCCAAGCAGTCACTAGTGCCTAAGATGAGGGCTTCTGAATCATATGCATGCTATGGCTTTGAATCAAAACCAGATAAGGGGAATGACAAAGGGAAGCAGGTTACTTATGAGGAGCCCAACGCCACCATTTCCATCCTGAAGATCCAAAAGGAGGGGCCAAAAGATACAGAGGAGGAGGAGTGTCTCTTCCACTCCCAGATGTGGGTAAAGGGTTCCCCACTATAGTTCATTGTCTACAATGGGATCCAAAAGAAACTCATTTCAGTAGAGTTCGTGAAGTGGTTGGCCTTTTCGGCCACAACACACCCAGAGACATACACCATCTGCTGGTTTCACCAAGGACGGGATCGCCGCGTCAACCAATAGTGCTACCTTCCCTGTAGGATCAAGCCCTTCATGGATGAGGTATTATGTGATGTTGATCCTCTTAAAGTTTGTGATGTATAATTAGGACAACCATACTTTTGGAAGAAACATGTTGTGTATGAGTCCTGACCTCGCGTTTTTATTGTTACTTTTGTACAGGATACCAGAGGTACCACCGCCTGTCTCTATCTCTTTGGTTACTGCAAAACAATGTAGTAAGCTCATTTCCAAAACCAAGAAATTTGTTTTCCTAATGATCCACCCTTAGGGAAAAAATAATATCGTGGCCACGACATCCAGACAGGGCTCCTCCACACAACAACAACAAATGGACAAGGCCGTGAAGGAGTACGGGGACATCTTCACCTCACCCGCAGGGGTGCCTCTGCACTGTTAGGTCAAGCACCCCATCTATTTGACCCCAGGTGAGGCATTTCCCAATGGACCGATCTATCGTCACTTTGTTCTAGAGAATGATGAAATCAAGAGGTATATTCAAGAGCTGCAACAGAAAGGTCACATCCGGGCGAGTTCATCGCCCTATGGGAGCCCGATCGTGTTGGTGCAGAAGAAGGATGGGACTTGGAGACTCTGTATTGACTAACAGGAACTAAAAAATATCATTGTCTGAAATAGTTACTCGATCCCACGGATTGACGACCTTTTGGACCAACTTAAAGGGGAAAAATATTTCAGCAAGAACGACTTGAAGTCCGGGTATCACCAGGTACCAATCGAACCCTCGGATGTGTGGAAGACTACATTCAAAGCCAAGGAGGGCCTTTTGGAATGGTTGGTCATGCCTTTCAGGTTGACAAATTCTCTCGCAACCTTCATGGGGTTGATGGATGACATATTGCGGCCATTCACCAACTCATTTGTAGTAGTTTACTTTGATGACATCCTAATATTCAACCATACTTTGGAAGAGCACCTCCGCCACAACCGACAAGTCCTCCAAATTTTGTGGCAACACAAGTTGTGCGCCAATTTGGAGAAGTGCAATTTTGGCATGACACAGGTTCAATATCCGGGATAAATTCTTAATGAACGGGGGTGCATGTGGATCCAACCAAGATCCAAGTCATTCGGGATTGGGCAGCCCAACCACTCTAACAGATATTCACAGCTATCTAGGTCTTGCTAATTTCTACCGCAGGTTCATGTTGGGATTCTCTCATATCACTTGGCCCTTGAGTCAAGTCACCAAGGGAGGAGAAAAAGAAAAATTCTTTTGGTCGGAATATCAATAGAAGGCATTCATAGAATTAAAACATCACCTCTGCTCTGCCCCAGTGCTCACATTACCGGACTTGCAACAACCATTTGAGTTCAAGACAGATGCCTCTGACTATGCTATTGGGGTGGTTCTTATTGAACACTGGCTTCCAATGACATATCACAGTGAGACACTATCCGACATAGTCTGCAAGTATCCCACTTATGACAAAGAAATGTATTCCATTGTGCAGGCTTTCCAGCAATGGATGCATTACATTGTGGGGAATGAAATGGTCATCCACACAAACCACCAACCCCTGCAGTTCATACAGACACAAGGAAAGTTGCATAACGATCGCCATCAGAAGTGGCCCACATATCTAAAACATTTTCATTTGAACATCAATTACAAGAATGGTAGCACCAATAATGTTGCAAACTACCTCATTCGACCACCAATCGTGGCGCTAACCATATTTCTCAACTCTTTTGGGCATGAGACTTTTGATTGGCCACTTCTCTACAAGAGCAATCCAAAATTCAGCCACACATACAAGACACTCTTGGAGGGTACGCAAGTTCCAGATTTTCACCTCTAGGATGCACTACTATGTCACCTAGGACACCTTTTTGTTCCTTCAAGCGAGCGTGCCAAGATGATTTTGGAAGTGCACTACAGTCGATTAGTTGGGAATTTTGGGTTTGAGCAAATAGTGGCAGTACTGCAAAAGTATTTTTATTGGCCGAACCTTCGACCGGATGTCAGGAAGTACATCAAATCCTGCACTACTTACGCCATTTCCAAACCGACCATCAGGAAGCAAGGCCTCTATACTTCGCTACCTACCCCTATTTGACCTTGGGAATCCATCTCCATGGATTACATGTCGGGCCTTCCTTCTACTAAGCATGGAAATGATTGTGTTTTCGTGTTCGTCGACAGATTCTCGAAGATGGACATATGGTGGCCTACCAGAAGAATATCTCAATAGAAGCCACTGCTAAACTCTTATTTTAACGAGTGTGGGTGCACTTTGGGATCCCACAATCTATCATCTCATATCGGGACAGCAGGTTCCTCAGCACATTTTGGTTCAGCCTCTGGTCAATGTTGGATACCAATCTCACCAATTCCATAGCTTTCCATCCACAAACTGATGGCCAGAGAGAGGTCATCAACATGATGATCATGCACATTTTGTGCATGTACAATTCAAATCATCCATGCACATGGGATGAGAGCCTTCCCTATGTACAAAAAAATTATAACCAGGCTCTCCACAGCTCAACCGATCACATCCCCTTTTAGGTGGGCTTGGGATTCCAGCCATTATGTCCCATTGACGTAGCCATGCCATTTGAGGCTACTCAGGATGATTCGTCTCATGTTCAGTCTAAAGTTGACAAAGCGAACAACTTCATTGAGCGCATTCAGCACATCCGCCAATAGGTTCATGACATATTGGACATTGCCCATGCTAAGTACAAGCAACGACATGATCAACATCGAGTGCAACACAACTTCCAGGTGGGCGACAAAGTGTGGCTACATTTGCAGAAGGAGCGCCTCGCTAGACCCCACCGCAAGCTTCACCCACTCTAATATGGGTTGTACACCATCACCAAGGTTGTAGGGGCCAATGCATTCGAGCTCAGTATTCCACCATTCCTTGGTCTACACCCAGTATTCAATGTGGACCACCTTCAGCCCTACTTCCCACATGTATTGGACACCTTCGACATTGCAGAACAAATCACACCAACATAGATAAACCCAGACTTCATGGAAAAAGCCACCAAATATTGTATCATGGACATGAAAATCAAGAACATTCGTCAACAGAAGATCTAACTGTATCGGGTTGTCAAAGTTGGCCAACTCCTGCACCAAGGCAAGTGGTTCAGGAGGGACCAAGTTCAGCAGAAGTTTCCTTATCTCATGGAGGAACTCAATGCAATGGGGACCATTTATTCCTAAGGGGGGAGGAATGATTCAGGTGGATATTTTTTTCCACCCACCTATTCCACTTGGCACCCCACCATTGTTTCTTCCATTTTTTTAGTTTCCTTAATTGTAGCACAGTTTACTATTTTCAGCATTTTTTCGAGTCCTAAACTTCCGAGGCCATTTTGAGGCCCTAAACAACATTTTATAGGGATAAAAATGGTACTTAATTTATTGTTTCTCACATCAAAATTTTGGATAGATCTTTCTAACAAGATATTGTGCGCGTCAAACGGAGATCGTATGCCAAAGTTACGTCTTGGGGAAGTTGATGTACCAATTTACCCAAACGGAGCCCATAGTTTTGGTGCTTCATCTCCTAGGGTTAGGTTTTTGGGTATTTAGGCTTTTCCATTATTTATGAATAATAAATAGGCCTTTGAGCCTCATTGTAACACATTTCAGCGGCTTGTAGCCACCACATCTCTTCTCACAGATAAGCTACCAGCACCCTAGCTAGTTTATTTCCATTATGCCTGTAACAAATTTCAGTTCTTTGATATTAATGAAATGAAGTGTTATTTCTGTTGCACCTTTGTATTTATGGTTATATGTGTATTATGTTGTGTTCCTACATAAATCTAGATCAGTGGAGCCATAGAGGCTCTGCAAATCAAAGTGTTGGCTCACTTGCCTGATTGCCTCTATTAACCAAGAAACTGGGTTATTTTTAGTGAAAACACTTTCTTTTTGTCCAAAACACAAGTTTTTTTCACTTTGTAGCTTGAGTCCCAACCAAAAAAGCTCACATAATTAGCAAATGGATATAATTTCTAGGCATAAATAGATTACTTATGAAACTATGAAAAGGTTAGCCTTAACTTGTATACAAAAATTTAAGAGTAGCCCAAACATGGGTAGATGCTTAATCCCCCTTTAAAAAAAAATCCTCTAAATTTATTAATTGTTGGTTTCTTTGAGCCTATCCATCTCCTTAGTCTTAAAATTTAGTCATTATGTGTTATTACCTATGCTAATATTTGTATTTATGTATATTTAATCTAGTCGCCATGTGTTATTACCTATGTTAATATTTGTATTTATGAATATTTAAGAAAATGCTTCTTGGTCACATTGGCTCAAAAAGGTGGGATGAAGTTGGACGCAACCCTGGGAGGACATACACAATGTCTTTCTTTGCATAATTTTCTTTAACCATTATGATTTAGCAAATTTTTATTCAAAGGCAAAAGGTTCATTAAGTCTAAAGAAAAAAAAAAAACAAAAGATATTTTTGTGGAAAGTTGCAAAAATGGATGGTTGTTACCATACATACTAGCACCTTTAGATTAAAATCTTAGAGATAGGGAACAAGAATTATGGAACTAGGAGGTTGGACATTGTCACATCACCAACTCTCTTATTCACTTTAAGTGCAATGTCCCTTCCAAAATTATTTTGGAACAAGATTTATTTCTACATTTTTGGGGCCAATTTTGGTGAAGTCTAGGCCCATTTGTTTTTTATTAGAAGACTTAGGAGTTGTTAGAAACAAGTTATTTTTACTTTATGTTGTTTTGTTGGTGACATGTGGGGACCACCCACAAATGAAATACGCGTTCCCTAAGTAACTTATTTGAAATGCATGAGTAGGAAAGTGTTGGCTTGGTGGGGGACCGACGAAGGAAGAAAATGCGAGAAGAAAGGCTCCACGAAAGTTATTTGGCATTCTTGTCTTATCGATTTTGTCTATGTTGCTCAAGTTGTTAAGCCAGGTCGCTTGTTGTTTAGAAAGAGTTTTCAAAGCGGATAACTCACCCTTTCTTCAGGGGACTTCGAGTGTCACCCTATATAGGTTCATCCATTGTCATCTAAGGGAGTTTCATAGAGAGATTTACATCATTTGCATTCATTTTTCCCCAACAATGTGTGTTTCTGGAGCATAAAGTAGTGGTTCTTGTGTGACCATTGCAACACTATTCTAGAGGTCTATTGCTGGGAAAATTTTGGAGGAGGAGGCTCGATATATTTGTAGGCTATTAGGTGAGTTTGAAGGCTAGAAGTGGTAGCAATATTCAAGAGGTATTTTGTAGTCTCTAGGGCCAGTGCAGAGGAGAGACGTTATGTAGGTTCTAACCTTGTACAGAAATTATCTACAAATGAATTCTTAGAAATAGAAAATAAACAATAGCGAGAGCATAAAACACAAAACAAATATACACAGAGATTTTCCCCTGGATCCCAAACCGGGACTACCAGCTTGATTTTTCATTATATTCCTTTTAGTGTTACATCACTTGTGTGTACATTTCGAAGCATTCATAAACCCCAATCCATTAACCTTGAATTAGAACATAATTGTTGTTCCCTTGACCGGATCTACAAAATACCAGGAGCAGAAAACCATCATGCCCAAAACCATGTGCAAACCCATGCACAAAACCATATGAGGGTCTACCCACCTAATATAGGGTCCAAAAAAAAAAATCTTGGGGCGTTGCGCCCGATGCAAGCAAAGGGGAGTTGTCACACCCCTCACACCCTCCACTTTGCGCTTGATTCTAATCGTGGAAATAATATAACACACACCCAACACGTTGGGCACACGTGGGAGGTAGAGTCTCAACCTTTGGGGTTTTTGTTTGCCGGGAGAAATAAGGGAAGTCTTGGTAGAGTTGTTTGATGTATTGTAGGAGTGTTGTGGAGTATTTTTGTTGTTGTTTAGACAGACTATTTGCTTCAGAAGTCACTGGGCAATGTAGGGCCTTTGGTGGTTGATTTTGGAGGGTCATGATCAGGACAACCCATTTTTGGGTTTTTATTGGGTTAGCTTGAGGAGCCTAGGAATAATTTTGCATAATTTTTTGACCATCGGAGGTGGGGTTTTCAGCAATTTCTTTGTAGCAGCTAGCACAAAACTATTGGGATTGCGCAGAGCGTCAGTTGGGCAGTTTCTCGTTATTATTGTTTCACCCGGGTTTTTCTATGCTTTCCAAAAAGGCAAGCCCAAGTGAATTTCTTCAGTATATTTGCTCCATTATATAATAAAATGCTCAGCTGCTTCCATATATATCTTTTATTGTTCTGGGTGTTTACTACATTGTTTAAAAATTTATGTGGTGCAAATTTATTATTTTCTAGCATATCATTGCTTTTCCTATTTTGGAACTTTAAAGGTGTATCAGAGCTTAGATCTTGGCTCAACCATGGGAATACTCTCATATGAGAGAGAAGGATAGACAGAATATTACTTACAGAAGGCAAAGGTACCAAAACAAAGAGAGGGAGCTCAATATCACTCCATACATTGAGGACCTGCGTGGAAAGGAGGTGATAGTAGAGGATATGGGACAGCCCAAGGCAAAGGAAGAGATGGTATTTGGCAGTCTCTTGAAAGCCCTGAGTGATTTTGCAAAGGAGTAGAGGGAGATGTGATGTGAGATAAAGATGCAGAATTAAGAGTGGAGCACTCACCGAGGTTTTCTTTTTGGAGAGACTTCAGGAGCCTCTCAGCAGTATGAACACCCTTCACCTATTATGCAGCCACCATCCTCTAGTGGGCCAACTAGAGCTACGTTGCCTTCTTTTTTTACCCTTATCACTGGAGGAACAAGTATGGGAATATGAGGGAGATTATTTCAGAGTATAGTAGTCCAAGGAGAGGGCAGTTGGATGATGATACTATGAGAGACCTCGAGAGGAGGAAGTTGTGTTTTACATGTCAAGAGTCATGGGCATTGGGCCATTGGTGTACAGCGAGCAAGGCCCGCTATAGCGATGTCTTCTCATATAGTGATCAGGAGGATGATGTGGAGTTTGAGTTCTATGGAGGATACTACGGGGGTCCATCAGAGAGAGTACCACCACCACCACCTCCACAAACAGGAGCGTCTTTTACACCATCTGGGGGAGTCCTTGCATCTTTGTGTGTGGCAGCCAAATTTCTGACCATGAGGATCAAAGGCATTTTGCAAGGGCAACGTGTCTCAATATTATTTGACATTGGGGCCACCCATAATTTTATTCATGCTCAGATAGTCCAGAGGATAGCATCACCACTGCAAAGTTTGAGGGGTTCTCATTGTTAGTACTAAGGGACAGGACTATGTAGTGCAATCGATATGTTCCTGCTTTGATAGTGAACATGGGGAACTATTTGATGACAAATAATTTCTTCATGGTGGACGTACCAGACACCAATGTGGTGATGGGTGTCCAATGGTTGTATTCCCTTAGTTGAGTTACCACCGACTGGAGGCAGCTTGTGATGGAGTTTACCGAACCAGATAGTAAGCTAGTAGTTCTTCGAGGTATGCACTCATATACCCCATAGAGAGTTTTATCTCACCGGATGGAGGCAGACTTGAAGGATTGGGACATAGAGTGGGTAGTGGAGCTGAGGATTTTAAAGGACGGAGGATAGACCAAGACACCACCTCCAGACATAGGTTGTGCTCAACAGATATGCGATAGTTTTTTGAGATATACCACCTGGACAACAACCAAACAGGGATTCAATCATACCATAGGGTTGGAGCATGGTGTACTGGAAGTCATAACCAACCCCTATAGGTATCCCAAAGCCTATAAGGATGAGATTAAGCAGGCCATTAGGGATTTTTTGGTATTGGGCCACATAAGGCCGAGTTCCAGCCCCTTCGCTTCTTTAGTTGTGTTGGTGAAGAAGAAGGGGAGGACTCTATGTATATGCATTGATTATAGGGCGCTCAACAGGAGGACGTTGAAGAATAGGTACCATATCGTGTATTTATGAGTTGATGGATGATCTTAGAGAAGCTAACTTCTTCTCTAAGATAGATTTTCAGTCGGGGTATCATTAAATCCGGGTGAGGGATTAGGACATTTCAAAGATAGCCTTCAGGTGTCATTATGGTGATTTCAAATTCCTAGTCATGTCTTTTGGGTTAACCAATTCCCTTGCCACTTTCCAATAATGCATGAACTATGTGTTCGGGGGGAAGTTGAGGATATTCATGTGGTTTTCTTTGATAACATCTTGATCTACAATAGGACATGGGAGGAGCACTTGCAGCACTTAGAGACGATGTTGCGCATTTTAGAGGAGCAGCAATTCTATGCCAAGTTGTCCAAGTATGAATTTGGGCTAACAAAGATTCTTTACTTGGGACACATGCGTAGATGGGGTCAAGGTCCATGAGGAGAAGATCAATGCCATTTGGGATTGGCTAGTACCTAGAGATGTGATAGTGTTGAGGGGTTTCTTGGGAATGTGCACTTATTACAGGAAGTTCATTAAGGGATTCTCGTAGTTGGAAACACCCCTCACAGATCTAACCAAGAAGGGGGATTTTGCATGGAAAAATGGAGCTCAGACATCTTTTTATTATATCAAGGAGGTGATGAGTAGTTTCCCAATATTGGCACTCCTGAATTTCATGCAGTCTTTCACATTGGAGTGTCATGCATCAGGTGAGGGGATTGGGGCAGTCTTGTAACAAGATGGGCACCCCATTGCTTTCGAGATTTGAAATATCATACTACATGAGAGGTCGTATTCCATATATGACAAAGAGATGTTGGCCATAATGCATGTGTTGGACAAGTTCCATAAGTATTTGGTGGGTAAACGGTTCTAGGTGAAGGCATATCATGATAGTCTTCGCCACTTCAAGTGGCAGCAAGGCCTCAATGACATGCAGTAGAGGTGGGTCAGAAAGGTGCAGTTTTATGATTTTGATATTAAGTATGTGAGGGGGAATGACAATGTGGTTTTTGATGCACTATCCAGGAGGCCTGCAGGGCTTTCACATATGAGCATTTTCCATGACTGGAAGGCACATTTGTTAGTTGAGTACTCCAAGGATCGGTGGGCCTGTGATATATTGGAGGGAATTCACACAGATGAGCACAATCGGGTGATTGTTGAGGTTATCTACTACAAGGCGCGCATATTTTTGGTTTCGGGCTCATAGTTGAGAGAGCGGATACTTCATGCATCTCACGATTCTACATTGTCAGGGCATCAGGGGTTTAGGAAGACATACATGGTTGTGAGAGAGCACTTTACATGGAAGGGCCTCAAGGGATACATGTTGAGATATGTACAGGAGTGTGAGGCCTATCATAGGAACAAGGGGGGGTTGACTCATCCAACAGGATTATTGTAGCCTCTTCCCATTCCGGAGGGGAAATGGGTGAGTATCTATATGGACTTTATCACAAGACTTCCCGCGATGCAGGGGGAGGATTGTATTTATGTGGTGGTCGATCGGCTAGCCAAGTATGCACATTTCTTTCCCATTCTAACATGATATTCAACTTCTCAAGTAGAAAATTTGTTCTTTAGGGAGGTCTTCCACCTGCATTGACTCCCTAAGACTATAGTCAGTGATAGAGACAGCCAATTTATGAGGGGAAAATGCCAGGAGCTTTTCAGGCTAGTGGGCATAGAGCTCACCCCAAGCACTAGTTCCCATACACAAACCTACGACCAGGTAGAGAGGGTAAAAAAGTGGCTAGAGGGTTATCTCAAGAACTATGTGACCAAGCAGTAGAAGGCATGGATTTGTTGGCTACACTTGGGAGAGTACTGCTACAACACCACACATCATATGTCCATCGGTATGACTCATTTCTGTGCTCTATATGGTTATGATGCTTTCTCTTTTGCTAACATTGTTTTTGGAGATAGCCTAATCCATGTGGATATTGGTGGCCACCTGCCTATTCCAATTGGACCCCCACCATTTTTTCTTTAATTTTTTCAATTTCCTTAATTGTAGCACAATTTACTATTTTTGGCAGTTTTTCGGGTCATGGACTTCCGGAGCCGTTTTGAGGCCCTAAACGGCATTTTTTTGGAAAATCACCAGCATAAAATGTGTGTATTTAACTTGACATTCATTATTAGTGGTTGTGTTCCTTGGATAGATCTTTCTAACGAGGTATCATATGCGTCAAACGAAGATCGTATGCCAAAGTTACGACCCCGAGAAATTGATGTACCAATCTACCCCAACAGGGCCCATAGTTTGGTGTTTCATCTCCTAAGGTTAGGTTTTTGGATGCTTAGGATTTTCCATTGTTTCTCAATAATAAATAGGTCTTTGAGCCTCATTGTAACAAATTTCAGAGGCATGTAGCTACCATCACCCTAGCTAGTTTATTTGAATTTTGTTTGTAAGCATATTTTAGTTATTTGATATTAATGAAAGTGAAGTTATATTTATGTTGCATCTCTGCGTTTATGTTTATTTATGTATTTTATTTTGTTCCTGCATAAATCCGGATCAGTGGTATCAAATCGTTATGCTCTTTCTCGATCCTTCTTTGCATGTCCCCAATGAGGTCGGGGTATAAGGAATTAAGGCTCGATCTGGTTTAACCTTTGCAAGATCAGCCTCAGAAACCCTGATGACTACCCATGGGGGAAGAAAAGAAAGATGAGTATTATGGGGAATTCTAATCTACGAATAAAGTAGTTTTCCCTGAGTGTGGTGTTCCTTCACTCAAAACAACAGAAGAAAGGTAAATGTTCTTTTCTCTAAGATAAATAGATAAACAGAAGGAGAAGAGACCTACTCGTGATCCTTCGCTCTTGTTCCTCTTCTTTCGTCATTTATGTCTATCACAATACAACTAAACTCGCCAGATCAATACCTGCAATCAAATACAGAAGACAGCAAACAACAATACAAATATACAATATCTATCTACCTTAACCAAATTGAACCAATTAAATCTGAGAATACATGCACATTTTGAGAATACATCACAAGATATAAGTGCATATATGAGAGAAAGAACAAATGTCTTTATTGAAATAATAAGAGGAGTAGATTAAAACTAGTGGATCGGTTCGTCGTCAACCTGCTCCAACTTCATTTGTTCCTCATCACACCAAGCATCATCTCAGCATCATAACAAGACTTCATCTCTCAAGAATTGAGAATCTAATGGCATAACACTACATAAATTTCTTCCTCCCTTGCACTTAGATGAGTGCTAAATTTATAGGGAAATTGTAGGTAGTTTCTCAATAAATGATATTGAATGGCTTTCTAATAATATATGAGACATTTTTCCAGGTTCAGTGGTGATATATGAACACATGTATTCAAAGTATGACACCTATGAGCTCTTCTAGAAGGCACTGGACATGTGGAGATTCCCGGAACAATGATGATTTCGCTCCTAGGAGACCAACGCATCCTTAAGTGTCGGGAAGTTCTTTGTAGAGCACCCTTGCATGGGAGTAAGTTCTTTGCAACGCACTTAGGCCCATTCAGAGGAGCGTTGATGAGTCAGTGGGTCATTTTAACTATACTTCAAACTTTGAAACTTTCATGAATTAAAGCCATCAGTGGAATGACTTCTCTAGGGAATGTAGCAACTGAATTAGGGGATGATAAGCCATGTTTGTATTTAATTAGGGGATTATAGAAACTATTCATACTAGTATTAGGGATGATTCCCAAATTGACCTATAATAGCTGCCTCCTAAAGCATGAAGTCAAAATAATGATAATATTTGGATGAGATGCTTTATGGTGTGATGAGTAGGATATGAAGCGGACGGTGGTCTGCATCAATTTGAAATACATTACATCATGATATCTTGTACATATTGGACATGAATTTTTGAGGGAGGCATACCCATGCTCAGCACATAAATTATCATAACACATACATAAATCACAAAGTAGTCTACAGATATAGACATGCCTACAGATATAGGCCCATGATAGGATGACCATTTTTATGTAAAGCCATCGTACAGATGATGTGGTACATTTCCTGAAATCACAGCCCAGATGGATGAAACTAGATCTGGGGTCTTCTATCTCATTTACTTGATCATTCAAGTACAATTCTAACCATGCGAATATGTGATATGAAGTCGAACATGGGAAGACATCATCTTATTACCAACCAATGATGTAATTCGTTAACAGACGTGACAGAAAATTTCGTTGATGTTAATGTTTCTCAAGGTACTGCAGTACAATTTGCAAGGCGTGAAAAAATGATTTCATGTCGAACGCCAAACAAAATCTTTCAGTCAAAGTTCTGTGATGTCAACCTATCGCCGAAAGCGAGAAACCTGTCATTAATGTAATAAAGTTCCAAGGTACTGGAAAGATGTTTCTAAGTCAACTTCCTGGATGATGAGTTGATCTCGACAGGAAGCGACTCGTCGCAGATACAACATGAAACAGGAGTAATGATTTTTGAGACAAAATGTGACTTGTTGAAGCAATGTTCAGGGATGGCGGTCATGAAAATGAAGGTTTATGAGTATTAGAGAAGATGAGGAATTACTGGATGACTTCTCTTGAACATATCAGCGACACTGAATGGATTGGCAGCATTGACCGAAAACCGAAGTGATGGATGGTATGATAGAGCATAATTATGATAAACCATCAAGAATATTACCCAACCAAAAGCCACAGACATGAAGTGAAAGTGTCATGTTCAAGAGTGACCTACTACCATAAAGTGTTTTGTTCTTTTTCCCAAATTTTCCCCATTCATTGCTAACCAGTAACTCTTTATTTTTTAACAAGCTTGAGGAGGGTAACATATGCTTGATCTATAATTCGAACCTTCGGGCGAATCCATCATTATTCGATGATTTAACGAGTCTAGCGATAGTGAAACTCGATCTTGTCATGATCGGACAAGTCCGTCACTATTTGATGTTTTAACGAGTTTAACAACAGTGAAAAATCAGTGCTTTTTCATGTTTAGAGAGTTTGAAAAAGGGACAAAAAGAAAACTCCATATGTCATTTTTCGTAAATTTGTCACTCGGGTCCGAAAAAGTGTAAAATGATACCTAAGAAAACCTCTTAGCCATGTTCGACTAAGGTGATCCTTTTTTGTAAATAATCAATCTCAGTCCGGAAAAGGGTTAAACTTACACTGAATAGATGTCGTTTCATTTCCTTTTACGAGCTCGAAAAGACAAGTGCTCAAAAATATTTTCATATTAACGGAGTCTGAAAAGAGCTAAAATAAGACTCCAGGGTTTCTCTTTTTCATAAGTTTTAATGAGTCCAAAAAAGTGATAAAAATGTACTCATATGACCGACTTTCAATTTAATTTACAAGTAGGAAAAGACAGAAAGAACTCAAAATTTTAATGTATTTTACGAGAATGAAAAATAGCAAAAGAAGCTCAGCATTTTCATGAGTTTAACGAGTCTTGAAAATAATAACCAAAATGGACTCAAGATAGGTTTCATTTTTATGCAAGCTTGAAAATACAGAAAAACTATGCTTGAGAATAGTTTCATTTTTACACAAGCTTAAACATAGAAAAATTGTGCTTGAGAATGGTTTCATTTTTACACAAGCTTGAAACATATGAAAATTGTGCTTGAGATAAGTTTCAATGCCCCCAAGCGTAACCTGCAATAGAACATGCCCCCCAAGCTTCATTTCATTCACCTAAGTAGACTACTGGTTACTAATAGCTGGATGGAATGAAGGTTCATTTATGAGATCATATGAAAGACTCGACTTAATTAGGAGAGGATTTGTTTCATTTTTTAATGAGCTTGACACAAGAAAAGAACTATGCTCCTGACTTGATTCATTTTTTTAACGAGGTTGACACAGTAAAATAACTATCCTCAAGACCTAATTCATTTTTTAACAAGGTTAACACAATAAAAGAACTATCCTCATGGGAACCTGTTTCATTTAACGAGGTTGACACAGTAAAAGAACTATCCTCATGGACTTGATTCATTTTTTAATGACGTTGACATAGTAAAATAATTTTCCTCAAGGGAACCTGTTTCATTTAATGAGGTTGGCACAGTAAAAGAATTATCCTCGTGGACCTGATTCATTTTTTAACGAGGTTGACACAGTAAAAGAACTTCCTCAAGGGAACATGTTTCATTTAACGAGGTTGACACAGTAAAATAACTATACTCATGGACCTGATTCATTTTTTAACGAGGTTGACGCAGTAAAATAACTTTCCTCAAGGGAACCTGTTTCATTTAACGAGGTTCACAAAGTAAAATAACTCTCCCCATGGACCTGGTTCATTTTTTAAAGAGGTTGACACAGTAAAAGAACTTTCCTCAACACATGATTCATTCTTTAACGAGGTTGACACAGTAAAAGAACCATCCTCATGGTGCAACCAGACCAGTGAGCATGCACTGGAAAAGATGGAGTCTAACGGAATCATCATTCAAGGAGTTAGATGAGCACCATAAACAATAAGTCATAAAATGCGTAGACGAGTCTTCTCCAAGGTTTCCATTGAATTTTGGAATGTCAGAGGGAAATTTATGTGGAATCACTAGCCACCAAGGAGAATAACTAATGGGACCAACTTGATGTTGAACTGAAGAAGTGAATAAAGGATAAATTTGTTCAGTACTCATTAGATATGAACCAAATAAAATTCCAGATGATGACATGGGTGAAGTCCATGGAATTGAGGAGGTAGTAGAGTAGGTTCCAGATAAATTGGTAACCCGGTGGGATGAACGGACCACCATAAATATGTGACTAAGGTGACATGGTAAACATCGACGGAGTAGCAAAAGTATATGTTGTTGTAACTGTAACAGATGGTACATTCAGATATGTTGACTCAACCATGGTCAAATGACCCAATGAATACCCTATAGGATCTACGGGAACTTGGATTGAAACAGGATCAACTGAAGAATTATAATTTAATCGAGGAAAAAGTCATAAAGATAAAGCCCCTACCAAAAATGAGTTGGAGATGACGGTGTTTCTTCTTGAGGTTCTTCCTCAATCGAAATCAAACTAGGTGGAATAATTTCGCCGCCAGGCCCGAGATATATTTTAGGTGGTTGATTGCGTAATAAAAGGGAAGACTCAATGGCTACGAATGACTGAGGAGCGACCGATACAGGAAAAATTGCTTGTCATTTGAATTCGAGATTTAAATTTTCTGGTAAAATAACGATGGGATCCGGATCAACTTCCATTTGAACAACATTGGGTTCTGGGTGTATGGTCTCACTAATTGGAACTTCAGTGTCCACAGGTAGTGATGAGGACTCTGTTTCAACGACTGTAGATAAACCAAGATGTGTAGAAATGACTCAAGACGACTCTGGTAGATGTGATGAAGATGATGCACCAGAGGTACTGATGGTACTGGATCCGGTAGAAAGGGGTCACCTTCGCCGACCAGAAATAGCTTCTGATGATAAAGGTGGTTTAAGCGCTATTCTACACGAACGACGGGGAAAGGGTTGTTCTTCTTTCACGATGAGTGATTGATTTTATTACAAAAACAAATAAACAAATAAAATGGTGATACTAGGCAAAAGGAATACCAAGTAATTGTGAACTACAGAATACTTCTTGGTGAACCAATAAGTACAAGTAAGAAATCTCCCCATATGTTTTGTTCAGTGTATCACAAGTTACAAGGCAGTTGACTCGGTTACCTATGGATGGTAAGCGACCTAAATTTTTCCTCCCAAATATACCTGAAGGTACGTGGAGGCCCAAGTCCGTAATAGGGTTGTCTAATGTGAAACTGCATAGTGATAGCATCCCCTTATACTTTTCGTACTAGAACACCGCCTTATATACCCTAAGGTACATGGACTAGCTCTGATTTACTTACGTACGTGGAATGGGATTTCACACTCGGAATGTATCGCATACAAGTTAGCGACAACTAGTATGATTAACGACAATGGAACACGTCTCTAGCCTAGACCTTCTAAGTGTTATTGTTAATGTGGCAATACTTTCTTATGTTGATTGAAGTGAAATTTATGTTTATCTTGCTTTATGGTTTATCTTTCAGGTTCACCGTGAGATGTGATGGGAAATTCCTAAAATGCAAACTAAATGAGAAGCAAACTTTTCAATTTAGTTTTTTCAATGAAAACCTTAGCTACTAAAGGGATAGAGCAATCAGATTTTGAGCATAAATCAAAGAGCGCAAACTAAATGCAGATTTCCCTAATCTATTCCTATGAAACACTCACAATCTGTAAATGCACATGCATGCTTTTCTTTTCAGTTTCCTTTAATGTGAATGAGTAAAAAGAAACTAAATGCACAAATAATCAATCAAATGTTTTCTTTTGAGAAATGAGGACTGAAACAACAATTTTATCTTAGGAAATGAAGACTGAAACAAAAATTTTCCTTTTTGAAAACAGATAATTGATCTAATGAAAATTTACAACTTTGGATTTAATTTGACAATGATAAAGAAAAAAATCTAATGAAACATTGAACAAACCATTGTCCAAAGGAGGAAGATCTAAGTAATGTTTACTGGTCTCTAAGTTCAAACAGGAATCTAAGAATACAACAAGCAATAGGCTGAAACATAATTCAAAAGACAAATTATGATAGAATTTGGTTGGTTGAGGGGAAATGCACCTCTTAAGGGCAGATAGTGCGTTGCAAAGCACCTCTGAATGGGAGACAGTGCAATTTAGAGCATTGTACCTTGACCAATAGTGCATTGGGCGTAGTGAAGCTTGACTATCAAGCATTCTAAACACACTTCTAAGGCAAAAAGTACATTCAAACAACTTAAGGCACTGGACATGTGGAGATTCTCAGAACAGTGATGATTTCACTCCCAGAGACCAATGCACCCTTAAGTGTCAGGAAGTGCTTTGCAGAGCACCCTTGCATGGGGGTACGTGATTTGCAACGCACTTAGGCCCATTCAAAGGAGTGTTGATGATTCAATGGGTCATTTTAACTATACTTAATACATTGAAACTCTCATGAATTAAAGCCATGAGTGGAATGACTTCTCTAGGGAATGTAGCAACTAAATTAGGGGATGATAGACCCCGTTTGTATTGAATTAGGGGATGATAGACCCTATTCATATTGATCTTAGGGATGATGCCAAAATTGACCTATAACAATGAGGGAGAAGGAGATCCTATCAAAATATTGCTCAAGGAGGCCCTTGAGAAACAAAGGAACGCAATGATGGATAACTTTTCTCAGATCCTTCAATGGCTTCCCACCGGTGACGCATATGCATCTAGAAGCCACTTTGGAGGTGCCCTTCTTTCCAGGTACATGTCAACTTCGATATTCCTATTTTTGAAGGCCAGATAGATGCAGACATCATAGATAAATGGTTGAATTTGTTGGAAGGTTATTTCTCGGTCCATGATATCTCCGACCGAGAAAATATTACTTTTGCATTCCTCAAAGCTGCCACCCATGTCAAATACTGGTGGGAAACCTACTATGATCAAAAGGACAAGAGGGAACCCTCTCTATTCTTGGCTCCACCTACTTGGAATTTGTTCCGAGACAACATCAAGGAACAATATTACCCCATGGGGAGCTATGAGGACAAGTACATCCAATGGACCACGTTGTGGCAGCAAAGGGATCAAGATGTGCACGAGTTGACGAATTTGTTCCATACCTTGCACACAAAGTTAGGTATCAAATATTCGGAGAAAAATTTGGTGCTCAAGTACTACAGTTGTTTGCACAGATACGTTGAGGAGGAAATGGATTTCCTCGACATTACCTCGCTTGGCACGGCATATCAATATGCCGCCAAGATCGAGCAGAAATTTAAGTAGAAGAAGTGAGACTTTGGATCCGTGAATCCGAAGTGATGGAAAGGCACCCCCAAACTGCAGAATAAGGGGAAAATCCAAAGTGGGGTGACTCAGAACAACACCACAAATCCAAATAAGGACAAGGGGAATTGGTGTAAATTTCATAACATCTCCACTCACAACACAAGTGATTATCGGGCCAAACAGTCGATGGTGGCCAAACTCAAGGCATCTGAATTAGATGCATGTTCTAATTCTTAGTCAAAAACAGACAAGGGGAATGACAAAGGGAATAATATCATTAATGTGCAACCCAATGACATTGTTTCCACCACCAAGCTTCAGAGGGAGGAGCCCGGGGATCCAGAGGAGGGGGAGCACCTCTTCCATTCCTAGATGTGGGTGAAGGGTTCTCCACTAAAATTATTTGTCGATAGCATAATCCAAAAGAACCTCATTTCAGCTGAGATCATGAAGTGGCTTAGCCTACCCACCACAGCACACCCGCAATTGTATACCATCGGGTGGCTTAACCAAGGAAGAGATCTTCGTGCCAACCAGAAATGTCATCTTTCATACAACATTAAGCCCTTCACGGATGAGGTACTATATGATGTTGCTCCTCTTGACATGTCTGATGTATTATTAGGCCAACCATACTTGTGGAAGCGACATGTTGTGTATGATTATAGGCCTCGTTTTGTTATTATTACTTTGGGAGATAAGTTGTGCAGGATACCGGAGGTAGTACCACCTTTCACCATCTCTTTGAGTACTACAAAGCAATGCAGCAATATTATTTCCCAAACCAGGAAATTTTTTTTCATTACTATTCTCCCACAGGGTAAGAATAAGATTGTGGATGTGGCCTCAAAACAGGGCTCCCTTGCGCGGCAGAAGCAGATGGACAAAGTCGTGGAGGAATATAAAGATATTTTCTCCTAACCCACAAGGGTTCCTCTACACTATCAGGTCAAGAACCCCATTGATATGGCCCTAGGCGCATCATTTCCTAATGGGTTGATCAATCGACATTATGTTCTAGAGAATGATGAAATCAAGAGGCAGATCCAAGAGTTGTTGCAGAAAGGGCACATCAGGCCAAGCTCCTCACATGTACTGCCTGGGGTTGATAAAACAAACAAGATTTATTGAATGCATCCAGCACGTCCACAATATCTTGGAGAAATCCAATTCCAAGTACAAGCAGTGACATGATCAACATCGGGTGCCACACAAGTTCTTGGTGGGCGACAAATTTTGGTTGCATTTGCAGAAAGAACGCCTAACCGGATCTCATCGGAAGCTCATACCACTCTGATATGGGCCTTACATCATTATAAAGTTTGTGCGAGACAATACATTTGAGCTCAGCTAATCCAGGTGGATATCGGTGGCCTCCCACCTATTCCATTTGGACTCGCAGCATCAATTCTTTCAGTTTTTCAGCTTCAGCACAACTTACTATTTTTAGCAAGTTCTTGGGTCCTGCACACCCGAAGCCATTTTGGGGACTTAATGATCCAGGTGGATATTGGTGGCCACCCACCAATTCCATTTGAACCCCCACCATCAGTTCTTTCAGTTTGTAAGTTTCAGCACAACTTACTATTTTTAGCAGTTTTTCGGGTCTTGAACTTAAGAAGCCGCTTTGAGGCCCTAAACGACGTTTTTTGGGAAAACGGGGAGCAACATGGGTCGTAGACCACTACAACCCATGTTGCTCACTCAAAATTTGTAGTCCTCGGATAAATATTTCTAACGAGCTATTGAGTGCGTCAAACGGAGATCAGATGCCAAAGTTACGTCCCCGAGAAGTTGAAACACCAATTTACCCAAACGGGACCCACAGTTTTGGCGCTTCATCTCCTAGGGTTAGGTTTTTCGATGTTTCGGATTCTACATTGTTTCTCAACAATAAATAGGCCCTCGAGCCTCATTGTAATACAGTTCAGGGGGCTGGGAGCCGACACATATCTTCTCATAGATAAGCGCTACCAGTACCCTAGCTCGCTTGTTCACATCATGTCTGTATTGTAACATAGTTCAGGGGGTTGGTATCCGACACATCTCTTCTCAGAGATAAGCGCTCCCAGCACCCTAGCTCATTTATTTCCATCATGTCTGTATTGTAACACAGTGGTGAGGTCTGTAGCCATCACATCTCTTCTCAGAGATACATTACCAGTGCCCTCGCTCACTCATTCTTATTATTTCTCATTGTAACACAGTTCAGGGACTGGTAGCTGACACATCTCTTCTTAGCGATACACCTACCAGTGCCCTAGTTGTTCATTTCAGTCATTTTTTTTATTAATAAAATGAAGCATTATTTCCGCCGCATCTCTGTATTTATGGCTATATGTGTATTCTCTTGTGTTCCTGCATAAAATCCGGATAATGATCCAGGTGGATATCGGTGGCCTTCCACCTATTCCATTTGGACTCGCAGCATCAATTCTTTCAATTTTTCAGCTTCAGCACAGCTTACTATTTTTAGCAGGTTTTTGGGTCCTGTACACCCGGAGCCATTTTGGGGACTTAATGATCCATGTGGATATTGGTGGCCACCCACTGAGTCCATTTGAGCCCCCACCATCAGTTCTTTCAGTTTGTAAG
This sequence comes from Pinus albicaulis, assembly GCA_034641835.2. NCBI lineage: Eukaryota > Viridiplantae > Streptophyta > Pinopsida > Pinales > Pinaceae > Pinus > Pinus albicaulis. The sequence continues at coordinate 632,618,843 of CM076575.1, forward strand.
TTTCAGCACAACTTACTATTTTTAGCAGTTTTTTGGGTCCTAAACTTCCGAAGCCGTTTTAAGGCCCTAAACGACGTTTTTTGGGAAAATGAGATGCAATAATTTCTCACTCAAAAGTTGTATTCCTTGGATAGATCTTTCTAACGAGCTATTGAGAGCATCAAACGGAGATCGGATGCCAAAGTTACGTCCCCAGGAAGTTGAAACACCAATTTACCAAAATGGGACCGACAGTTTTGGTGCTTCATCTCCTAGGGTTAGGTTTTTGGATGTTTCGGATTCTACATTGTTTTTCAACAATAAATAGGCCCTCGAGCCTCATTGTAATATAGTTCAGGGGGCTGGGAGCTGACACGTCTCTTCTCAGAGATAAGTGCTACCAGTGCCCTAGCTCGCTTGTCTCCATCATGTCTGCATTGTAACACAGTTCAGGGGTTGGTAGCCGACACATCTCTTCTCAGAGATATGCTGCCAATGCCCTAGCTTGTTGCCATTATGTTTGTAAGCTTATTTCAATCATTCTTTGATTATAATAAAATGAAGCATTATTTTCGCTGCATCTCTGTGTTTATGGTTATATCTGTATTCTGTTGCGTTCCTGCATAAATCCAGATCAGTGGTATCAAAGCGGTCTGCTCTTTCTTTGTTTTTCTTTGCATGTCCCCAACGCGGCCAGGGTATAAGGAGTTCAACCTTGCAACCCCGACAACCCCCCATGGCGGAAGGAAAGAAAGACGAGGGAGGAGGAGATCTTATCAAAATCTTACTCAAGGAGGCCCTCGAGAAACAGAGGAACGTGATGATGGATGAATTTTTCCAAATCCTTCAACGGCTGCCCACCGGTGGCACATCTACATCCAGCACGTCTGCCAACAGGTCCGCGACATCCTGGAAAAATCTAATACCAAGTTCAGAAAAAATTTCCCCCCCATGGAGGAACTTAACGCAATGGAGACCATTGCTTCCTAAGGAGGGAGGAATGATCCAGGTGCATATTGGTGGCCTCCCACCTATTCCATTTGGATTCGCAGCATCAACTCTTTCAATTTTTCAACTTCAGCGCAGCTTACTATTTTCAGCAAGTTTTTGGGTCATGCACACCCGGAGCCATTTTGGGGACTTAATGATCCAGGTGGATATTGGTGGCCACCCACTGAGTCCATTTGAACCCCCACCATCAGTTCTTTCAGTTTGTAAGTTTCAGCACAACTTACTATTTGTAGCATTTTTTCGGGTCTTGAACTTCCGAAGTTGTTTTGAGGCCCTAAACGAAGTTTTTTGGGAAAAAAAAGGAGCAACATTGGTCAACATGAGTCATAGACCAATGTTTCTCACACAAAAGTTGTAGTCCTTGGATATATATTTCTAATGAGCTATTGAGCGCGTCAAATGGATATCGGATGCCAAAGTTTCGTCCACGGGAAGTTAAAACACCAATTTACACAAACGGGGCCCATAGTTTTGGTGCTTCATCTCCTAGGGTTAGGTTTTTGGATGTTTCGGATTCTACATTATTTCTCAACAATAAATATGCCCTCAATCTTCATTGTAATACAGTTCAGGGGGCTAGAAGCCGACACATCTCTTCTCAGAGATAAGCGCTACTAGTGCCCTAGCTCGCTTGTCTCCATCATGTCTACATTGTAACACAGTTCAGGGGATGGTAGCCGACACATCTCTTCTCAGAGATAAGTGTTGCCAGTACCTTAGCTCATCTATTTCCATTATATCTGTAATAGGCCTGCGAGCCTCAATGTAACACAGTTCAGAGGCCTGCGTACGCCACATCTCTTCTTAGAGATACGCTGCCAGCGCCCTAGCTTGTTGCCATTATGTTTATAAGCTTATTTCAGTCATTCTTTGATTATAATAAAATGAAGCATCGTTTGCACTACATCTCTGTGTTTATGGTTATATCTATATTCTGTTGCGTTCCTGCATAAATCTGGATCATCAGCATTCCCCCATTCCTTGGCCAGCACCCAGTGTTCAATGTGGATCACCTTCGGCCATAATTTCCACCACTATTAGACACATCCGACATTGCAAAAAAACTCACACCAACAAAGTTAAACACAGACTGCATGGAACAAGCCACAAATGATCAAATCATGGAAACACAGATCAAGAACACTCGATAACAAAGGATCCAACTATATCGGGTTTTCAAAGAAGGCCAACTCCTTCACTAGGGAAAGTGGCTCAACAGGGACCCAGTTCAGCAGAAGTTTCCTCATCTCATGGAGGAACTCGACGCAATGGGGACCATTTCTTCCTAAGGGGTGAGGAATGATCCAAGTGGATATTGGTGGCCACCCAACTATTCCACTTGGACCCCCACTATTTTTTCTTTTAGTTTTTCAGTTTCCTTAATTGTAGCACAATTTACTATATTTATCAATTTTTCAGGTCGTGAACTTCCGGAGTTGCTTTGAGGCACTAAATGCCTTTTTTTAAAATCACCAGTGGAAAATGTGGGTCTTTTAATCAAAATTTTATGTTGTTAGTTGTATTCCTCATATAGATCTTTCTAACGAGGTATTGTGTCTGTCAAACGGAGATCGTATGCCAAAGTTATGACCCCGGGAAATTGATGTACCAATTTACCCTAACGGGGCCCATAGTTTGGTGTTTCATCTCCTAGGGTTAGGTTTTTGGATGTTTAGGTTATTTCATTGTTTCTCAATAATAAATAGGCCATCGAGCCTCATTATAACACACTTCAGAGGCATGTAGCTGCCACATCTCTTCTCATAGATAAGCCACCATCGCCCTAGCTAGTTTATGTCCATTGTGTCTATAAGCATATTTTAGTTGTTTGATATTAATGAAATGAATTTGTATTTCTGTTGCATCTCTACATTTATGTTTATTTATGTATTTAATTGTGTTCCTGCATAAATCTAGATCACATTCGTGCTCTAAAGGCCAAATATTGGATCCAAGAGAGCCAAGACATCCTCAAGGCTCTTAAGGATAATTTCGTGACAGCTCAAAACCAGCAAAATTTATATGCTGACAGGAAACGGGCTGAGAGTAATTTTGAGGAGGGGGACTTGGTGTTCCTACAATTGCAGCCATACCGACAGTCCACCTTGAAGAAAAAGAGGTTCAAGAAGTTGCAATGATGATTTTATGGATCTTACACAGTGATCGGGAGGGTTGGAGAGGTAGGTTATGAGTTGGAGTTTCCACCAGGGAGCAAGATCCACAATTATTTTCATGTTTCATGTCTCAAGAGGGTGTTTGGACAGTAGGTTACGGCTGTTGTGGAGTTGCCTCCGCTTGATGATGAGGGGCATTTGGTTTTGGAACCGAAGGCCATCCTAGAGACTAGGGAGAGGAAGCTAAGGAATAGAGCAATCAAATAATATTTGGTGCATTGGAAGAGCTTGTCGGATGGGGATGCCACCTAGGAGGGTGAACACATACTCGAGAATCTAGCACTAATGTTGCTTGGGGACAAGCAACATTTGGGAGGGGAGGACTGTAATTTCCCTTCCTAAATTACTTTGGAACATGATTTATTTCTACATTTTGGGGGCCAATTTTGGTGAAGTTGGGGCCCATTTTATTTTTATTAGAAGACTTAGGAGTTAGAAGCAAGCTATTTTTACTTTATTATGTTTTGCTGGTGACATGTGGGGACCACTCACAAATGAAATACGCATTCCCTAAGTAACTAGTTTGAAATGCATGAGTGAGAAAGCATTAGCTTGGTGAGGAACCCATGAAGGAAGAAAAGGTGGGAAGAAAGACTCCACGAAATTTATAAAAGGAAGGAAGCTCACTTCAATTGGCATTCTTGGCTTATCGATTTTGTCTCTGTTGCTCAAAATGTTTAGTCGGGTCAAGATTTTTCCAAGCGGAGAACCCACTCTTTCTTCGAGGAACTTTAGGTGCCACCCTAGATAGGTTCATCCATTGTCATCCGAGGGAGTTTCATAGAGATATTTCCAACATTTGCATTCAGTTTTCCCTAGCAGTGCGTATTTTTGGAGGACGCAGTAGTGGTTCTTGTTTGACCAGTGCAGCATTATTCCGGAGGTCTACTGCAGGGAGTATTTTGGAGAAGGAGGCTCAGTATATTTGTAGGCTATTGGGTGAGTTTTAAGGCTGGAAGTGGTAGCAATATTTAAGAGGTATTTTGAAATCTCTGGGGCCAGCGCAAAGGAGAGAATTTGGGCACACATGGGAGGTAAATTCCAAGCCTTTGGGGTTGTTTCTTGCCAAGAGAAATAAGGGAAGTCCTGGTAGATTTTATTTTTGCATTGTAGGAGTGTTGTGGAGTATTTTTGTTGGTGTTTGGACATATTTCATGCTTTAGCAGTCACTTGGGAGTGTAGGGCCTTTAGAGGTCGATTTTGGAGGGCCATGATTAGGCCAAACCATTTATGGTTTTTGGTCGGGTTGGCTTGAGGAGCCTAGGAGTAGTTTTGAAAAAATTTATAAGCACCGAAGGTGAGGTTTTCAACCATTTCTTTATAGCATCTAGCGCAAAACTATTGGGACTGCGTAGAGCATCAATTAGGAAATTTATAGGTTATTATTGTTTCACCTAGGTTTTACTCTGCTTGCCAAAAAGGCAAGCCCATGTGCATTTCTTCCATATATTTATACTCTTTCTCCATTCTATAATAAAATGCAATTTCTTCCATATTTCTGATTGTTCTAGGTGTTTACTGCATTGTGTAAAAATGTATGTGGTGCAAATTTATTATTTTCTAGCATCTCATTGTTTTTCCTATTTTGGAACATTACATTAAGCTAAGATAAATGGAATCATAACCAAAGGGTTACTAAGCTCAATGCATGTAGTGGGAGTATGATAAAGATTAATAACATAAATAAAATGGAAAAATGAAAATGGATTTTAGATGCTCAAGGAGTGGAGGACAAAACGAAGACTAGTGAATTCAACTGCTTGGGAAATGGGGTCATGCGAGTAATCTTATAGGGTGATTCTGAAGGAATATTAGGTGGTAGAAAGTAATCACTTTATATTCACAACTATGCACTTAATTTGGTTTCCTAATCTATAATAATGATGGTAGAGAGGGTTTATAAAACTTCCACTACCCAAAGCAAATTGCAAGGGTTTCCCCTACCAAATACTATCTACAAACACATTTAATCAAGTAATGTAGGATGTGTAATGTTTTCATCCTAAAGATAAAGGATATAAAATGAATTCATGATGGGGGGAACCATTATCATATCCCTTACCAATGTAGCACATATGCTCCTTTATTTCCCTTGATTTTCCCTTGTCATTCATACATATGCAAATGAATTCCCAAATTTATCACATGGAATTAAAAACCACTACGTAAGAAATTACTTATTTATCACGTTGACCGCTACGCCTACAGAAAATTTGTACCAGGTATATCCGCCTAAAGGGATCACTTCCTATTGGCTCAACCATGCAGCTTGATCCCGAGAGTGTCGAGAGAATTGAACCTATAACCTCTCAATAGCAAAGGTGCTTTAACAATGAGGATTCGGCCTATTGAACTAACCCTTTAGGTTTACTTACACATCACTCTATTGCTTAAAAAAAATAAGGAAAAATATACTCCATTAGCTTTGAGGTTATTATATTTATACCTAAAATTTCTAAGTGAAAAATAGAGAGACAAAACCTTTATAGATTTTAGCTCAACTCTCTCTTACAACAAAACATTATTTTCTAAGAAAATATTAAAATTCTTACAAAAACCAACTAAAGTAGTGAATTAGGTCAAGAGCCCATATAAAGATGCTTGGATATAATGTTCTAGATTATTATAGTGCCACATGTCTCCTTCTTCCACCCTTATCTTCATACACAAGGAAAACCTAGGTGTTATTTTTCCTATTCATCTGCAAAAATGATAATAAATAGGTGGTGTTAATTTATAATTATTATTATTAGTATCCAATTTCATGGTCACGGCTAAGCTAGACACCAAATTGGTGTATGAGACCCCCTTGTTTGTGGGACAAGAGACCCACCTCTACGCAACGATTTCACTGCTAAGTCTACGAAGGCATACATACTCTACCCCCCTCTGGTTTTGATGATCCATGTGGATATTGGTGGTCACACGCCTATTCCACTTGGGGCCCCACCATTTTCTCTTTCAGTTTTTCAGTTTCGGCACAACTTACTATTTTTAGCAATTTTTTGGGTCCTGAATTTCTGGAGCCATTTTGAGGCCCTAAACGACGTTTTTTGGGCATTGCGCCTCCGGGTAGTATGATTCTGTTCCAAAATTGATATTTGCATTTAGAATTTTTATTCCTTGGATAGATCTTTCTAACGATGTAT